>JAPZDY010000002.1:22484930-22507230 GCA_029783645.1 Ctenochaetus hawaiiensis | reverse complement strand
AAAAGAAGCGGCGGGCTGATAGAAGAATGTTTGGTTGGGGGGGGGGGGGGGGATCATCAAACACCAGAGGAGTTACGGCGATAATGGACGAGTTGAAAAGGAGGCTGGTGCCGCGAAATAACAACAGACACGTGAACTTTATTGCGAGGATGGAAAGAGCGCCGGAGGAGGCAGAGGAAGGAACATATTTCACTTATGTGGCAGAACACAATCCAAACACCACGAGGTGCAGCATCAGTTCCACTTAGCGCACCGGAGAGTGAGGAAATCAAACCCGTCGTCAGAGCTTTGCACATCGTCAAAGCTAAAATATTGCCTTCAAAAAAAAAGCTTTTAGTCGAATGTAAGTGTCTGCGAGCTCGGATCTTTCTCCATCAAGACAAAGCAAGCGGAAAGGCATCTCAAATCTTTAAAATACCAAAGAGATGAGACTTTCTCTTTGAGAAAACACGCCTCAGAAGATCAGGAGTGCACCCTTCAAACATTCTTCCAGGAACTTAACTGACTGGGGATAATATATCTCTGCTGCATAAATGCAAGATACTGTACACGCTGTAATCTGTTTTCACTGGACCGGTGGGACGGATGATGGAATGGGATCTGGCGCTTCAGCTGAGCGTAATTGGAAAAAAAGAGTCCGTGCCGCCGAACGGCCACGGCGTTACGTCCTCAAACTGCCCCTTTGGCATTCGAAAAAAACATCCAGCCCACCATCACACCGAGCCTTCTGCATTCGTTATATTCTCTGTGACTATTACGCGGTTTACTTCTTCCTCAAATAAAAACACGATGATTTGTTTTCCATCCTGCTTAATCTGCCAAGAGGCTTTTCACATGCATTAATTTTCATTCTATAATAGACCACTTCAGCCCATTCAACTCCGTTCGGGGGAAGGGGGCCTAGACATTCAAATGAGTGGAAATTCAATGGCATTCAAGTCGAATGCATTTTTATGACCTACAGTAAGAACATTAGTCACTATGAAGTCAGCAAATGTGCCAATCAGATGCTGGAAGGCACTTAAAGGGGGATTTTTGTATCATAACACTGTGGGTGGTTTTTACGCAAAAACAACAATACTAAACTTCTCTTCTCCATGGTGCCTGGAAGAAGGACACCACATTACTCAAGTTTCTTCCAGGTCTTGGGTTGTTGTTTGGACTACAGATTGTACTCATGCATTTTTTGAATGCCCACCCCCATAAACAGTTAGTCAAGAGAGATTTTAACAGTGTTAGAATCAGACATGGCTGCTTAAATGAGCCTAAATAAGTGTATTTAGAGAAGGAAAAGGTCGCCATGACTTAGAGTGAAGCACAATCAGCTGTTGTGGTAAATGTGCACCAGTTGAAATGGATGCAGAGTCGCCATGATGCACAAACAATCCACCGAGTCCAGTTTGTTTTGTATGGAGATGCTGAATCCACAGTGGAAGGGACACAAGTTTGTGTCATGTTACACCAAAGCTTTGGGCCACAAACACAGAACTGGGTGCTTACTTCAGGATCCTGAGAATAAACTAAAAAAGGACCAAAGCCAGTGTGGCGGAAACAGACGCCTGAGCATAGAAAAGGTGACAAAGCAACATTATTGTCTAAGTTACTTAATGGCTGAACATTTCTTCAATTAACTAGCCATCAGAATTAAGCCTAATATAAGAAGCTCTGATTGGCTGCTTGCAGATGATCATAGATTGGCCTTTGAGGCTCAGTGCATTCTGATTATCTTAAGGAGAAGTTTTCTCTCTTTTCTATTTGCATCTTTAAAACACTTTTTGTGGGGATGATAAATCTTGTCCCATTTTGCAAATCCTGCTCTTTATCTCATATTGTCATGATTTGGATGTTGCTTTGTTTTCCTCCGTATGGCACTAATGCTGTGTTTGCATGAAGGCAACACAAACAAAGATGGAGGATGGATGATGTAATTCTGAACAGTAGAAAGACTCTGACGAACAAGACACTGGTTTTAACTGCAGACTTCACTACATAAAACTAAAATACTACTTTTTTTTGAGGGCACCACCTTTTTTATCACCTTTAGAAGAATCCTAGCTTATTTTTTCACATGCTTAAATTAATATTTGCACAGTAGTTTTAAACAAAAGAAGGACCTTCTTGTTGAGTTAATTATTTAGAATTATATATCATGATTCATATCGTTATATGGATATTAAATGACCTGTAGTGGAATATGAAAATATGGTCATATCACTTTAAATAGCATCTCTCTCCTGCATAGACAGCCATGTTTTATGAAAAGCCCATCATCTTTACAGAGGTGAGATATTTCTTTAACATAAGTGAAGAAGACGGATGCTGTTTAAACAGCCTTTTTATTCAATCTACCTTTAGCCCTGCAAACCAGGTGAGAGAGCCACGTTCCTCATTGCTTTTTTATCAAATCACTGAAATGATTATAGCCATATCTATAGTTAGGCCTCTATATTAAGGCAGGAGTGGAGTGACTGTAGCCTGATGTAAGTTAATCTAATATTATCATTCCCAAGTATAGATAGTACATCAGCAATTAAACACTCGAGTGTGAAAAAAAAAATGCTATCAGGAGATAATCTGCCCATGTGAGAGACAGAGTGTGTGTGAGAGGAATACAGAAACACACACAGAGGCGGTGAGAGGCAGGCGGAGATGCAGCGTTCATGTTAATCAGAGTTTACATGCAGCATCTTCAACGTGCTGCCCACGTTTCTCCGTGGAAAGCATTCAGAGCCGCCGCTCAATTTGCTAAATTAATAAGTTTATCAGTTGTTAAACTGCATCACTCCATCTTTTGAATCCCACTTCTTTTTTCGACTCCTCCACACACTCTCAGTCTTTCTCTTCATTTTTCTCTCTCTCTTATTTTTTTCCCCATTTTTACCCTCAGTGTGCTGTGGCCGGCGATGGCATGGTGCTCCATCAGGAACTCACCGCAGAGAACGGGGCTCAATAATTAAGGGCGCCTGGCTTTGCTGGAGCAACCACATTGTACTGCTGCTGCCTGTCTGCACCACACACACACACACACACACACACTGCTCTGACACTGCATAGCGTGCATACTTGTGTTTACACTGCAAACCAACATGGTTACGTTGCAGTCTTGTGTTGATCTTTGCATTAAAATACGTGTTTGTCAGTTGAAGAATGCCTGCAGGCCCAATAATTTGTCTTCTTCTGTCTCTCAAGGTCATGTCTAATAGTACTGTATGTGTTATATGTGTTTTCCCCCCCAAAAAAATCATAAAAAGGCCAAAACCAATTATGGGTTTACCCTGCTAACATTCCTGTAAACTTTTAAAACTACAAAAATGACACATCACACTGGGTGACATGTTTGTATAATGAACATACGGTAATTTCCGGACTATAAGCTGCTACGTTTTTCACACGCTTTGTACCCTATGGCTTAAACTACAATGCGGCTAATTTATGGACAAAAATAAACGAGAAAGTGTGTGACAAAGTAATTCTGAGGCTATTAAACACTGAAGACGACAGCTTTAGTGGTTTTAGTTGTTAAATTTAGTGGGTGCGGCTTATAGTCCGAAAACTACGGAAGTCTCATAGGTTTATGTAGCGCAGATCCCTCCACAACACAGGAGCAACAAATCTGTGGCTAAAAATATTCTCTAATTCACAAACTATTTACTCCTGTTTGTGTAAAACTCACAAAAACAAAAGCACCCAGATGATTAGGGATGTTATTTCGTCTTTGCTATCCGAGTCATCTAGTCTTTAGATGAAAGTATATGTTCGTGACTTGTGTTTAAAAATTTACGTCTCCAGTAGAAACAAATGGGTTTTGGGTTGAGTGCCTCAGACTGGCTGAAAAAAAAAAAACACTGAGAGATGAACCGATGCTTTGTTGGTTTTTGGTCTTTTTATGACTTATGTTGACAAAAAACAGACATATTTAGTTAAACCAACATTACCCTTTAATAAACAAACCACTTGGATCCATTGTGATCATTAATCTTTGATCACCACGGCACTGAGAGAACATGAGGGTAACGTGCTAAGACGCCATGACGGATGGAAGCATTTTTTTTTTCTGCATCTTTCGTCTGCAATGCCTGTGTGATTATGGTTTTTCTCTTTAAAGGTTGAGCGTTCTAGCTTGTGGACGTATTTCCCTCCAGAGATAAGAATTTAATGACAGCTGAGCGAAGCAAGAGGGATGCAGAGCTCTTTACAGTGACTCGAACATGTCTAGGGATGCACTTTTTAACCCACTCTAATATAAATGAGACGAGGAAGAGGGTCGGGTGACCCGGCGGTGAGTCTTGTATGTTGGCTCTCTCCTATAAACCATGTAAACTTGGGTCCAAAGAATGTAAGCTCACTAATAATTCATTCAAACCAACATACAGAGTGACCCGTACTTCTCTCGAACTACTAAAAGCAAACCGGATTCAAACAAAGCCGACACAACCTCAGTCAATGTACCGGCACATGAGAACACACACGACACAGACGCAAACACACCAGAAATAATAAAAAAAAAAAAAAAAAAAATACAGCATTTGGACAGCAGGGATCAGTTTACATGCTGCTAATTCATTAATGACAGAAACAGTGGGGTGTCTTTGCCGACATAATGGCGAGCATCTCACTATCCAGTTATATATGATAATAGCCGACAGAAAAGATGACTGAATGCAAAAAATGACAACAAAGCTCAGCCCAGCAGCCTCACTCTACACCCTGCACAAACACAATTATCGCTCAGAGACGTGCCCGATTTGACTATCAACTCCGGCATGTGTGTGTTTGTGTGTGTGTGTTTGTGTGTGAGTCAGCTGGCTGGCTTGACTGTCGGCTTTTTCTCTAAATAGGCGATGAGGAAGACAACAACAGCAAAGAGCCATGTCAAATCGATAATCCCTTAAAGTCTTCGGAAAAAAAGACGGAGAGAAATGTAAAAAACTATAGGACGTTTAGCCCCGCAGGCTGCAACGGCGGGACCCGAGGATTACGTACCACTGTGCTCCTAATACGAGGGGATAATGAAAAACTTAGAGGTGACGTGGGGCCCCGCTGTCATGTGAAATAACAGCTTAATCCAGGTCCGTTTGATGCTGTGTCACTTTGGTCCACGTCTCTGTCTTTTAGCCTCTGTCTCTGTTTGCTTCTGCGTGTAGTCCTCTCCGTCTGGCAGTTGTTTACTCTGACTATTAATGTGGATTTTTTCAAAAAGAGGCACTGAGGGAGGAAGGGGGGGAGGGAGGCTGGCATGGTGGTTGCAGTGATTAAATGGCTACATTCATACGATGTTTTGTCCAAAGCACTTTACAAGGATTTTGAGACTGATTCACAACAGCAAGCTACCACACAAGGTGCAGACCTGACCAGTGAATGTCTTGTGCAAGGGCACTTTGATATTTGGACAGTTGGGGGTGATGGGGATCAAAAGGTCGACCCTGTGATCAGTGGACCCGCTCTACCACTTGAGCCACGTTAGCAAAGAGATTCTGGTTTTGGCTCTGCAGGGTGGCTGAGTTTGCATGTTTCTGTGCCTAAAAATCAATGATTAATTAATGATTAATGATTAATGTAGTCAATTAAAGCAACAAATTCCTAAGTATTTTCTATGTAGACCTAAAAAGTTCTTCTAAGTTCGAAGTTCTACTTGCATGGCTATGCTGGCAGTGCCCTCATGTACCAGGATGCACTGGGCATGAGTTTCTGTTGCCAACACCTGAGCTAAAGCTAAAGCTAAAGCTAAAGCTAAAGAAACAATAGCAAAAAAAGCTGTAGTTCTTCCATTAACACCAGTGACATCATCGGTGTCAGTAGAAACAGTAGGAGAACTCAGCTTTCATGGTCAATATATAGCACACACTGAAGAATTCATGCTTTAATTCACTACATATATCATCAAGGCTGATTGGGCATCAATATAAAATATGTTGAGTTTTCCTTTAATTGGCAGCTCTCAATGATCTGCAGGTCAACCCTGTGATCAGCGCTCACCCACTTTAGCACTTGAGCCACGTTAGCAACGAGATTTTGGTTTTGAGTCTGCAGGGCGGCTGAGTTCGAGTTTCTGTGTTAAAAATTTGACCATATTTATATTTTTATGTGGCCGTCTAATCATTGTTGATGATTAATAAAGTCAATTAAAGCAACAAATTCCTGAGTATTTGCTATGTAGACCTAAAAAAGCTAAGTTCTTCCACTTGCAGTGCCTTCATGTACCAGGATGCACTGGGCATGAGTTTGTGTTGCCAACATCACCTGAGACAAGCTAAAACAATGACAGTAAAAACTGCAGTTCTTCCATTAACGCCAATGACATCATCCGTGTCAGTAGAAACAGCAGGAGAACTCAGCTTCTAGGGTCAATATATAGCACACACTGAGGAATTCGTGCTTCAATTGACTACATATATCATTAATGCTGATTGGGTATCAATATAAAATATGTTGAGTTTTCCTTCAATTGGCAACTCTCAATGATCTGCAGGTGTGAATGATCATCTGTCTCTAAATGTCAGTCTGATTTCTCATCCAACGTCAACTGAGAGCCTCTGCAGGAGTTAAGCAGATAGAGTTGACAGATTGATGGACATTAAAGGAGCGTTAACGTCAGAATGTAGCTGTTGTTTAAAAGCACAGCAGCTGCCTGCTCCCTCTGCATCAGCTTATTTGTCATGTAAACGTAATTAAAGCCGTGCTCACGGAGCAGTCAGCCGTGCACGGAGAGCCCGTTCACGGCGATCTGCTTCGTACATTCTGTATCTTCTGAGCTGAGAATCGTCAGCTTTTTAAAACCTGCTTTCGTACCTTACGGAGCCACCGAAGCAGCCGAGGACACTCGCGCAAGGACTTAGCGGGTGTTTAAAGTTTAAGCACATCACCCCAACTCCCCCAGAAAACAATGTACACTGGAGACACAGCGAGGAAGGAGAAAAAAAAAAAGATAGTTACGTCTAAACCGCCTCTGAATGTTTCATAAGGAGCCCCGAGTCTGGAGGATAAGTGAGACTGACATTGGCATTGAGAGAAAACCAGGCGCGAGAGAGAGAAAGAGAGAGAATACGGAATTATGCATAGAATTCAGAGGTTTCTCATAATGTGAAGAGCGCGTGGCGTTTAAGTCGGCGTGCTGAAGACGCACTGTAGCACTCATTACAAGCAGGATCCTGTGTGAAGTGACTACGCGGGGGGAAACAGAGGGGGAAAGTCAGAATGCATCCACCCACGGGAGGGAAAAAAAAAAACATACATCTCCGGATCAATCCCCATTCAGCTGTCTGTACGTATCAACATCCTCCTACAGACTCGCGCTTCTTTCCATGTTTTTTTATGAGGACTGTGTTTTGGGTATCTGCGTTTATCCGCTGGGCACAGGATCACATGTGAGGGGATACACAGTGATGCCGCAGTGCTTTAAACTGAAGTTAATCAAATCAAACAACAGGAGCAGTGTTGCAGATTATGCAGTGTTACTGAGGATTAAGAGATTTCCTTTAATATCGTTGTGTATGATTTGTTTGTCGGAATTAATTTATGTTAATTTCTATGTACTTTATTCTTTTTAATAATTTGAATGTTGAAAAAGAAGCATTAATGTCAATCTAACTACTTAATAACAAGTTTGCTTTGTTGACAGTCTGCCACAAAGTTTTGTTTCGCTTTGTGCTCATTAAGTTTAATTTATATATTAAATAAACTATATTTACATTTAGCATTTAGCACCAGCTGAACATCTCATATAACAAGAGGACATGTTGACCAGGTTTTGTCTCTGCAGGTGCTGCATTACCTGCGCAGCAGCAGTTTCGGATGGTTCTTGCTCTCCAGGTTGCGGTCGATGAGGTCCGACAGCAGGTGTTTCAGGACGTCGGTGGCGTACTCCAGTCGCCCTTGCAGGGCCGTCATGATAAGTGAGGCCACGTTGCCGCGGTCCCTCATGGAGAAAGAGCGCTGCATTTCCAGCGTTCGGATGAAGGTGAGCAGGAACACTTTGTTGTTGATGAGTTGGCCAAACAGCTTCAGGGCCTTCTCAACATTCTGCTGCCCATTCCCGGACACCTGCACAGAGGAGGGAGGGAGAACAAGAGCTAATAAGTTTCCAGCTCTAATTTGAGCTGCGCATGTTGGGTAATAATTTGCTTATTTGCTAATAAAACTGCAGCAGTCTGTCCTGCCTCCAACACACGTTTCTGTCCCTCTAAAGTTGCTGTAAAGTCTCATTCAAACCATTTATTTCAGAGTGGGTCTCCTGTTAAGGCAGCTATGATGTGGACTGCAGAGGGCTCCAGAAAACACTGCAGCGATTCTGTGATGGAAAGTTAAAGCAGAATCAGCTTTTATGAAGTGCAATCAGAGTCTTGTTGCAGTGGCCAAACAGCTGAACACCAAATCGGAGGAGCAGAACTAAAAGATGCTTCCATGAGAGGGAACAAAGATTTGTGATTGCAACTCCAACACAGCCAAGTAAACCTGCTCTGATCAACACGTTTGGTCTGAAATGGGCTTAAGGCAGGAGATGTTAGCGTACTTTAACTTTAGAGACGTGTCAGAGAGAAATAACAGGCTGTTGCTGCTGGACTTTGGACCACATCTCCGTGTCTTATGTTAACCTGCCCGGTCACACAAACCCGAGACGCTCGATAGTGATGAGCTGAATGACTTTCCGACAAGATTGTTGCTCTTCGATCCCCATCTTGACCTTGTCTCACACAAAAATAAAGATTTTTCCAAAGACACCCAAAGCCTCACTCATGTTTCACTCCAGGCAGACAGAAGTTTCCACTCATGGTGAGTAACTGAGAAGATCTTAATCAATTATTGACCCGAGCCTGTTAAAAAGCATTATACTCTGAGTTAGCTGCCATTACACTTTCAGAGCAAAAGTCAAACAACTCGCCTGGGTAAGACAATCTCAAAGTGACAAAAGTCACTTTCTTTGCATTTTGTTTGAGTAGATGTCACATTTTTCAGGAGTTTGGACATCTAATTTGGGCCTTATTGCTTAAAAAACTTGTGCAGCTTCCTGAACATCACTGACTAAGAAGTGACAGACGTTACCTTTCCACCTCCTCATCTCCTTCTTAACCAGGCCCGGTTCAACCAGTCCCATTTCACACCTGATCTCTTTATCCCTGATAGTTTCATCCTCCGGACTCCACTCTGTGTGTTTCACATAAAATAAACTCATTCCCCAGCATCACTCTGGCCCCATGAAGAGGAGTGTTAAACAGCCAGTTTTTTCCCCCCGGTGGAGGAACCCACAGTCCTGCCTGAGGATTGGGAATTACTCAGTTCATTACCCCTCATACTGCAGCCACTGGTGGATGAAATAGCCATGTGCCGGGACCCTGTTTTCCATGAGGGACTTTGCATGTGAGGCGTCTATACGTGCTCAGCGTGATGGGCCGTTTGTGTGTGTGTGTGTGTGTGAGGGTTGCAAGGATAAGTGGCACGCTGGTATCCTTTCCCCCTCGAGCACTTTGCTGCTCATGGAGGTTACCCTGCAGGGAGAGCGGTAAGGGCAGACACACTCCACCACTCTCTCCCCATCTCTCTCCTCAGCTCAGTTTGACTTTCTCGTGCCCTTTTTTTTTTCTTTTTCTTTTTCTTTTTTTTTTTTGCATTTGCTGCACATGTGTCTAAGTCATGTTCCCTTTTCCCATCTCCGTTTGTTTGCTCTTTGTCTTTCTCTCGTTACCTCCAGCTCTCTGAGGACGGGATGATCTTCGATGCCGGGGAAGAGGACCCTCATGGCGTACGTCCTGTAGTCCAAATGGGGGATGCCGGCCCTGTCCAGGTCACTGGTCAGCTCATTGATGTCCGTCTGCAGCTCGGCAAAGGCTGGGAGAGAGAGAGAGGATGAGAAAGAGAGAGGGGGAATACTTAAAACATGCAGCAAGACGAGTAAAAACCACTCTTTAATCCTCTGAGGACCGAATATGTGAATCCTCCTCATCTTCATGGTGTTTACTACGGTTAAGATGAAGCTGACAGTTTAAAGCCCGAGATAGTCTTCATGGCAGAGAAACTCAATATTTCACATCCCTCCCTTAAAAAAAAAAAAAAAACACAGACTCTTTCTCACCACACACACACACACACCTCCCTTTTCTCACTCATTTTTATCTACCAGCCAGTAAATTGGCTGTAGCTAAAGCCCCAAAGAGTGTGTGTGTCATCTCAGTGTGAGGCTGCAGGTGAGCACTAGTTAATTGGCTCCATCCTGACTGACTTCTGTTCAGGCCCACGGCTCTGTCGAACTGCTTCGTCGCCCTTGGGGAGGGCTCCCTGTCTGCAGCCAATCACAGCAGCCGCAGCAGCAGCAGCAGCATCAGCATCAGCAGCAGCAGCAACAGTCCCTTAACACCTTCCTCAAAAACTTCAGACCTTCTCCATCCAGCCGGTCTTAGCCCTCACCTCCTGGCCCCCCCCTCGGCCCCCCTGCGACTCCTGGGTTTACACACCAGCACACAGGCTCACAGGCACGCATGGAGTGTGTGTGTGTATACACTCATAAGGAGGAGCCCAGGTACCCATCTAAACCCACCCCGCGGGCCAGTACACTCCTGGCTACTGCTAATGGTTAAAACATTAATCTTCTCCTTCTCCCAGGGCTGCTTGTGTGTGACCAATTTCCCCTGTTTGCCTGCTCTGTCTATCTGCCTGCCTGTCTGTCTCTCTGTCTATCTGTCTGTCATTCGACCATTCTGGAAGTTTGCTGCGATAAAAAATGTTTTATTATTTTTTTTTTTACTGCATACTAACAGAGGGAGAGTGGTTCTGGGGTGGCCGGAGGGGATAAATAATAAGCTCCTCTCCGGCTGATGAAATTGCCTGAACACTGTCAAACATGAACTTCACTTTTTGCCTTTTCACTGATTGGCTGTAATGACCTCGATGATGACATCAGGGGCCAATCAGCAGTTTTTTTATTCGAAAAAACAAACTCAAACAAAAAGACTCAGTGTTGTCACATAGAGTTGGCTGCCGGATGTCAGCCTGCGGTTATCTGCGGTTTCCCACTGGGTGGCAGGTCAAAGGTCAAATGGACTATTGTGCCCTCACTTAACCCCGAGCCACAAGGGAGGTGTGTGTTTCAAAGCAGCTGTGTATTCGATACTGTAGCAGTGACACTGAAAGCTCAGGGTTAAGCACTTTCACGGCATTCATTGTTTGCTTTTGCATGACCAAAACACACACACACACACACACAGTGTACACACAGGTATAAAGACACACATTTTGCATAAAAAGTTGAATGTGGAATTACCCCTCCAGTTAAGACCAGAGTACAGAGTAACAATCATAATGTGTCTCTCGCTGAGAGGAGGTTGAGGTTACTCTAATGAGGAACTTTGTATTCATGCGTCAGTTTGTGCGCGAGTGTGTACCCAGCATGCAAACGAGTGTGTAAGCGTAAGAAGTGCAAGGACTCGCCGCATGCCGAGGCGGGTCGCAGGCGGGGTTAACTGACTTAATCTATGTGCTGTGATGTACAACCAGGAAGACTCGCTGACCCAGATTTGCAGAAAATTTTCACTGCATTATTTAACACACACAGATCACCAGTGATTTACTTACTGTACTACATACACAAATACACATTCATGCCTGTTATGTGATTGCAGTCTGCACAAGCGAAGTGCATCACCAGGCTCTGCAGCTTTGATAATAGCTGACATCCGAAGAAAGTGGACTCATGATCACATTGTATTTTGAGGTCTAACTAGCTGCTTCCGTCTTCAAACCGACCTTCTTTGCACTCCAGGGCGACTCGTGACTCCAGGTTGTCCATCTGCATCTGCAGGCGCTTCAGTGTGAGGTCGTTTTCCCGTGACTTGCGCTTGTAGGCGATGAGCACGAGGATGACGATGATGAGCAGGAGGCCACCGCCGGCCGCGATGCTGACGATGGCTGGGAGGGTGAGCAGGCTGTCCGACATGATGTGGACCGCTCCGGGAGAGACGTGGAGACCACCCACCTGAACCTGCGGAGACACGTAAAACACACACATCACCACAGTGTAGAAACACAAAGGAAGGAGGCATCACTTCCTAATATTTCAACAAAAATCTTATCACTGATCTTGAGATCGACATCAGATGATACGCAGCGATGCATGAGCGAAGCCTCAGAAAATCCTGCTGAAACACGGGTAAATATTGTCTGCTTTTAACTGATAGTGAGTGCAAACACATGCGGCCACCTACACGCCGGCATGGAGAGGGAAACAGCGCGGGGCATGCACTCAATAAGCAAGCGGGCAACTAAAATAATTGCAGCGGATTCTGGCAGAACCTTTTGACAGCTCGAGCACATTCACGCCGCTCTGCCTTTGACCTGCTTCCTTCAGCCGCATGAACAACGATGAAAGCACGAATAATGGAGTTCAGAGGCCAACTATTATGAAGAAGATATCAAATGTGGGGATGGACGGGAAAAAAAAAAGAGTGAGGAAGAGGACACACAAACACACGGAGGCGATTAGCCGTACTGACCATGACTTTGTATTGTCCGGTGAGGTTGGGCGGCTCGCACAGCAGCTGGCTCTCGGACACGGTGACAGAGCAGGGCGTCTCTCCAATCAGCACAGTGTAGTTAAGCTTCACCCCTCCCGACGCTGGGGGGACCAGGTTTCTGCCCTGTGGGCACGAGGAGACGGGACAGCAGGGTGTGAGATTAGGAGAAACACTCGCACACACCCACACACAAAAAAAAAATTAAGATCAGACAATTTTTAGAAACCCACAAAGCCAACGTGTTCCCTAAACACACTGTAAATGAGGTCCTGAGGTTTGGACGCAGCTGCAGCCAAATGTGACTCCATACTGAGATCAAACAAGGCGATACACTTCACAGCGGCAGTGAGAGGGAACAGCTGGCAATCAGGATAAAAATATACAATATGTGTTCCTCAATGAGGTCTTTCAGTTACAAGAGTTCTTTAAAAAAAACAGCATAAATTATTCATATTTAGCTGATGTCGATGCAGAGATGATCGGGAGAGAAGAAGGTTCGGCGTCCTGCTTTGACACTGAGAAAAGTTTGTTGGATAAGTGGATGTTTATAAGATTTAAATGCATATAAATCTGCGTTTCCTGCACCTTGAGAATGATGGGTGAGCCCGGTTTCTGCTCCAGGACACCGGTGGTGCTCAGGGGCTCAAAGTAAGGGTTGGGGTAGTAGAGGAGGTTGGTGTTGTTGTAGACCAGCAGCGCCTGGACGTTGTTGAAGATGAAGCCGAACTCGTCGGCGTGCTTCACCGTGTCCAAACCTGGATGGTACTCGGCCATCAGGGAGGGGGCGAAGCAGCTCATGCTGGTGGTGTTCAATACTTTACACACCTGGGGAAGATGAAGGAGAGAACATGTCAGGAAAAAAATCTGATTTTTAGAGATATTACCGGGGACGTGTTGCGCTCTGCACCCTGAAATGAAACAGGAAATGTGATTCAGTGGTACAGGATAAACCCAGACGGAGCAGAGCAGCAGAGATGTTTGGTTTTCTTTCTCTTCGTCTCTGCTATAAAACACACTCAACACAAAAGTTTCACGCTGCTCTGTTGTAAAATAATAAAAAAAAAGCCCTCTGTTTGTTATAACCTAAAGTGTGATCTTAACTGCAAACACACCGGTATCAACATGAACCCTGCAGGGAGCTCTGCAACCCTCATAATTGGCATATAAAAATCCTAATTTTTTTTTTTTTGCACTGAAAAGGATTTATGATCTGTCATTAAATCCGTCTTCATCGGAGGGGAAACCTCCATAAAAACTTAAAAAAAAAATAAATGGCTGCCACCGCTTCGCTGAAAAACACTGGAGGACAACAACCGCCAAGGATTGAAGCGACGCTCCTCTTTCTTCCTCGGGTAGAGGTTGAGCTACGGCTCTTTTATTACTTCTCTCAAGTTTTCCCCAGATGAGAGACCTGTCTTCCATCCATCCATCCTCCCCGGCTCAGCTCTTGAGGGAGAGGGTGGAGGGAGAGAGAGAGAGGATTGATTGCTGCACAGCACTCTGCTCACAGAGGTTTTTATCTCCTTTCACTCCCTCCCAGCGCTCTCTCTCTGGGGAAGAAACTTAATTAGAGGTAAATATCATCAAAGCTGGCGAACGCTAGCGACTACCACGCCTCCTACCTGTTGTCTGCTGCTCAGGAGCGAGCCGGGGAAAGATCGATGCAAACTCATTCTGTGTAGGCTACACCAATTGTATTTTGCCAGCGTGGTGCAAGGTGAGCTGCGGGAGTGTGACTGCAGAGGTGGAAGGAGGATCTGGTCTCCTTATTTGCTTTTTCTCTTGGATGTATAGAGTCTTTGTGTGTGTTTTTTTTGCCCTGTAGAGCTTTAAATCTGCTAAATGTGAGAAGAATTCTGATTCGAAAAACTTGGCGACGCTGCGTAAAAAAACGCGCGCGACACTCAAGGCTGTAATTAACGATCACGTTAATTGTCGATTAATCTGTTGATTATTTTTCTCAATTACCTGTTATAACTTATTTGGCTTATTAAATGTCAGAAATCACTGAAAATGGCTGTTTTGATTTCCTGAAGCAGCAAAAGCTCACATTTAAAGAAAAAAACAAACAAGGGAATTAGTGTTTTTTTTTTAGTTAAAAAATGCCTTAACAAGCATTTGGTTCATTTTAAATAGAATCTGGACTAAATTAATTGACAAATGGCTCAACAGCTGACTGGAATTGAGCACTTTTTGAAATAAAAATCCAGGCTTAAGGGTGAAAGACAAACAGTTCCAACATTACAACTCTCCTAGCAACACGACTCTAACAGTCTACAGCAGCCTGAACGCATCTTCGTAGCCTTTTTCTGGCCTTGTGACTTTTTTCTTTAGGATTCACGCTTGACAGTAGCAGAGAGAGCGAGAAGACAAGACCATGTAAAAATAGACAGAACAACCAGAGAGGAATCCTGACGTGCTTTCACCTAGTTTGGTTTCTGTATATGCATGGGCGTCAGTTCACTGCAAGCCAGAGGTGACGAACTGAATTTGAACAGCAATGTTCTAAAAAATCAAATCCACAAAAATAAAAGCATCTGACACACTTGACAAAGAGCTACTGAAACAATGCGATAACAGTGTTGTACACAGTATAACACTGACTCACTGAGTGTGATGACTGATTAATTAATGAATGGATCATGTTTTCTTCTTTCCAATAATAAATATAAATCATGAATATGAGTATGAGTTTATTTCACCCACTCCAACACCGTCCTCTCCAAATCAGTATATAAGAATTAAAAGGTTTAATAGACGGAAAAGTGCAAGTTCAGTTCGATGCGGGTTGCGCCGTCTCCCTGTTGGCATGGTGACATGTTATATAGACGGGCCCAGATGCTCCGGCGGCGTCCTCGTGACTGTCACGTTGGAACAGCGAGGCATTTGCAAGTCAACTACAGCTTTGACTACCATCTGCTCTGCCAGAGATGGTAACTGTGAGGTTTTTTTTTTATTTCCTACACTGTCCTCACTTTCTCTCCTCTTCCTCTCTTTCCTTTTTTTTAATTTATTTTCTCTTAAATAAATCCTTTTCCGGCGCCGAATCCTGAATCCTGTCAGGATGGAAAACTGCTGCTATCATGTAGGATGTTTTTCAGGCTGACTGGCAGTTAGTGTGACTGTGTGTAAATCCAAAGCACTGAGCGAGTAAACAGCAGTGGGTAAATGGGGCATTGTGGGATTTTATAAAGAAAATGGAGTATTTGGGTTTCTCTGTGGGCGGGGCAAAAAGATGGCTGTATTTTAAAACACCAGGACAACTTTTGTGACTGCCACATTTCTGTAGACAGACATTAAGTACTTTTATATTGCATTAACTTCCCATTATAACATTTTTAAAAGGGATTAGTTGTAACCCAGGTGACAAATCCTGAGCTGCCTGCTTTCTCTCTGTTTCTGCCCATATATTATTCCAGTTTCCAAATGTCGCGGTATTTCTGTCACATGGGCCAGTTTACCGATCATTGTTGATCTTCATGTGACGTCATGTGGTCACGTGGGTCGGCGCGGTCAATCGTGTGCGGTTATTAATGCCGATGTGGTTCAGTCTGAGGAGGAGCAGTGGGGAAGCTGCATGAGAAACGAGCTTCATGAGCCTTCCACCGCGTCTAAACTCGGGAAGAACGAGTTTGTGTGCAGCATAAACCATAGACTGGCCAGGTTCTTGACCCGATGGCGAGCTAAAGGAGCAGGCCTAGAGCCTACAGACTGGCAAATTGTTAAAGAGTAGGGGGCTCTCTGTAGCCCAAAAAACAAACTCTCACCCCAATCACTTTGCCCATTGCCCACCATCCACACAGTTTTCCCCCCACAAACTCTCTCACCAATATTCCCCCTGGACTCAACCTCAAACCCAGATGTGGGTTTCCAGTGAACTGTGGGTGGGCTGCTGGGGCTGTGATTCTGTGTTCGTGCTGAAATGAGGTTTTTGGAGATTTTGAATCGTTTGACTCTCGAGATAAATCTATTTGTCATTTCTGGATTTGCTTACTGTGCATGGTGATTATTTAATGTGCATTTGCGAGTCGATTGAATAAATGCTGATTGAACTCGAATGGCCGTTCTTATTAAGTGTTCTCATATTGATTTCTATTCACTGTATATAACTGCACTTTATTTGTTGCATGTCATTTACTATTTTTCACAATATATGGTACCGTCTGAAAGCAACCTCAGTCTCCTGTCCACCCTCTCCTGAGCGAATCCCAGACTTCTGGTTACTAGCCTATTACAACTCATTACTGTGTTATATATCGCAAATACATCATTAGGTATTTATACAGTACTTATAAGTCTTTGCACTATTTTATCTTGTTACAGTCGCTACATTTGTAAATGTCAAACTATCCTAAAGGTGTGTTTATACATTAAACTTCCTTACATCGCCGAACACCTCAGTACGTCTCGTAAAGGGTAAAAGGGGGCTGCACATTGTCCAGCATTGATAAAGTGATGAATCGAGATCAACAAATCGAGAAAAATAATTGGAATCACGGCCTCATCCGTCTTCCTTCCTTCTCTTGTGTCGGACAGAGCCGGTGTGTTTTTTAAGGCAGTAACTCTCCAACCCTCTGGCTGAATACATTATCATGATCTGCTGTGCTGCTGCAGCCCACTCAACCATTCAAAAGGTCTCTGGCCAGGGAAGTGGTGAGAGAGAGAGAGAGAGAGGAACAAAAGTGAGAGAGGAGTGAAGCATAAGATGGACTGACTGTGGAAATGTGCGTAGGAGAAATGTGAAGGGTCACAGAGTCAAAGGTCATCTGGAGGCTAACGTTCGATAGCTGGTCACTTGCTGTTCGTGCTCTTTGTTACTCCCACGCTTCTATTTTTCTGCCCGCTTGCTTGTTCCAACCAACCGCTAATGCTGGCATTTATTCTAACTTCAGCTCGGACTCATCCATGAAGGATCCGTGTGGAAGTTGAGCTCGTGTGAGGCAAGGAAGGGCCAGCAGAGTAGTTTTTCCTCTGATATGTGTGTGTGTGTGTGTGTGTGTGTCATGCTGAAAGTGAAAAATCACCAGCTGTGTGTCTTACGATGAGAGTGTGACGCATTGCAAACGTCCGTAAGCGCCACTTGATGAGTTAACAAAAATGTTTTTTCTTCTTCAGTGCAGAAGCTGAACAACAGAGATGTCAAAGTGGAAACGAGAGCGCCCCCTTTAGACTGTGGACACTCAAGACGCCGTGATGATTCAACGAACCAATCGTGATGTTGAGATGTCTGGCATTGTAAGACACATGCATCTAGATTAGAATACTAAACCTTAATGAACATGTAAGTGCTGATAGAAGCGATGTGCCCCCTGCAGTTCAAAATCAGTCCAATCGGCCTTAACGTGATGCGAGCCTGGCACACAAACATGCTGAACACTTTCTGTGATCCCCAGCAGCTGCAAACATCCGCCGACATGCCAAGCCTGACACTCCGGTCCAGGCGCTGAAAGTGTGGAAAATTTGTGTAGATGAAATCTTTCTGGGACCGAAAAAAAAACGTTCTGCAGCTGAAAAATAACCCCCCTTTTAGCTTTAATCAAGATTATGATAAATGTTTCAGCCGTGAATCTGGTGACAGATACAGGGCATTTCACAAAGAAAATTGTCCTTTCTCTCTCTCTCTCTCTCTCTCTCTCTCGCTGTCTCCCAGTTTCTTTGTGAATCTGTGCAGGTGACACAAGGGAAAGAGAGAAGAGAAGCAATTTAGTGGGAGACAGGTGATCATTTGAAGACCGGTCGACAGACAGCGGCTCTTATTGCTATAGGCTGCTCTGTTGTTTGCCTTCCCCCTTTTGGAAAAAGGGGGGAAATGGGTGGTGGGGAGACGGGATGAAGGATGGGTAATTGGGTAAACCTTAGCATTTAATAGGAATTCGTTCTCTGTGGCTGAGGGGCCAATCAACACAGTGACATGGGACTGTTTTGGGAGGGGGCGAGGTGGAGAGCTGGAGGAGACGAACAACTCTCTTTCAAAGCCTCGGAAACTGACAAATCAGGCAGCACGGCACCCACACACACATATGAGTCAAATCCCATTTTGCAAGGTCTCAAGGAGTCTCTCACTACGTTTTTTTTCCCCTCCTTTCTAAACATAAAACAGCAAAGATCTGCCTTTTCGCTCGTAATTACTCGGGTTTCATAACTCATAAAGGTCTTTTAAGGAAAGTGTGTCTTTACGTGAGGAAACTATGTGGCATGAAAAAGCCCAAGGTAGAGTTATGATTTTAAGGAAAGGAGCATTCATGAAGCAAGTCAGACACTTAAGGCTCATTTTCGATTACTGCTGTCAGGGACGGGAGGATGGAAAAGCAGAAGGAAGCAGGAATTGTTGGAATAAATCTTTCCAGAATTCTACATGTGAGACACGGCATTTAGGATGTTTTTGTGTTTGCACGCCTGCATACTTACCTGTCCTGAGATTCTCTAAATGAGGCATGAAATTTGCCTGGCACACGTGTGTATGTGAAGAATGTGAATGAGAGTGTGTGTGCGGTGGGTGTTTGTCGAGCAGTCTGATGTATTTTTGTATAAAAACCCTCCTGTAACAAGGCAGGGGGGGCTCTCAGTATCCACACATGGGGTCTCAAAGAGTATAAGAGGCCACAAGATGATTACCAGGGATAGATTAGGAAAACTAAAATCCTAAAACAACAAAATCTGCTTATGTTTTGGACTTTTCTTGGTTTTAGTCATGTACAATACTGTATAGTTTTATCCCTTTAGACCAGCGGTCCCCAACCACCGGGCCGCGGACTGGTACTGGTCCGTTTGTCATTTGGTTCTGGGCCGTTTGTCATTTGGTCCTGGGCCACACAGAAAAAAAATTTTTTTTATTGATGATCAGAGTCTGAAAGACGTTTTATTTTGAAAGATAACCGGATTCTCTCCCAATAACATCCGTCTGTCTCTTGACATAGGTTAAGACGCTCGGCTAAGTCACTGGTATGTTACCTCAGTTAAGCCCTCAAGCTAGCAAAAATGAGTAACGTAATGAGTAATGACTCAATGTAATGGTGAATTGTATTTTTATGCACTTATATTTGTTTTTATGCCAGTCTTATCATTTTATTTCGACGTATTGATCCCCCACACCTTAAAGGCTGGTCCGTGAAAATATTGTCTTACATGAAACCGGTCAGTGGTGTAAAAAAGGTTGGGGACCGCTGATTTAGACATACAACCCTGGTTGCAGAAAAACTGGGATGCTGCGTATAAGGTAAATCAGAACAGAATATGAACATCCTTTATTTATCGACAACTGTGCGTTTCACAAAGTGGTGAACGTTGCTTCATTCCTGCTTGTGAATGAGCCTTTGGAGATTACTTCTTTTATACCAAATCATGATACTATCACATGTTACCAATGAACCAGTTTATGTTAACTGTTTTAAACTTTCTCAGTCTTTTGTTGCTCCTGTCCTAACTTGTTGCAAACATGCTGCTGGTATCACAATCAGAGTGAGCGTGTACTTCAAAAGTATCAATGAAATAGATAAAGTAACATTAAATATACAACCTTTGTACCATTTTCAGATAGTTATATGTCATAAAGTATGCTAAAATCCTCAGATTTCCTTTAATTTATGCTGTACACAAGGTTCTAACTTTTGTGTAACACACTGTTTGGCTGTTGTTTTTGCTTTGCATTGTGGCCACAAGACTAAAGGTTGTGAACTATTGTGTTGGAGCATGTTTTTGTGTGTGTAGTACAGTAAACAGCGGACACAGAGCACCATTAGTTTACTTATTCACCTCCCCAACCCGTCTCACTCTCTGCACCTCCGACTCCCCTTTAGTCCATCCATCTGATCCCCCCCACCTTTGCCCAGACCGCACAGAGGAAATCCCATCCTCTTAATTAAACAAGGAGCCCCAGGACAGGGACTCAAATGCAATTTGTAACGATTTCCCACAGCCAAGACTTTGATTATACAAGGGCTCTTTATGCTGACCAAAGACTTCGGACCACAGTTAATCTTCCATTGAAACCCATTAGGACTCTCCTCGGCCCCGATCACGCACACCTCCAACATCCTCCCCGCTGACCCACCCACACCCCTTTTCCTCCAACTCTACTGTCCTCCAGCAGCTTTACAACTGCGAAAAATCTGTTCAGGTACAAGTTTGACCCTTATTTATCTTTGAACATATGCAAATGTTGCTCAGGATGACAAGTGTGACAGTAAAACACAGCAGAGCTTAACAGCTGAGCTGAAGTTTAGCCTCAAGAAATAAAAATATAGGGTATAATCATGCATGTAGACTGTTTTTACTGCTTTATTGACATGATTTAGGTGCTTGAGACGACCACGATTAAAGCTAGAGAGGCTGTTAGAAGAGTCAGTGCTTCATGTTTTTCAAATTTTACTGTATGGGAAAAGCAGTATAGGGGTTCTTACATTGACGGACTCTCTGCCGGCGTATTTGACTCGGATCCTGGGCTCCTGAACCACGTCCAGGTTGGTCCCGGTCACCATCAGAGGGGTGTGGCCACTGTGGAAAAACACAAGCGGATTCACTTAGATTTCACAGGTTTTAGAAAAAAAACTTTCTCATTTCTCTGTTTCATCTTTTAAAATTCAGGAGGAGAGAAAGAAAGAGAGTAAAAGTTCCAGAAACAAATAAAACTGAAAGAAGAAAAAAAGAAACAAAGTAGTTCAAAGGCAATTCTGGACCAAACTTTCAAGCCCTAATGTTCCTCTTCAGAATATTCACCATCGGTTGAAAATAAGCGCATCAAGCCAGCTTTCATCCTCTGTTTCTTCTGGGAGATAATAGCCTTTGGAGTGGAGGATGATTAGAGATGCTTTTTTAACTGGCTTCGCTTGCTTCAATCAACTGGTGCAGATTCGGGTTTGAAATATTGAAGCGGCTCGTTTAAGGCGTTTATGGACGCAGTGGTGGTCCCGAGCTTCATAACGAAAGAAACGAAACGTGGAAACTGACGGATGTGTGTCGCTCCAACCTGCAGATGTCGGTGCTGTCGTGGATTTTTTGGGTTTGTTTTTTTATTGTTGTGCTTGTCAATAAAGAATAAATAAAGATCCAACCAGGAGACGCGCAGTAATAAATGTCAGATGGCTCTGTGTTTTTTTTCATTACGGGTTCACCCAGCGTGGATGGTGAGTTACTGTAGATGGGCCTTGTGCTGCCTGCGAGGTCTTTAAATCATATACTTAGCTACTGTTGAGTCTGGACTCACAAATTGATCTATTTGTCTCATCGTATCTTATCATATCTCATTTTATCTTAACTTACCTGTCTGCTCTTCCTGCATAAGAATAGACAAAAAAAAAACAAAATCCAGGAAAGATGACTGCTACAATTTTCTTCCCCGTCTGCGTCTCCTGTCATTTTTCCTCCTCTTTTCCCGCCGCGCCATCACACTCCCCTGCTCTCCGTCTCTAAGCCCGAGCCATCTGCTGCGGACTCGCACCTCTGATAGCACATTGTTCCGCAAAGCCTCCATTTCATCCTCATCCCTCTCCTCCTTTTAATTAGTAGTGTATGGTGTGTGTGTGTGTGTGTGTGTGTCTATCTGCAGAAGATGCTCAGCAGATGGATCAGCAGTGAATTTTCGGCAGGAGAATCTCGGTCTCGGCAGCGCCAGTGCTCTCCAATCTGTGAGCTGTGGCTCTTCTATCAGATCCAGACTAATTGGACGAGAACCGAACAGTAATTGAAAGTGCAATATTGACTTGTGTCTGCTTCTCGCCACTGGCCTTAACTGAGTAAAGCTCTGGATGTGGATGTCTGGGGGGAAAGGGTGATGGACGGGGGGGTTCATATCTGAGTGACAG
>JAPZDY010000002.1:22426748-22437879 GCA_029783645.1 Ctenochaetus hawaiiensis | reverse complement strand
CGATCGCTAGCAGTGTGACTCTGAGTGCTGTATGTTTGCAAGTTTTCTCCCCGACAAACAAGAGAGAAATGTGAGAAGTACTTGTGAGTGAAAAGAGAATTAAAATTAAATTTATACAAAAAGTGGCAATTTGTAGCATTATTTCCGAAGGGACGTTAGCATCACTTTCAGCCCTACACCTTTATTATTCGTTTCACTGCAGGCTTCTGTCCATGTAGACTTAAATATCCGTCTTTATACAGTCAATATTACTGTTCTGCACAGTTACGTGTTATATAACAAACTTATACGATTAGGACACTCTTCCACTAGTTGGCCAAAAGTTTGCAGTAGCTTTCCCAGTTAGTTGATCTGAGGTAGCAGTTAGCGCATCAAATTTTCATGAAATTTGTGTTTGTTTTGAACATTTCTAAATATACATTTTAAAACTCGAAAAAGCATTTTTTTTTATTTGATTTGTAACTTTTTCCCCTCAGCTCTGGGTGGTAAAGATCTTTTTATTTTTCCGTCCAGTACAGTATCTCTGTGCAAAAACACGGATAAAAATTCCGTCTCTCTTACATTCGTATCAGGACACACACCGAACCGAACACACACACCGAGCACTTGCACAAACAAGGCATTGAATTTCAGCATGTGTCCCCTGGACTGATGGCCAACTGTGTGGATTAAAGACAAAGCGGGGCAGTGAGCAATAAGGAAGGTGGAGCAGGAAGATGGGGCTCTCTCCTAATCTGTTTCTGTGTGTGTTTGTGTGTTTGTGTGTGTTTAGGTATTACAGACTTGAGGACTGGAGGGAGGAGTCACGGGGGGGGGAGTTGTGTGAGGCAGTGGAGGGAGAGAAGGCATAGAAATAATGGAGTGAGGGAATCGACCAGCGAGGAGGATGAAAAAAATCCAACCAGTCGATACGGCTAGGAGTGTATCAATTATGTATGGCTTCAATCCTCTTTTTGGGCGAGGAGGAGGGGAATAGGTCAGATCGAAAAGTGGGTGTGTTAGTGTGAGTTTTGATTGTGTGTATATGTGCTTTGAGGGTGTTTTTTTTTCCGTATGTAATGCGCACCACTGAAGCCCCATCGCCGAAAGCCTTAATACGCTCCCCAAACTGTTCAATAACATATCAAAAGTGATGTTCATAAAACACAAAAGCATGGCGAGACGTCTGATTTTCACATGTCTCTCTCTGGTCGGTCCGTAAGTGCATTTTTCACTCTTAATAACCGACCTTAAAGGAATGATGCTACAACTAATAACCTTAGAAAAACACACTCAATCCACTGATGAATGACACACAGCCTTCACTGCTCTTTAGATCTCATGTGAACCCTCTTATCCAAGGCAAAGATGTTAAGACGGATACTGGTGATACGATCTGGAAGTCCACAGCTTTTTTTTTTTTTTTTCCCTGGTCCTTTCTCGCCTTTCTTTTGCACTTATCTGTCCATCTCCTCCCCTGGTCTCTTCTTTTTTTCCTCCATCCTGAACTCACTCCTGTGCTCCACGGTGTCTCGCTCTCCCTCGCAGCTCCGAAGTCGAGGTGGCCTCTTTGCTCGGTAATTCAGTCAGGAGGCTAAAAGGAGGAAATTACATCCGCGCTGCCTGACCACTTTGAACTATGAGCCCCCTTCTACCCTGCTGGCTCACCGGCGACCGGTTTTAAAGGCCCACACTGACATTTAAGAGATGGAATTAGGAAGTTGCGAAAGTGCCAAAAAAAAGTGTTTGTACGTGTCGAAGTGTGTGCACTCGTGAGCAAAGGCGACTTTAAAAAGTGACACGCTGACACAACATCTAGTTCCCATCTAGTTATTAAGTAGATGGACCAAATTTGAAATGTTGCAAAAAAAAAAGAGAAGAAAAGCAAATGTCAACTATGCCCACTTTCATCAACTGGTTTGGAGAAAATAAGCCAAGTTAGTTTTTATCAGAAGTTAGTGGGCTATGTAAAGGCTGTGAACTGGAAATTCAACAATTTATTTGTCAACCCCCAATTAATCAGAAAAAGAAGCAGAAAAATGGCAAGAAGAAGCAGAAGAAGAAGGAGGAAAAAGGACAGAATAAACAAGAAGAAGCAGAAGAAGCAAAGCCAGCTGGTAACACTTTAAATGCCTCCTTTCTGGTACTTTAATGACGGTTTTAACAATGCTTTTTTTTATGTATAGCCTCTGAATTGTGGTCTTTTGTGTCTAATGAAGGTGCAGTTTCTTTCTGTCGAGCTGAAATCAAACCTGGCAACCCGCTTCCACTCAGCCACCATCAGACACCACAACAATCACAGACTAATGCTAATGGTACAGTGTGTCTGAAAAAGCTGCCACTTTAAACTCTAATATGACTTCTTAATATTAGCAGTGGGCTGGAAAAAAAACCTTTAGTCACTTCTGGTAAAAAGGGTTGAAGCAGCGAAAGGCTGGAAACTGGAGTGTGCTTGACCATCACTTGAGGGGAAATTATTGTATACATAAAGGAATTCACATTAGCCGGTTTGTTTCCATGAGTGATGCTTTCAGACTGCATTAACAACCTGTTACAGCCAGTTATTTCTACACTTAAGGCCTTTTCATCCGCTGCTGCCTCTCTTTATCTCCAGGTCAGATGGCAGTCAAATCACAGCGTCTGACTACATACTTATCTCACTCATTATTATGTTTATATACCTCCGAGCTTCTCCGTCTGCACTCAGTTGAGCTTTATTCGACTGATTTTAATGCCTATCTTCTTAATTTTCTGAACAGTTTTTTTTTTTTTTTTTTTAAGCCCACCTGTCCGGACGGCCCGTCGGTGCGACCGTCTCATTGGTCGTCGCTTCGCCTCTACCTCTTTGTCTGTCTCGTGCGTCTCTGGCCTGTCTGTCTCATCCAAAGTGTGTCTGTGTGTCTCTCAGCGGGATCCCAGACTGTCAATGCAGCCAGTAATGAGGTGTATGCTTCAGTCAGCATGTGAGGAGTTAATAAGGAAGCAGCAGAGGCCATCACACATCAACAGGCATGAGTGTGTGTGTGTGTGTTTGGGGAGCCTCCCTGGCACACTTACAGCTGCCTGTCGACCAATGGGGGTATTGATTTGGAGGGAAAGGCAGACAGAAATGAATTCTGATCCACAGAGGGACTCCACAGTGCATGTCTGAGTGTGTATGTTTTTTTTTGTGTGTGTGTGTGTGCGTAAGCGTGTGTGTGTGTGTGAGCATGTTTGTTCTCTTTGTCTCAGCGTCTCTGCCAGTGTACATGATGTACATACAAATGAAGGGTTTGGTTACACCCCACTGCTCTCAGGGCTGTTGCTTTTTGCATGAGTGTAAGCATGTGTGTGTGTGTGTGTGTGTGTGTCTGAGCTTGTGTGTGTGTGTGTTTGTGCCTAAATGAATGTTCGCCTGTGTACATGAGAAAGAGAGACAGATTGGAAGGAGGGGCTTCTCAGTTTTGAGCTCACAATGACTTATAACAATTATTTATTGATATTAGGGACAAAATTTTTTATTGCACTGTCTCATAATGTAAAAAAAAAGCTGCTTTCACTTCCCTGTTGTGCTGCATTTCTGCTAATGTACAAATTCTGCATCAAACAAGGGCCGTCCCTTATTTACAGCACATGTCCAAGAAGTCAAATATAAACAAAAAATAATAATAAACTTTATTTATAAGGTATTTTTTAAGATGGAGATACAAAGTGCTTTAAAAAGTAGCATCAAAACTCACAGTAACATAATTTTATTCCTCTTGGCCTCAACGCATACACAACACTGCGGTTCTTGGCTACTTTTCAGACAGTTGAGTCATTTAGTTGCATTACTTAGCAGGGAAGACACAGCTCAAGTACCCTTTTGCATATGATTTCCTCTTGCTCAATGCTACTTGAGCTAAATCCAAAATACTTCCAAACAACAGATGATGATCTGTTTGGAAGGGATTAGCTCTCAGCCTTCTGCTGCAGACATACTACTTTTTTTTGTTTGGCCCGTCTGCTTCCTGTTGTTACTCTTCTTCTCTGAACTCCAGCTGCGGCTTTTACGAAGCAGCAGATTAAACCTAAAAGCCATGACGTCTTGATCGCCCCCTGGTGGTTGCTTGTTAGTTCAGTAAGAGCTTGATTTGATATGCATGCAGCAGAATTTTTTCTGTGGGTGCGGCGCGCATTTTAAACATCTACACAGTCGATGATGTTCATTTAATTATGCAAAACCAAAAAATTCCTAATTGCGATTAATATTTGATAAAATTCTGAATCCCAAATTTGTGCGTCTGTTAATGTGTGAGGGGCATTTTTACAAGAACACTCGCATTCGTATGCACTCGCGTGCTCTGCAAGTCTGCATGTGCATCACATACAAAACACTCCGCACCTGGGCTTCAGCCGTGATACGTTAATGAGAGTCTACAAGTATTACCAAGGCTGAAAGACCCCTTCAGACCCCATAATAGTGCCTATGATTTAATCCAATTTGATTCCATAGGAAATATACAGTGACAGAGGCTATGGGCGAACACGCTCCTGCAGTGAAGAGAAAAATATTAGATTTGCCTTCAAAGAAGCTCTGTGGGGTGAGAAGGAGAAAGAAAGCAGTGACTGATCTCCAGTGGTGTGTCTAAAAGTGCTTGGGTGTTTTTTGTTTGGCAGAAGAGGGAAAAATCAACATAATGAGCCCAAACTGCCTTTGTGTCTCACTCTCTTCTCTCTCTCTCCACCCCTCTGTCTCTCTCTCTCCCTCTCATCCCACGACTCTCAGACAGCTGCTTCTGTGCAGCCAAATTAACTGCTCCCCAGTTGCTTTTGGGGAAAATGTGATATAAGCATTTCGCCTCTGAGGGATTCAGTGTTTATGGGTTCCACGTACAAAACTTTAAGCGGCTCAGGATGCTTCCTCCATTCAGAGTGTAGGTAACACTATTTGTCCACAACAAATCAGTCGTGCAGTTTTTTCAACCCCATCCGTCACTCCCTGGCCCTATCTATTACCACCATATGATCCTTCTGGCACCAAATATCTGATTTACAAGTCAGCAAGAAGAGTAATATTTCAACAGGCTGTCTGCAGACGCTCCGCTCAAATCACTGGCCTTATCTGGCCTGTGCTCCTTCTAATATTTTCCCTCAAATATTGCATTAGAGATACGCTATCCATCCCGGCACATTCATTTTCATCCTTTAGCAGAGTGTGTGTCTGCATATGTACGAGCAGACACAGATAATGTTTGCCTGCGAGAGTCTTTGTGTGTGTGTGTGTTTGTTCTTGCACATCTGAGGCCAGAGAGACTGACAGCAGGCAGTATATTTCATGTACAGTGCACTTATGTGAATGAAGGGAGAAAACAGAGGATGTGGGTGACACACACACATCTGCAAATGATACACTGTGAATGGTGCAATTTACTTTCCATGCATGCATGTTTGTGTGTGTGCGTGTGTGTGTATATGCATCCATATATATCAACATACATATATAACTCATTCTTATAATTCTTCTGGGCAGCATAGTTCAGAAAAAAAGATGTCTGATTTATTGCATCATTTCAAAAAAAACAAAACATTCACATATGTGGCGACAAAATAAACACACGGATACACAGATGCAGACACCCACACACATGCACTGTACAATACTACATCCATCACTGCGGCTCAGGCTGACAGCTTTGTCAAAATGAGCCGCAGGGGAGAGGAGAATGGCATTGTGGGATTGAGTCCTCCCATCGGACGCTGCACTGACAGGAGGGAAGAAAGGGGCAGAAGAGAGAGAGAGAGAGAGAGAGGGAGAGAGATGGGGGGGATGAAGAGGGGGAAAATTGGGGAATGTGTTGCACAGACACAGTGAGAGGAAGAGAGAGGAGGAGAGGCTGGAGCTGACACGAGTAGCCCATCAAAACAAGCGACTCTCCTGCTGCAGCCTGTTTACTGAAGCCGGCCTCGTGAAAGGACAGACAAAGAGCATATTGCAGACCTGGCAGCGTGACCGCATCACACACACATATAAACACAAAAAGACCTCCTTAGGGTCTGCCAAACTCCGGCAAATAAACCAAGGCCCCGGTCAGAGAGCACAACAATGTGCTCGGTGACAAATGCGCATTAGATACATGCGCGCAAGCATAAAAACACACTCATTCACTCCTTTAAAAGACAGCTGGCGGTGGTGCAGTGAAGTGAGCTGTCAGCCTCTTTCAAAACAGGAAAAGAGGAGTCTGCAGTCGGCCTCAGACCTCTAAATGAACACCTTCACCACAGTGAGGGGGACCGACCCTGATCCCATCCACCAGTGCGTGGGCTCGGCTTCAAAACAAGACGACTCTCCGCTGGGCGACTGCAGCCCCCATCTGAGTGCATGAGAGGAAGCCGATTGACAAATGTAAAAAAAGGAGGCAGACAGAAACAGCAAGAGAGACTCGCAGACATGGCCTCCCCCCAATTACAGACCAAAACACTGCCACTCTATTCACTTTTACTCTTCGCCTGGCTCCTGACAAATCCTGTCGTGAATTCTTCAACCAGCACTCGTGTTTCTCCCCGACACTCTCCAGGCTCTAATTAGGCTTGTAAATAATTATTGCAATTAAAGCCTACAATTAGGAGGAGTGAAGCACTGCCATTAGTTTCACAATAAATGTCACGAACATTCTGCATAGGCACTGGGAGGAAACAGACAAATGCTGCGCCATTACAGAGGCAGACAGACAGACAGTGTGAATGAAAGAGACGAGAGAGAGAGAGAGAGAGAGAGAGAGAGAGAGAAAGGGGGGTATATGAAGGCAGTTGACATACTCACAGCTCTTAATTATAGAGCTGATTATTCTGGCAGGATGGCTCCTGGACTATTCCTTTGGCTCACATTCGCAAAGTGACAAAGAGCGCATGCACAAAATGCACTCACACACACACACATACAAGGGTTGAGCATACAAACACAGCAATGCAAAAAATCAAGTAGACACTGAAACTTGAGCTTAATCAGAGATAAATTCCAGTGTTTCTGGATAATGAGCAACTCATAAATTTTTTTAAAAAATTCAAGGACCATTTTTTTTTCTCTCCAAGTGCTCAGAGTGATGATTTTCTGCCCAAATCTGACCACAGCTCTTCAGCGTTAACTCCAAAATATTTGTAATTATTTGCCTCTTTTAAACGCCGCCTCTCCCCTCTCACTTCCTGCCACTCAAACATTATCTTGTGCAGGATTTTTCAAAAAAAAATCCCTTGTGGGTCAATAATGTCGTCCGAAAATACAGACTGGATGCAAAAATCTGATTTTTTTTTTTTCCCCTCTTCTTGGGGCCACTTTGTGGGAGCAACAGTCAGTTGGTTAATGGGGGGAAATTCTGGGAGGCAGAGAGACAGAGACAGAGACAGAGGTGTCAGGGAGTCTGAGGATCAGGTATCCTTTTCCTCATTATCTCATATTATGTCAGGGGGGCCAGCGAGAGACTCCTGTAGGGGAGGGGGGAGCATTAGCTTTTTTTTTTTTTTAAGCATGGTATGTGCAGGCAGACACACACATGATCTTAAAGTGAGAAAAAAACCCAAGCATGTCTCTGTCACGTTGGTCTTGAAATCCATTCATACCACACTTGACACTATTAAGTCTATTTTTTTTCACCTGAAGCAGACGTCAAAGCTACACGCCGCTTGTTTACTGACAGCTGCACGCTCCGCTAACACACTCCTCCAGCCTAGCTATTGAATTCACAGCTTGCGCAGTGCATTGCTGTGGACTGACCTCTGCGGATATAGCGGGAGACTTGGGTGTGAAGGTGGGAGATGGAGAAGGGTGGAGGGCGGGTGGATGGATGCATGAATGAGTGAATGGGGGAAATGGGAGGTGAGAGGGGGTTCAGGCTGGGACCTGAGTGCACAGGCTTCTATTAATTAACAGCTTGATGAGGGCTGACAGGACGTGTGCTGCTATCAAATAATGAGGTTAGGATTGGCCGACGGTTCCAGGGCACAAAACCTGATTAACACTAATCCGAGCTTAAGTCAATTAACAATGCCTACTCAGGAACTCATGCAAATGAGGTGCCTTTGTTAGGTTGGCTATCACAGAGGGACCAAAACAGAGCTCTGCACTCAGACGTGTAAGACATTGCTAGAACATAACGGAAAGGGGTGAGGATACTCGCATCGGTCATCATGAGAGAGCAGCGGCTGACGAGCACTTCTGGTCAAACAGAAGGATGCTATAAAAAACATGATTCATTAACGGGGCGTCTTCGGCCGACCCTCCGAGTGACCCCTCCGGTTTCGATGAACACACTCAGCCAACCCCTTGAACTTCCTGCAACCCCTGACCTCACATCGCTAAGGGGCAGCACGGAGGCCCATAAAGTGCACATGCATTAAGCCAAACAACATGGAGAACATCATTTCTCACAGGTCACTTTGGATAAAAGTGTCAGCTAAATGAATTCAATACATCAGAAAAAAAACCCTCTGACACTGTGACTCAGACAGGAAACAAGGCTGGAGAGACACGAACACGCATATTAACCACCATGAAGAGAAACATTTGGTTACATTTGGTTATTCTGTAGCCAACAGCCCTTCAACAGTGAAATCTGATACAAACTAGAAAATAAACCGATTATGACATTATTCTAAATGATTGCCTCTAACTAGTGTAATGGTGGGACAGAGCAAGTTTATGGTTCTTAAATTGTCAAAACTGAAATATGGAATGAAAAAAAGAGCAACCAAACAAAGCTACTTTAAGAAAAAAGAAACAGCAAATGATGAGAAACAAATATGCTTTAAGATTACAACTAAAAAAATGATTTCATTATTTAAAAAACTGAAATCATCCCTTAAAGGTAATTTAAGCAATGGTAAATGTATTTAGCCCAGTTAAGTTACTCGAAGCTACACACAAATACTGCATGAACAAACTTGCACACACATCTATAATACACACACACACACACATAAACTCCAAGATTAAGGGAGCTTGACAAGTGGGTCAGGGATGAAAGTGGTTTCTTCACAATGAAAAGCTAAATGGCATCATCAATAACATTGGATGTGTGTATTGACAGGAGAATTTATCCTAATTTGTCCGAGTGTCAATAACAAGTGAAGCCGTCACAGAAGCAGTGAAGAAGCTGAGTTCACTGTTCCAGCCTGCAGCTCCAGCACCTCCTCACTGACTGCAGAGCAGCTGGGCGAAGGAAGCGGCCACGCGATTGATTGGCCGGCCCTCAACCCTCATGTGCTGCTGAGCTGACCCCTGTCATGGCGCTTCGCATCCCAGATAAAACTTGACGGACAGTCTATCAAAGCCGGTGTCTGGTGTCTGACTGATGGTGGGCTGCCTCTGAGATGTTTGTCTGTTGTTGAGGTTTGTGCCAATAAACTATGGCCTTGGTTCTCCTCTCATGCTCAGCCCCAGTGAGGATGGGATGGCCCCACGTGTTGACAAATTAAATTCATTGAGATTAAAAAATCTCTATTGTCCCAATTTGGGCAATTTGATTTGCGACAGTGGTTGACAACCAAATTCATACCATGAAACTATACAGCACAACACACAGAAACATAGATATAAATAATAAATGTCATCAGGTGAGTTATCATGACCATATATGGAGCCTACAGTGCAAGGACACAAACCTAAAGCTTGTTTAGAAACCCTGCAGCTGAGGGAACAAACAATCTGAGGTATCTGTTTGATTTGGCCCTCTTAGGGAAGGTTTACCTCTTTCTAGATGGCAAAAGTCAAAACTCAGCATACAGAGGGTGATGTGGGTCGGCTAAGACGACCTTCACCCTCTGAATGGCTCTTTCTTGGTAAACATTGTCAAGCTGCTACAGGCTAGCGCCGGTGATTTTTTGGCAAAATTTGACGATTCTCCCCGGCCGATTTTTAATAGTGATGCTAAGGTTCCCGTACCAGCAAATCACTGCAGAAGTTACAATCGCCTCAATAAGAGATAAATAAAGCATTTTTAAAAGCAATCTGTCAACATTAAAATCCCTCAGTTTCCTTAATCACATTTGTCTCATGCATGACAGAGAGTCATTGTTCAGGTCACCTTTCTCCTTATAGTCACCCGGCATGTATGGCAACTCCTTTATTGTTAGTTGTATCATATGAAACAAACCTTATTTGACGTCTGTTGAAGGCCTTGAAGTACCTTGAAGTCAGGTACAATGTACTTTTCCTGCCTCACATTCACATGGATCAAAACCCAACCGCAGAAACAGCTGGGGAATAAGGGAATTTAAGAGGGAAAAAGATATATCTCTTTTCTTGCATTTTTGCGTTCGGAGGTAAAAGAGAGAAATATTCTGCATTCTGGCTTTTTGAACTTCAGCTGTGTGCTAAAAAAATTGGATTGTGGGGAAAAAGACTTTAAAGGGAGTGAGAAAACTGTGGGACTTTACAGAGATGCTAACTGAACTCAGCACACACACACACACACACACAGGTTGCTCTCTCATCCTGTTGATGCTCCTCGATTGCCCTCTGTGCAGAAACGGAGGGTAGTTGAGTTATTCGGACTCTTTGTCTGATAGTCACTGACGGACAGATTGGTGGGAACCACAGAGATAAGGGTCAATGGTCAAACCGTTCACTCTGTGGCAGCTGCAAACTAACCAGACTGCCCTTGGGCCAACGCAGGGTCAAGGGACGGCGGGGCAACACTTGTTGAGGTGGTGGTGGTCACCGGAAACATCTCTGCTACTTCAGTGCTGAGAGCAACGAGTGGAGAGGGAGGAGGAGCTCAGAAGTAGAAACAGAGCACAAATCTTTTGTCCCTGTGCCTTTCTGACTTTGTTTGCTTGACTTCTTTTCTGTCTGAACCTTTGACTTCCTCCCTGCCCTCTAGAATATTGTTCCCTTTTCTATGAGAAAAGAATGCAAGCATCCTCTGGTGGACCCTGCAGCAGATGGATAAAACCAGAGCTGGACTGTGGATGATCAGTATGCTAAATTTAGAGTAAATTTGTACCGAAATTTTCGGACTATTGAGCGCACCTGAATATAAGCTGCACCCACTAAATTTAAAAAGACAAAAGATTTTGTACATATATAGGCTGCACTTGTCTATAAGCTGCAGATGTTCACATTGTAACATGGGATATTTACACAGAAAAATATAACACAGAAAGATTTTTTTAACTTTTAATTAAATAAATGTATTTT
>JAPZDY010000002.1:22369787-22390923 GCA_029783645.1 Ctenochaetus hawaiiensis | reverse complement strand
GGAGGTTTGTGGCACAGCCGATGCCTCACATTCCAGGCCTGATCCTGCATAAACCCTGTCTGTTACTGCAGATCTGATATGGAAATAAGAGGCCAGATGGGGGCTTCCACCGGCCTTATAAGGGATTGTGGCTCACCCGCCGGATGGATCACGGGTGAGAAGCCACGGAGAATATGAAAGAGAGGAGAAGTTAAAAAAAAAAAAAAAAAAAAAGCAGAGACAGGAGTAAGGAATGGACATTTGAGAAAAATGGAGAGAGAAGAAAAGATATAGAGAATAGTTCTCGACAGCAGCAGAGGAGGAGAAAAGAAATGAAGAAGCGAACTCTGGCGCTGCCTTTCTGATGATATTCTTGTATTTCTCCCGCTGTGATGTTATTTCAATGATCTCCGCTTTTTGATGGGTGGATCATCAGGGCCCAAGAACAGAAGCAATTTCCTTCTTCTCACACAACAGCAAACTTAATATAAAGAACCCGGCGCAATTCATCCTGCTACCGTTGTATCAGGCCGAGTCCCACAGGTCCACTTTATTACAGGGTTTTTTTTTCCTGCAATGCCAGGGAGAACAACTTTGCCCTTGAGAAAGACTGCAGAGGCAGAAAAGTGAAAAATTCACTGATCAAAAAGCATGAATGTTGTTCTTGGTAAAAGCTTGAGTTGCACTGATCACAAATAAAGTCAGTAAAAATCCACGTTCCATCATCATCATCTGTTCCCAACTAAAGCTTAGCAACATCCCTTCATCCTCCCTCCCTTTTTGCTATCAAGTGTGGTTTTGTACTAACAGCGTTTCCTTGTCAAGATGTTCAGGCGGTGGGAGCCAACGGCATGCTGGGAAACCTGATCAGCCACACTAATCTGATCAGCTGCATTTTGTTTCGAGTGTGTCTTGTTTAAAGAGGACGGCGCTCGCAGCGTGGCGTAAACCCCCCAAAAACACCGTCCTCTCCCCTTTCATCCGTGGATCCCGGGGAGCTGACACGGTCATCCGATCCACCACACACACCTCCACAGTCCAAACACGCCGTACCTGCACCCGAATGTTCAGCCAACCGCAACAATCTGGGAAACTCATGACACCAGTGTTTCTCATTTCCTAATCAGTAGGAAGGCAAAAAGCGCCCCACCCCCCCATCCCATCCATCCCCAGTGTATGTATGTGCGAGTGTGTGCATGTATTTGTGTGTGATGAAACACTCTTGAAATAGGGTGAAACACGTAGTGTCTTTGGAATTTATGATCAAGGCAGTTTTTTTTTTTTTTCCACACACCCCCCTCATACAAATAAGTGAGTAAAAAATTTGTATGTGCACCTCACCGGAGCATATTGTGACCATGTGCACACGAAACGAAAACAGAGCTCTCAGCCGTGTATACACCGTGTGCACACACACATTAAAGGGCTTAGCGTTACAGTAACGGTACGAAACCTCCGGGAGGCAACATGCAAATTAATGTAGACAAGATCTTTTGCCCTCCTACCCCTAAACTGAACCCGAAAACCAGTTTGTCTGTTTTTTCTGCTGCTTCATTATCACAGTCAGCTTATATGGGCCAAACCGAGCACACAAACACACAAACACACACCTCCTCCATCCATACACCCCACTGAGCCAACAGCTGCCTCCAGCAGCACCAAACTGTGGCTGCCAAACACACCACAAAACACTTAACTATGACTGACGCTAACATGTTATTCCCCACAGGAATGTTTAACCCCCCCCCTTCCTTTTTAAGTGGAGTTAAAAAAAAAAAAAAAAAAAAAAAAAAGGAGGAATGTTGATGGTTTGCCGCTGTGCCGCGATCCCATCACATCATCACCTCTCCGGCCTCGACCGCTAATCCGATCTGACGCGGCGCACCCATGTCACCAAGCGCGGAAGGGGGGGACGCATCAGCCGGGCCTTCCAGCCTTGACCCCCTACCTTTAGTCGAGTTACCAGAGTCCCGGATAATGTTTTCCCAACCGCTAACCATTTGGGTTTAATGAGTAACAGCGGTGGCCGAGCTGACCCGCGGCTGAAAAAAGGCCCCCGGCCCCGGCTCTGTTCTCTGATATCATGACCTCTTTACTGCCCCCTCTGTGGACAGACATCGACCTTTTTTGGGGTAATGCAGGTGCTTCTCACAATTGCACACATGCTCTTGCTCTTTTTTCCCTCCAAGTCTGTTCTTCACCCACAACTTGGCACTTTTCCTCCTTCTTGTTGATGCCGAATCTGTCAAGAAATCCATCCATCCTGATAAAAAACATATTTTATCTCCATTCAAACTGAACATGTAGCCTCTGGCCTCTCTCACTCTATATTTTTCTGTCACTTTTCCCTATGCCACCCATCACTGTGTGGGGTGTAATGGCATTATATGGTCCTAACAGTGAGCTTTAAGGGTCAGATAAGGTCCTGTTCTCTGGAAGGAATATAATGAAAGTGTGTTTTATGCTTTTTCTCATTGATATTCAGTGAATATAAGTTGACTTGTGGACCAGCGACTCATTTTTTCTCCTAGAATAAAACATGAGAGGAGCTACAGGAATATAGAAGAGGAATATAGAGTATAAAAAACTTTAAAAAAAGCAGGAATGTCTTTAAAACAAAGCAGAGGTAGGCGAGGTTGGACGTGAGTCTCGAACAACACACTCTCCAACGTGTTACGAGCTATGCAGAAGAAACCTTCCAATCCCATTAAGACTGCAGCCGGACAGCCGGACTGTTAGGAGGGAGTCTCGGCTGATGGCTCTGTTTCATGGCAGCGTGAGGCCGAGACCTGACATACAGCTGTCAAGAGAAAGAGATGCTCCCTGTGTGTGTGTGTGTGTGTGTGTGTGTGTTAAAGGCTCAGAGTTGGGGGGCAGGTAAAGGCTGAGCGAGCAGAGATTACCACTGGCCTGAAATATTATCACATGCTATTAGCACTGTATCACTGTTCATTAGGCTGATGGCTAGCTGAAGTTACTTGACAGCCCTGCGGTAAGAGATGAAGAGAGTGAGAGGAAAAGATAGAAATGAGGAGAGAGAGAGAGAGAGTGCAAAGGAACAAAAGTAGAAACGAAAACTGGAGCAAGCAAGAGGAAAATCAGGGAAAATGATTAAGGCCTCCTTTTCCTTCACTGGCTGTTTTAACATTGTGGAACTTTCTGGTTTCAGAGGTAAACAGGAGCATCTCGAATGGAAACAGGACAGATGTGGTGTTTAATGATGAGACAAGAGGGAACGAGGCACATTTCTGGTGTTCGTACCTCTGATGGAGCCCCTTGATTCCCACAATGCAACAAAACAACAAAGGAAGTTAAGATTTGATCATGAAAACAGGTTCAACTGTAAAAAGCAGAACATTGTGGCATGAAATTCATTAACTTGAAGGTGTTACTGAGCGTTTGAGGCCTTTTTTCATCACACCTGAGCCAACTTTTGGCCAGCACTCTTTGGTTTCACACACAGAGTCGTGTTAAAGACACCATATAAGAGAGACGCAGCGTGTGAGTAAGAGCTAATCACTTCAACAAACTCAGAACTGCAACCACATTGCAGATACAAGCTTTAAGTTGAATGAAAACTCAGAGTTTGTGTGCAGAGTCCAGTACTCTGTTGGGAAAAATTTAAAAAAGCCGTCTCTGGTCAAGTACTGTAAACTAAATGGAGCATTGGTACTCAAACGGCATGCAGAGTTTGTTCTGCAGGAGATCTCTTAAAAAAAAACTAGTGCAGTGTTGTGTAACATCAAATTTATTGATATTAATAAAATTTAGAAATACACTTCTTATTAAATTGTTGAAATTGTACTCATCCATCACATAATTGGACACTTTTTCTAATAATAATAATAAAAAAAACTTGCTTAGAATAAAATAAAAATTCCTGGAAGCACAAAAACTGAATGTGGAGAAACTTTGGCCCTTTTTACAATACCCACAATAAATAATAACCAGATGACTATGCAGAGTCAGAAAGCATATGCCGAGGAAACAATGTGGGCAGGGTGTATGAAAGCTTCCTGTAAACACTGTGTGATCATAGAAATACATTAAGCGACGCTGTCACCCGGGCGAGCTCGACTCCGAGGGCCCCGATAACTGCTGCTGTCTCCTGTGAAGCAGGAGACGGAGGAGCAGCAAAGCCGTCTCCCTATCAGACAGAAACATTAGTCGCTGTCACACTCGCTTTGCCTTCGCACAGACAACAGTTTAGTATATCATCAAAGCCGAAAAAACAATTCTCATTTTCTGAGATCTATTGCCGCTGCAGCACTTGAAAAAAGGCTCTTGAAAACTGAAGCGCACATTTGCAAAGTAGATGAGAGGAACGCTGTTTGGGTCGCTCGAGTGATCTGCGATCATTACGCGTGCTATCAAACACATAAACAATGCAAGTTTTCTCTTTTTTTTCACCTCCTAACTGCTTCTAATGAGGATGATCATTATGATGCAAGCAAAACGGGGGAGAATTCATCAAGTACTTCATGAAAAAAAAGAAGATCCGCTCATAGAGTTTCTGTGCAAGTTTGCAAAGTAAAACCCGGTTTGCTCTCACTCCCCCCCCCCTGTCCTTCCCATTCCCTCTTTTATCTAATTTTGGATCACTCTGTGAGCCAGCGGTAATGAATTGGCTAATCACAGTTATCTGGCCCATTCAAGTGCTTTGTAAAGCAAATCAATAAAGCCTGGCACCGAGCCAGACATCCACTTTGACAGACGTTGCTCGCTAATCTATTTCTGTTTTTTTTTCTGTTCTAAAGATGTTTACTTGTTCTCTGTCTGTCCTCTTTTTTTTCCTCTCTCTCTCTCTCTGCGTGCACTTCAGCAAGGTCAGCGGGGGAAACCGAAGAAGAAGAAGAAGAAAAAAAAGCTCATACCACCACGCCAGCTGGCAAGTCGGAGGACAAAAGTTAAGCGCCGAGTTACTTAAAGTTCATTTGATGGAAAGAGAGAAAATGTTCTCTGTGATTGGTGGAGCTGCTGGAAGTCATCGGACCTCTGAGGATTATACCTCAAAAAAAAAACAAAACACACACACAACGAGGCCTACACCCGCACTTTTCTGTTTCCAAACCAACAGATCAATAACAGCGACGCAACAACTGATAAGGATTTCTATGAATTTCAAATGTTCTCCCCGTGGTGCCTTCACTGGCTGCGGACTAAACAGGAATATTGATAAGCTGCGAGGACCACCCCCCCCCCCCATCACAGCTCCTTTGCATAATGTTTTGAGCATATTTTTCCTGTGTTTTAATGGATCTATGGATTGATTGCCAGGATTTTTAGTCTAAAAATATTTTATTTATAAGAACAGGAAACAGTTTTTAACAGGAGAAATATTTGGGGAAAATTATATTATACTTTTCACTTGTTTAATCTCCCTGCCTGACCGGGAAGACATGGATTTGGGTTGGCGGTGGCGTCTGATGTGGCTTCCCACTCCTAATGACACTGCTGCTCCCAGCGTTGGTTAAAAAACAAAAAAAAAACAAACCACACGATCCGCTGCCACAGGCGTCACATGACTCCCAGGCTCTGAACGTGAGCCGCAGTTTGCCGGCAGAGCCAAGATCTGTTTCCTGGTTTCCCTTTGAGGCCCTCTGCACTTCACAGACATGAGAACATTTTCATGTGCAAACTAAATAATTCTGCCATCAACTTAATTTGTAGCCCACTCAGAGAGATAATATGCTGAAACAAAACCAAAAAAAAAAACCAAAAAAAACTGGATTACAGCAAATGCTCATTCCACAAGCAGTCTCTTGTGAAAAGTGCCTCTAATCAACAATGGGTTAATTAATCTCACTGATGAAGTTAAGACTAATTATGGGACACACTCAACACGGTAATTTGTTTTGTGCAAAAAAAAAAAAAGAGAGAAGGCGTTGTCTGTAACAAATCTAATAAATAAAAATTTGTCTGCATAGAAAAAAAAAACCCAGAGATCTCGGTGGTGAAATAATGAAGGAGCAGCATCGATGAACATATGTGACTCCTGCTTTGCGTCTTAATGGATGGAGCGACGCTGGCACGGACGCATACTGCTGCGTATCTCCCGGCTAAATTAAGCCTACATGTATAATATCCAACTGTGGTAGAAATGTATGCAGTGTTTGAGTATTTGTCTCTTGTTGTTAGATAATGAAAAACGCTTCCTTGGAGACACTGGCAGAGAAAAGAGCAAGCAATTAGAGGGAGAGAATGGGAGAGGGAGAGCGAAAAAAAAGAGGGAGAGTAAGCAACAGAGAGCTGTTTGAATGTGATTAATGAGATCACTGCAGGGTAGGCTGTGTCACTGTAACAGTCTGAGCAGGAAGGATGAAGGAGGGAAAGAGTCGGAGTGTGAGAGCGAGGGACCGGGACGAGAGGAAAGAGAGGGAGGGAGAGAAGTGAGAAATGAAGGAAGGAGAAGAAAAGAGAGAGAGAAAATGAGAGGGGACAGCCGGCTGACTGACCGGGGCGAAGGGTTACATTTAACATGGCCGCTGTGAAAAGAAAGAGGGAATGGAGACAGAAGGACAGAGAGAGAGAGAGAGAGTAAATCAGAGGGACTAAGAAGGAAAAAGTAGATGTAAGTCTTGGATGAATGGAGCAGCGGGGGCTCTCAGTCTTCCTCCGGCCTTTTAACAGTGAAGGGTTTAGAGAAGCCTGGACCAGGTCTGGCAGATAGAGAGGCTTGTAGTCTAAAGACAGCCATGAAAGACGCAGCCTGCCACTGAGGCCCGAGGCCGCCGCCGCCGCCGCCACCGCCACCGCCACCGCCAGTATACCGCCTCTTTATCCGAGCTCAGGGTTAAGAACTGAGGAGGAGGAGGAGGAGGGTCAAGTGGAGGCCAGGTTCCCCAAAGGTCACGCAGACAAACCAGTTTACAGCTCGATGAACAGGCCGGTCATTAGCTAAACTATACATGGTTACGCTAATTAAACACCTATGGCAACCACCTCCAACACACATACACACACACACACACACACTCCAGCGGCCCCGTTCCCATAAAGTCAGAGCAGGAAACGCGGCCACGCTTCCAGGCTTCAGGGTGCAACGTCTAACTTTTTCCACACTGAAATGTCTTTATCTTTGTTACACATTGTGTTGAGCTGTGAACTTACATTAACCCAAGTTGTTCTCAACAACGTTCACACTCAGAGAAAATACATGTTTTATTCGAATAACGGAGTGTTTCATTCTCACATCAGTCAGACAGCGAGGAAGGAAGTCGACGACGTGACAAAACCTGACACCGCTACGTCATCAAACCGCACCTTTTTTTTTAGTTGTTTTGATGAAAGAAACAGTCAGAAATTACACATTGTGCTTTTCAAAATGCTAGGAAAGTGTTACTCGCATCGCTGAGTTAGCTTCTGAAAAATAAATCAGAGTATTTACTGTAAAATAGTTTCTTACAGATTAGAGGGAGGACTTTGAGCTTCAGGCTCTGCTGAAGTTCTTCATGGATGTTCAGTGGAGTTCAGACCACCTGCTGATCGGAGGACATTCCCCACAAAGCAGAAAAAAATACCTTTATAAAACACTTCACAGAACTGTGAGATATTTAGTGGTCATTCTGTCTTAACAGGCCTCCGTCGGCTCACATCCACAAACACGACAGAAATAACAGTTTATTTCTCTCCAAACAGCGCTGGCTTTTTACTGTAGGACATTTGATTGAGCCTCACTGAGAAAATGCTGCAGGTTGTGTTGGGAGGGGAAAACGTACTTTCTGCAGGCTACGCTCGGCTCCCAGCTGTTGCTGCCGGGCAAACCGAGGCTGTCTTACTTAGTTTAACAAGATTTAAAAAAGATTGCAGGCAATCTAGCAGAGAAAGTCCTGAAGATGGCTGTATCAGACACACACCTGCAGCTGTCAGTTCAGCTCAAGCGTTCCGTACGTCTGCGATCGACTCGTCAATATGTCATTTTTTTGCTAAGTTCTGCCGTTTTGCGAGCAGGTGCATTGAGCCATTTAATCTTTTTAACAAACAAGAATAAAACAAAAACAAAAACAAAAAAAAAAGACAATGGTTTAACAAAAGGATGCAATTATTTGTTCTGTGCGGGATTAATCGGACCGCGGCATTCAGTCCGAAACAAAGTGACGCAGTGGTTATTATAGAGGGCATTCAGTGAGAAATTACAACTTGTGAGCGCGATGATTGGAAACAAATTTCACCTTGTGGCAAATGTGACATTGCTTTTCACTTGTAATCGCGTTTCTTGTAATCTCGGCTGCTCAAGGTTAATGCAAGCCATGCAGAGACAATGGAGATGTTTATTAAAGCCATTAAAATGATTAATTCTTTGCGCTTTATTTTGCAAAGCCAAGAGCAAACACTAATGACCAACCGGAGACAACAGCTGAAAGTTGTAAGTGAAGTAAAACGAAGTGAACGGTGGTTATATTTTTATTATACGTCAATATATATCATCACAGAGAATATATATGTGTGTGTGTGTGTGTGGTTTAGGGGACAGTTGTTTTTTTTACAAATGATGGGTTTTCATTCAGTTTTTGATTGAAACATCATCCTCATACTAGGACTCTTTCTCTCTTTCTTTGTCTTTCTGGAAGCCTGACAACCCATCTATCATTTTGTCTTTCCAATTTTGTCCTTTCTCACCTGCCATCCTCTGTTTTTTTCCTCTCTGCTAAGCTCATCCCTCGCTCTTCCACGTACACATCCAGGCCAGGTTAAGGTAGGTTGCACTAAAAGCCAGGCCTGAACAAGCCGAGCAGGTGAACAGCCTCTGGGTTCACAGCCGACAGAGTGGCAAGTCTCTCTGATCACGTTCCCCCTCTGGGGGGCGAGCAAACCGAAAAACCAACTCTCTGAGGCTCACCGGGGGTGGGGGGGGGCAGCACAGAGGGGTGAGAGAGCATTTGGAGAGGAGGGAGGGGGGGGGGGGGGTGTGTGTGTGTGTGACCACTTGTCTACCAGGGGCTTTGTAGGAGCAGCTGCCTGTGTGTGCGTCCCCTTTCAAGTCCCGGACACTTTACGGCCTGTGATCAGCTGCTACCCTCAGCGACACTCCAGTGCTGCCCGCACAAAACACACACTCACACACACACACACACACACACAAGTCCTCTCTGCTGCAACTCCTGCCAGCGTGGAGCTCCAGGTGAGTCGGCCGTGCACCCTCTGCTATGTTAACCAGTTCAACAGGACATGTCCAGTTAAAACACCTGAACCACCCTTTCAAGTTGTCCCCCTTTTTAGCTGCCAGGGGGCTTTTTTTTTTCTTTTTTTCAAACCAATTCCCGATTATCCATCAAGGCATGATGAGATGGATTAATTAGGCCGAAAGCAGCACATCATCATCATCAAGAGCCGGAAGACATTTTCCTCATCCATGGTTTACTGCTGATGCAACCCACCATTAATCAAACCCCCTGACTTTCACCGAACAATCCCAACCACCAGCGTAATTTGTGGCGAACGAAGAAAGAACAAAGATCCGATGCAAATTAAAGTATTAGGGAAACATTAGCCTTTAAGCTTTATTAATTCTTAAATTAATAAATCATCCTATACGAGCCTAAGTAACTCTGTTTAATGAAGGCCTCAGGAGGGAAATGTATGCTTTCGGTGTCTGGTTCAACAGCTCTTAACCTCTGCGGCTCTTCATGGCAGAACCGGGATGGAGGATGTTCATCCTGGCTGCCTGCGAACCGACTCTGTATTAACAGGGGAATCCTGAATGTGCCTCTGCTGAGCTGGCTTTAACCTTCCCCATTCATCTGTTGCTGGGATGTCTTTTAACATCCAATTTTACATGTGCAGACGTGCCCTCCATCTCCATCTTATATCAAAGGCAGCGCTCCCCCCTGCAAGCTCCTCTCCTCCTTAATGCCGTTGTTGCTTCCCACCAATCCAAGTTCCCCCCCCGTGTGGGATATGTCTGCTCTTAAGCACAAAGTAAACCACACACACACTCACACATTCAATTCCAATTTAGATGATGCAATTCTTGGGTAATGTGCATCCAGAATAAACTGCATAGCAGATTGTCAATCTCTTTAATTTAACCCGCGGAGCCCTGTAGCAGCTTTTTCGGTCTCTCGGCACCTAAGAGTGATAACAGATGATGGAGTCTTGTGAGGACAATATGCAGCCTGGTCAGCGTTAAACCGTGTCCAGAATTTAAATAGGACATTAAGACATAAAGCAGGACAACAAGCTCACTGGAACATCTCCTGATGTTCGCTCAAAGCGGACCAAGAGTCTAGTTTTGGTCCCGTTTGGTCCTAATTGGAACTGGTTTCAACTGTAGCTAGAAAAAGGTGTGTGATATCGATTGGGCCCCCCTTGCAGGTTTCTGCTGAGGTGAACATCTGCTGCCCTCCACAATCAATCACTGCCTCCAGGGGTGCCACCCAGGAGTCCACGAGCAGCCTCTGAAAGCCCTCTGACACTCAGGCCGCACATTTATCACACATGTATCACGTGTGTGTGGTTTTATGTCGTATAATAGCACCAGTTTTTACTTCAGGTGGGGAATGAAAACACCTCCTGCACAAATATACATTCCTTTGTTTGATCACACAGCACTTTTCACCCTGTGCACATGATCACAGCATGTAAGTGCTAATATACTTTATGAGGCTCACAGCTAACGTGCTGCTGTTCCCCATGTAGACGCCTTCTCCTCACCTTGGTGTCTGCTCACTCCCTCGTGCTTTTAACCCCTCGTTCTTAATCAATACCTGGCAAAAGCTGGCAACAGGCAGCCGCACATGCTGGCGGTATCCCTCATGCTTTGCCGAGGAAACAGCGAAAAACATACAGGAGCAGATCTACAGGGAGAGTGTGAAGGTGGTGGGGGAAGGAGAGAGGAGCAGGATTGAATGGGGAAAGCTGGAGATGGAGGGCAGGGGAGGGTTGGTGTGTGTGGTGGTGGTGGTGGTGGTGAGGGGGGCTTCTTTGGGAAGGGAGCCAATCCAATTACAGGCAGCGGTGCAGCCCTGGTTTCTTTGGCGGCACTAAATTCACATTTCAACGGTCTCTTCCTCCCTCCCTCCTGTACCTTCCTCCTTCTCCTGCTATCTCTGCTTCTTCCTGCAAGTCTTTTTCTATTTTTTTTTTCCCTATCATGGCTCACACTCACACACACAGCCCCCTAAACGTGCATCCCTACACACCACACCCTTCCCTTTCTATGTCTGGCTGTTTCCACATCTGGCTGTCTCTCTGAGTTGCATGTAGAAGGTAAAGGTATAGAGCTGTATCATCAGCAAAGCATCTCATCGCCCCACAGCTGTGTCACGCTCCCATCTGCGGCGTTCACGTCCACCTCGTCTCATGCAGCTAGCAGCTTATCAGCCCTCTGCAGAGGAGCTGCAGCCAGGGCTCACCAGGTCACCCCCCCACCCCCCCCGACACCTCCGAATGTAAACACACTCATATATCAGACACACTGAAGGCAAACACCTAAATAATGAGAGTGGGCAAATCACTTCTCTAGCTTCCTCTTCTGTCATGCAGCATTGTTGTTTATTCATTAACTATTCAAAAAGTAACGTTCTCTTTCTCCACACTGGCTCAGACTGCCGCAGTCGGTGAGCTAATTGTGGTCTTTCTCTTTCATGCACATCAGGTGAACAGCCAGAGCTTATTGAATTACAAGCCTGCATGCAAATCATGGCTGGTCCTTGTCCAATAAAGAACCTGTAACCTGCATGCAAATGCGTCTGCACACAGCAGTGCCACAGCCTTGTGTTATCACATGATGTCAAACAAATTGGATTCAGATGAAAGACCAAAGTCATGTAGGATGAACATTTTATTATATATGCGATTTCCTCTCTCTAAGTGTTAAAATGTGACACTGTTCCTCTTCATGTATTTTCAGATTCAAACCCTTGTAAACGGTGATCTGAAAACTTGTGCTCATGTGTTGGAAAATAAAGTTTTGAAATGTCAGAACTTGAGTTTGGAAAGGGCCAAACTTTCCTGGATGTTCTGTACACTTGCACTGATATTGCAGAATGTTGACTCTGTTTGCAGAACCCACATCTCAGAGATCTTGGCAGTGTTGCCTTGCAGCTCAAGTCTGAAGCTCTGAAAGTTGGAAACTCCCGGCAGATGGTCAGTAAAAAAAAAAAAAAAAAAAGAAAAGCCAGGACCCTGCAGACAGGGGCTTTTGCTTTTAACCTTACTGGTAAAAGTTTTAAAAAAGTAGGAAACAGGATACTCAACCAACAGAAACAGAGGTGAAAACTTTATTTTAAATTAATGGTTCTATTCTGTGAATTTCATTATTCAGTGCTTCACGTTTTGTAGATCTTTGTCTGTAATGTGTCTTGCATGTATATCTCCGTGCATCACAAATTGCTTCTTGAGCACAACATTAATAAAGTTTAAATTAGAGTTGAACCTCAATCACAGTAGTTAACAGTTTTAGTTATATGCTCCATGCTGAGAGAAACATGAAATGCTTCATTACTCTTACCGTTAATTACTGCTTCCTCCCAAAAGCTTAAGCTAAAAACATAAAATCGAGGCTTGCACTTTGTTGCGTACGTGCAGCACTTCAGCCAGAATAAAAACTTGCAGAGTTTTGTTTTCGTGACTACTCCAAAGTGAGAGAATTAAAACTAATGTAGTGATACTCATTACTGGACACTCTGCTAATGTGTTAAGTCAGTGCATGCGGCGTTACTTCCTTATTCTTTTGTCACATGGATCAGTTTTCTGCAGCTGAAAGCACAACAAGGTTTTTCTGCTCTGGCCACCAGACCGTGGTGCCCATTCTCCGGGTGCCCTTCTCATATCCTGGCTAATTCCTCCCTCGTGTTGGCGTTACTGTGGTTACAGTCATGCCTGTCTGAGGAGCGAGGCCTAAGTACACAGCAGCAAAGCGAGGTTGTTTTGCATGGACTGAAGGCAGGCGACAGCTACAGACAACTACAGACAGCTACAGACAGCCACAGACAGCTACAGACAGCTACAGACAGCCACAGACAGCTACAAACAGCCACAGACAGCTACAGACAGCAGTGGAGAAGGAAAAAAACAGGGAGATAAACACAATGTGCAAACAAGAGCAACACAGATGGGCTAAAACACTCCGTTCTGTCTCATCCAATTTGACCAAGTAGAGAAAAAGGTGCTAAATTATTAAACAGCTCAAACAGAGGATTACATAGAGTGACTATTCTCTTCACGGCGGCCTGATTGGTGTATTGATTTAATTATGAATAGATGAGGACAAAAATAACCAAGGCCAATAGCATTTCTGTTGCACTGCCAGGCTTGAGATAACAAAACACTTGCCAAAAGAGGTATCAAATTGGTTTTTAGGAACTCTCTTTCTTTTCATTATCTTCCACTGAGCTCCATGCAGCTGTTGGTAGGAGGAGGGATGACAATGAGCCAGTTAAGGCCCTGTGACACACACTCCTGCTGTCATTCAAACAGGCGCTCCGATTGCAACGAGGACCCAAGTGAATACCGACAAATCCTTCAACCAGCTGTCGAAAATCCGCTTCAGACAGAACCAACGGCACGCAAGACAGACGCCTACTGTGACAAAATGCGCCAGCGCAAAAACAGATTAGCCACATCCAAAACATGTCATTAACATTTTGAAAAATCAACATATAGTCTGAGCATCGGCTGTGTGAGGTGGTGTCTAAACTGTGCAACATCTGTTTTAAATTAATCAGCAAAACATAGACACTTCTGACTGAAAGTCTCAGGCCTATTGTCATCCAAACTCAGAGCACAGCGCTCACTTTTCTCACTTTTTAATCCAATCAGAAAGAAATCTCATCTAATTCCTTGTTTCCTGTAGCTCGGGTGCAAAATCTGTCATTATTAACTGGCCGGCAGCCCTTTTACCCTCTGCAGCGTCTGTGTTCTGTAACCAAGACCAGGAGGTGTTAGTGCTCGGGCCTCCACTCTCCTCGTGCATCTCTGCGGGCCACAGGCAGAAAGGTGCCTATTAAAATTAATGGGCCGGTGCGCGTTATTCAACGCTGCGACACTGGAGCTCGCTTACAAGGAACTGGTAATGACCACCACAGCGAGCCGGCCGTCGCCATTACCCTTCTGCGACACTTGACAGCAGGTATTAAATATTAAAGAGATACGTTTTTCCTGCAACCATGATCCATCTGCACGGAAATAGGACCACTTCACAGTGTCTGCACCCCCCACCACCCCTGCGGACCGCCGGACAGCCTGAGTCCTTATGTATCACAATGATGAAGTGAGAAAAAATCTCCAACAGCAGGCCCTTAACTGCTGCCGGTGAGAGGAGGAGAGGAGTCGGTACTCACCTTCTTCAGACGGCCGCTCTTGGTGCCCACGAAGGCCACGCAGTAGCCGTTGTAGACGTAGGAGGTGACCGAGGTCATGCGGTCTCGAGTCTCAGTGTAGAGGGTGTGACCAGTCACCAGCTGAGAACTGCCGAGCGGCTGGTTGATGTCCAGACCACAGAAAGAGTCATCGATGGGCACCGGCTGGAGACGGAGAGGAAGACTTAAGTTACCGGATGAAATACGAAGAGAGAGAGACTGAAATCCAGAAAAGCTTTGGAGAAAAAAAGGTGATACTGACTTTGAGACAAATGTGTCACATTAAACATAGAAGCCTTGACATGAAATGCACTGTATGAAGGGGGGGGGGACAAAAATACCTCAGAGGAGACAGACTTAGAGAATAAGACATTAGGAGAGCGGAGAGGCTGAGACGCAGAATGTTATAAAAGAAGACAGCTCAGTAAGGAGGAAGAGATGAAGGTGACGGAGTAAAGAAAGAAGGAGAGAGATGGTCAAAGTCGTGGAGACAGAAATGAGGGGGTAAGAGAGGTGAGCCTGGGGGGGGGGGAGGCGGGGGAGGCAGGTGGAGGGTTGGAGCGAGGTGGAAGTGCGCTGCCGAGTCTCTCAGCCAGACAAACGTTTGCCTTTCTGTTCCACTTGGCAGACATGTTTCAGCTCCGCCTGACTGAGCTCCACCTTGCTCCCACCGTGGCTCATTACCCTGGCCTATCATCACACCTCTTGCAGGAAGACACACACACACACACACACCGCATGATAACTACGTGCAACCGGCAAACACACAACGCACGATAAACACACAACCCTGAAATATGCACAGAGGTGAAGAGGCTGCGATGAGCCGCATTTACCAACTCGACGGAAAATAACTCCAGCATAACGTCTGTTTAAGTTTGACTCTAGTTCTTAGAAAAATTTGGATGTAATTATTGTATATAACTTAAGAAAACTGCTCGAAATTGACTTCCTGTAGCTTATCTAGAATATAAAAGGGGGGGTGCTGCAGGGGGAGCAGACAGTGGTCCTTCTCGGTGTTGAATCAGGTCAGCTGACACAGTCTGAGTGACAGTGGCCTCAAAGTGCCATGCGGAGTAAGTGAGACAGACCCAGCACTCCACCCATGTATACATCCTATAGCCCCCTTTTGCTCACAAGCTCTATCTTATCCCCCCCCACTCCCCCACCTCTGAATATATATCCTCCTCTCTTCAACTCTAAGTCATTAATTCTCCTCCCGACACTACATCTATCACTCGTCTGTCTCCCCTCCGTCTTCGTCCCTGTCAGGACGTTATAAGCAGACTGAGTGACATTTCTCTCTCTGGGAGGCAGCTCGCCCTCTCACCACACACACACACACACACACACACACACACACATGCACACACACACTACGGCTGTAAAAACCAGTTCAGCACCACGCAGATTTTTCTTTTTTTTTTTTTCAGGAGCAGAGTTAGAGCAATAATGCTGACAGGGAATAATCGCCTCCGCTCTTATAGTCACGCCCCCCCCACTTTATGGCTTTTATTTCCCTTTGCTTAAAATAGCACAGAGGGCTGCGAGGTTCTCCACTGCAGCATTTCGAACTAAAAGAGAAAAAAAAAAACCCGCTCTTTTCTCTCGTGGTAATAAAACTAAATGTACCATATTCATACAACTGCTCGCTGCTCGTTTTAAACAGATCAGACGTGAACGCAGAATAAATCAGATGGGAAACTAGAAGCTATCATGAGAAAAAGCCCCCAAGTTGCAGACTTTGGCTTATCAATAGCTGTCCCCCCCCTCCTCATCCACATATGGTCTGCTGGCCTCCAGAGCACTTGCTTCTGATTAGATCTAGATTGTTTAGATGATGTACGCTTAGCAGACTTGGCAGCCGAGCTCAAATCCCCTCTGGACTCCACGTGGTTGAGTTTTTCTTCTCCACCTTGTTGTAGTTTTTTTGTTTTTTTCCCTGTTGTTGTTGTTTTTCCTGTCTTTATCACAAATCTTGTGGAGAAAAATGTAAATTCGCCAAGCCTCGGTCTGTGTCACGTGATATAAATTACTGTACACCGGTTATCTCTGCGCTAAGCTAAGCTAAGCTAAGCTGTGGAGAGACAAAAATAGACTCGCAACCCCTTTGTGATTAATCCTTATCGAATAACTCGCAATCCAGCGTAGTTTTGAATCCGTGCTGGAAAAAAACAGTAGTTACCCAGCTCTGCCTCAACAGCAGACGACATAATCTTGTTAAACAAAGACATAAATTGTTCCGTTCGCATTGGAATTTGAACGAAGGATGAATTAGACGTGACAGAGTATCTCCTCTCCGAGTTTCCCACCCAAGGGTGCATCGGTGTTATCAATACGAGCCCCCCTTTGCTCTCGCGAGTGGTTAATTAGCTGGTGGGGCAGGAGCGAAGAAGGCAAGGCAGGATGATAGTGTTAGTCAGAGACACACACACACACACACACACACAGACAGACAGTGTGATACGGAAAGAATCCCATCATGCCTCTCCTCCTTGGGAGTGACTACTAATGGTGTGAATCTCCAGATGGCGGGAGTTCTGGACGGCTGGGTGATAAATCTTTGATTGGCTGCTGTGTCTGAATCCCCCTGGCTCAGCCTCACTCCCATTCCTGGCCTTGGCCTCGGCCTCGGCCCGCGTGTTAGCTTAACACACGGCGAAATGTCTGCAGGAAGGGAACCCGAGCTCGGGGGTGTGATTTATAAAAAGGGTTTCTCTGCTTTGAGCTCGCCGGCTCACCTGCTGTTAGCGACGGACCAGAGGAAAAGACTTCAGGATCAACTGTGTAATTTACCCAGAAATCAAAGGAGGTACGGTTATAAATCCAACCAAAAATACGGACTTCTAACCTCACTCTAACCTTGAATCACTTCATTTTTTTTGATGGATATCTGTACGAGAAAAGATTGGAAACATATGCAACACTATGGCAGCCACACTGCTTGAGTCGGGGATTTAACAGCACGCAGCCGATGTTAACATGGCTGACATATCCGCTTGTTAAATGTAATTTGTATGGGCTTTAAGTGCTCCTCATCCACATGACATCTATCTGCATAATCCATATTATACTACGGATTTATTGGCTGCTCAATGAGCACGAGGACATGGTCTTAAGGACTACACCGTCTTATCTCTGCGTCTGCACAAACAAAGCCGCTGCATCCTCGGCGTGCGATGTGAAAGGAGAGCTGAGCGTTATTGGCAGTGCAACGCCTGGAGAATGGAGTGGGAGGTGCAGCCTTTCAGGTAAACGACTGGCGCCCTTCAGAGCACCGCTGAGATGATTTGGGATTCATCTGAGAAAACTGGAAAAAAAAAGGTTCTAATTTGAGCTCCCGCGGATAAAAGAGCCTTCTAACCTCAGGAATAGTCACCGCTATATGTAACATCATTTCTTCTTCTTCTTCTTCCACCCACACTTTCTCCCTCCAACCTCGCCTCCCGCCCTCTCAGCGGAGCTAATAAAACCCAGCAGCGTCAGTTCGAGATACTGCTAGGCGTCCCTCCTTCTGACAATCACCTCTGACACTGTGCTAATGGGGAATTTACTGATTTTAATAAGAGTGGTCAATCGTGTGACCTGAGGGGATTAGCAACAAAGGAGGCTGATCTGTAGCTCTCGTCATTGAATAGAATAGGGATATCATTAAATCCTTAAAATGCATTGAGACCTTCACAACTCATGCACACACACACACACACACTGAGAAGTCATACACTTAGCTAGTCATTAATTCTTAATATTCTTAAATTCCTATTAGCAATTACAGACTGAAAGCACAGAGGAATGCAGCCTCATGGGAGCGAGTGGAAATCAAGAAACTTAATTCTGCTTGACAACATGTAGCAGAAACATGGCCTTGTATTATAGCATAACAGGGGGATTTTCAGATGGAAAAAGCTGGTGTGTGTGTGATCTACGCAAGCATCACAGGCAGAGTAACCTGAGCCTGTAGATAGAAGGGGGAAAGTGTGTTTATTTGCATTGTGCTGGAGGAGAATATTATCGCTTTGATGGTTGCTTAGAAAGATAAATCATCTGTAATTCATGAATATCTCTCAGTGTAAAATACACTTGAAGGTGGATGCTTCTTGATATCGGAGCTGCGAAAACAATTTGACATAATTGCATGTAGTGTTTGAATCGCTGGATGGCGGAGCGAACGCTACGCGAGGCAGTCAGAAGCATTTCTTCATAATTGCTGTGTTTATTTTCATTACGGCACACGCCCTCAAAACTTTGACTGCTCTGCTTTCTCAGGCTCATTGAGAAGCTCTGGTCATTCCCTCACTGTTTACTATCTGATTCTGAGGAAGAAAACAAGACGTAGATGTTTTTTGGATCACTGAAGAGTTCTAACATGATAAAATGTACCGTGGATAAATGACTCTCTTGTGTCTTGAATAGCTGAGGAATAATTGCAACCTTGAGAAAATGCATAACACAGAAATCCTGCTTCACCTTTTAAGTATAGATGTGCAAGAATGAAGTGAATAATTATTTACATTTCCATTTAAAAGCAGCTTCTGAAAGCTGATGTAAGTAACCATAAATTAAGCTGCATTGTATCCACAAGTAAAAGGTATATTTTAGTCATATTAATGTCTATAGTTTGAATGAGTAAGAAGTTAATTTTGTATGCATGCTATATCAGTGTATGTGTGCATGTATGAGCATGTTCTTAATGAGTATCTGTCGCTGTAACTCACAGCTTTGGTGCACTGCACGTCCTTCCCCAGCAGCCAGTTGAGCTCCAGGTTTCCTTCTCCCTGGTAGCAGGACTGCAGGCGCTCCTTGATTCGTGCATTGATGTCTCGGATGGTGAACACGCAGAGTGCTGAGTCATCCGGCGGGCGATGGAACTGCTTCTGGCCCTTGGAGAAGATGGTGAAAAGCACATCGTCCTGCGCGCTGATATTGAGCGAGGTGGCGAGAAAGCGGCCGGGTTTTCCGAGGTAGGCGGCCTGCAGCAGCCGGTACTCAACGCCGTTCTTCACGCAGCCAACAGGGAGGGAGACGTAGGAGTGAAACTTGCGATCATCCTTGCAGAGGCGGACGATGCGGGAGGTGTAGAAGAGGTCACTGGTGGAGCCGCTCGATGACATGCTGTTCTCCGGAGTCTCGGGCTGGACAGTCAGGAAGTAAACAAAGCTGCCGCTAGCAAAGCCGTAAACGTAGTAGATGTCAAAGTGGGAGACCAGAGCCAGCGTGTCTGACGGTATCTTGATGAGGGAGGACACAAAGTCGGTGTGCAGCTCATAGTCGAGCATGGCGGATGATTCTGGGTCACGGGGCAGCTTCCGGCTGGAGATGGTAGGAAAATAGTCCTGTTTTCCATCCACTGCTGTGCCGATAAACAGGGTGCCGTCCTGCCCCTGTGAAGGCACGATGACCCCGTACATGGTCCCCGTCTGGTTGACGCTGGAGAGGTAGTGCTCTTTCTTGTGAGATGGTTCCACCAAGATGAAGAGATCATCCAATCTGAGAAGTTTACAGACGCCCTGGTAGAGGCTTCCACAGGCCAGCAGCCGATTCTGGGAGTAATCAATGAGGAGAAGCTTGTTGACGTTGTTCGTAGAGACCAGAGGCTCCGAACAGGGCTGGACGATCAGAGGAGGGTAGCAGGCCTTGTTGTCATCCTCCGGTCCTGTATCATGGGAAACCAGGAGGGTCAGGTTGCCTGAGAGCTTGTACACACGGTTAACTGCTCCAATATACAAAGCTCCTGTGGTCTGGTGGACCGTCAGGTGGTTGAAGACCCAGTCCCGACGTTCAGGGTGAAAACTAGTGAATGTCTGCCCGCTGCACAAGGCGGAGATCGCTAAGAGCCAAAAGCTCAGCAGAGCAGTCGAAGCTCCAACTTTAGGTGATAAAGTCCTGCGTGTAACCTGCCGGCCCTCCATGTTTAACGGGCCCGCGAGGAGGCTGCAGAGGAAGCAGAGAGAACGGACGAGGGGGGAAGAAGGGAGGAGACCTTTGCCTTTTCGTTGTTGAAGGCTAACTCGAGGGTCAAACCTTCGCGAGGGTCTTCACATGTTTCTGGAAAAACAAAACAAGAAAAGAGAAAAGAGAAAGAGAGAGGATGTTAGATATCACAGAGTGACTCACATATCCTACAGAGGAAACACACACACACGACCAAATGGAAAAGGCTCTTCATTAGAGATTTCACCGCTTTTGGAAAGGTCAAAGTTCATCCTCAGCGTGACTATGAGCTGCAAAGAAAAGGAGTGGAGGTTTTTAAAAGAGACAATGGGAGGAAACCATTATGGTGCACATTCCGGGGGGAGTTGCCGGGCACGGCCGGACGATGCAGGAAGGAGAGGCAGGTTGCAACGACAGAAATGAGCCTGACCTGACTCACACAAGCACTGCCGGTGTCACACACTGAGCAAGCACTTCTAAGAACACAACACACACACAGGGTAGACTCACATTTCCCATAAAAGCCTTTGGACACTTGGCAATGACTCATCAGACCACCAACTCAATTTTATTTAAATGTATTCAAGCTGATGTCTTGAAACTAGAAATACTACGTTATTAAGAACAAATCTAGCTTAGCATATTACGGTGACAATAATAAAAGCTTTAATTTTATTTTTCAGCCCATAAAACAAAGCAATGATGAATTAAAACTTCAGAAAAATATATATAATGATCATATATAAGAATGTATCAGTCCCTCCAGGATTTTGCGGGCGTTTTTCATGATTGTTGCGGCCTAAAATGCCTCAATTCGCGGCAGCTTTTCTAAAAAATTGCGATGTAAGTTGCGATGTTTGAAGCGTATTTGTTGCGATGAAATTGCGGGAGACAGTGAAAATTGCTAAAAAGTTGCATTTTTTTCT
>JAPZDY010000002.1:22334414-22348399 GCA_029783645.1 Ctenochaetus hawaiiensis | reverse complement strand
CCCCCCCCCCCCCCCCCCCCCCCCCCCCCCCCCCCCCCCCCCCCCCCCCCCTACAAAGAATACAACACAGCCGCTGAGCGCATTTGCAGTATTCACTCATTAAGAAATAGGTCAAGGATTCTGCCTGCATGCGTAGCGACTTGTCAAAATCTCTCAAGCTAAACTGCGGTGAGTCTGGCTGCCTTAAGGGGGTGGGGGGGGGTGGAGGGGGGGTCCATCGAGTGAGGAGCGAGCAGCGTGCCGCGTGTGAACGCCGGTGGTGACACAGCACCAAAGAAAAGCAGTGACGACTCATTCAGAGGCAAATCATGCAGTTTAAAAAAAGAGAGCAAAAGTGAGTAATGGCATCACGGTTGTTGGGTATTAATAAGCAGAAGGTGCTGAACGGGAAAAGAGTCCGCGTGCTCTCAATTAACGCGGCTCGTCGTTCAGGCTCTTCGCTCTTCATCAACAGAGGACGCTCTTGAGCCATGTGCACCAATCAGCAGTTTGTCGCAGATGCTGACATGCTGCTGACGGTGGCGGTCGGTTAGAAAAAAAACCTCCATCCGCATGAACAGAAGACTGAACCCTCTAAAGATGTTTAATGGTTTGAGATACAAAAAAACAGCTTTTTTAAAAAGTCAAGAAGATCAGGTGGAAGTGAAGACACCATTAGAGAAAGCGAGGCTTGGATATTTTCTCTGGGATGATGTGGTGATCCTGTGCAGACTTATGCAAATCGCCCTCACCAGCAGAAATACAAAGTACAGATCACCTGGCTGACCACACAGCTTCTGCGTAAGAAAAAAAAACCCAATCAAAATATTTCAGCCCCCCCGCAGGGAGGTGAAGTGGAGAAGGGCAGCAGCAGTGAAACATCAACCGTTACTCCACAAAGCTCCATCTAAGTTTGTCCAGTCGAAGCAATTTCTCTCCAGCTTGGCGAGGTTAACCTTATTGATTGGATGAATGTGTGATGTTGTGGTTTGTCGACGGGCTTTCTTGGACGGCGTTCGCCTTCAAAGGCATCAACTTGAAAGCGATTCATTGAGCAGAATTCTTAACATCTTCGCTCATATCCTCCATTATTTAAAAAGAGAACAAACTGGCTGTGATTCATTGCTCTCAGAATGAATTTCAGTCCATCAACATCGGCCTCAGATATGTTTTTAACAGCAATTCACCGCTATGATCTCGTCTTCAAAGGGACAAGCTGGCAGCAGCGAGTTTGTCTTGTGTGAGGTCGCTGTAGGTTCATCAGTGATGAACAAAAAAAATTAAACAAAAGCGGAGCTGGGAGAACTGTATGAAACAGTCATTTAGCAGCTGCTGGTCAGTGGGCTGATTGCTCGGTGGAAACACCACGCCATCAGTGAATGTGAGGGTTTTTTTTCATTAGATTGGAGTTAATTAGGTGAATATAATCAGCATGTTATAATCAAACCAGTGCTGAGTGCTGGTTTGTTCTTCTAAAGGGCTGCAATTTCCACCCTGGTGGCTGCTTTTTGGGGTCAAACTGCTGTTTCACTTTTGAGTTATATATATTAAAATAATGATGTGAGCGGGTCATGCTTCAGCTGCACGAGAAGAACCGTGTTTTCACCAAGAAGAAGCGGGTTTTGATTGCACGGGGCAGAGGGATTAATATGCTACCCGTCAGCCGTGGCAGATGTAAGTCATTTTCATGCAAATGTAAGGCAATTTTCTACTTAAGACAACATTTATTTTCTTTAGAGTCATTGTCATGGGTGCTCGCCGGAGCGCTGGCAGCCTGACAGAGAATGAAGATTTGTAGGGGCATCTGCCGAAAAAAGGACAGATGAGGTCTAGAGTCGATCTGGAATTTTTTTGAAAACTGATGCCAGTTGGCGACAGTGAATCACACTGTTTTCTTTTTGTGTTGCATTGTGAGTTTTTTTGTTGTTGTTGCTTGAACCAGTTTAGGAGATAAAGTTCAGATGATGTGATTCAGATCCACAGATGTTTCAGTGACCATTAAAAGTGAGGAATTTCAATAGACTGATAATCAGCCCCGACTGCAGATTCAAGGTTCACCTGTTGCAGTGACGCACAGGTCCAGGTCTGTAGCCTCAAACCAGTCTGCATCTCACATCTGAAAATGATTTTTTACACAACTATTCCATAAATAAATTAATAAAGAAACCTGCCTGTGTGATTTCGCACCCACATTCAAGGCCACCAAGTCACTCTGGCACTGTGACGATCACAAGCATCAGCACAGAAAAGACTAAAAATAACTCTGCCGGTCTAATAACTTCATCAGAAACTGGAGAACAAGACCTTGCTTCGAACACAAACCAGAAGCAGCTCATCAGCAAAGAATGAATGCCAACTGGAAGCACAATGTCCGTCAGAACTGGTTGTAACTCAATAACACCGGTGCATTAGGAGGCAGCTGCATCCTAATGAATGAGAACAGAGTCCAAATGATTGTAATGTGAAGCATCCAGATGCAACACCTGAGTGCAAAAAAGCCTGCTGTGGCTGCAGGACGCAGCTCCTCTGAGAAGATCTCACATGCACAGAGCGGTGCGTTCACATTCCGTTATTTTCCGTGACCACACATCATCATTCATTTAAAAAAAACAAAAAAACAATGTGAGCTGTGGCAAAAGCCTGCAATGAAATACTGAAGCAGGCTGCTACCTTATCAGAGGCAGCAGCCTAAAAAATGAAAAATGCCTCTCTTCAATTGTCTCTCCGCAGTGTCGGAAATCAGCCTTCTTTTTTTCACCCAGAACAGTGGGACCGGTGATATGACAGCGGTGTGGGATTACAGCAAATATTTAAGGTTTACACACACACACAGTGAAGCAGATTAAGCCTCCACTAAAAAAACGAGTGTTGATGGTTACTCACCTCTTCATTTAAACTGGATCTCCCGGTTCTCCTGTTCCCCTCCAGCGCGGCTGCTGTTTCTTCTCTCTGGGTTTTTTTTTTAAAACTGATGCGCTGCTCTCACATCCACAGTCCCCCCCCAAAAAAACACCAAAAACACACCAAAAAATAATGTTTCCAAATTCTCAACCTGGATACAACGCGCTTTTTTAAACCGGAGATGCCTCAGTAATCTGACAGTCACTAGTTCTTCCAGTTCCTTAAATACGTCTGCTGCCTACGGAACCTGTTAAGCGGCGCGGCGGCGGCGGCGGCGGCGGCGGCGTCATTCATTCAAGTAAAAAAAAAACCAAAAAACCTTCATTACCGCGAGTTAACTGTGCAATTCAGTGCGTGAACTTCGCAGCAGAAGCCGTCAGCGTCTAGATCTGAACCTCCTAACGTTACTTTTACCGGACCGTGTCACCGGAACGGAACATTCCTTCAGTTTTCGGGGGATTGAACGTCCCTCCCGCTCCGGTTGGGGGGAGTCTCACAGGCGGCTTGCGGAGGAGCGGCGGCCGGGCTGTGCCATCGTCCGGACGGTGCGTCAGTTCAGAGCCGCAGCGTGGCTTCCTCACAGCGCTCTGCCTGGACTGACACAGATTAGCGGCTCCATCAATGTACAGTACTGTGTGTGTGTGAGTGTGTGTCTGTCTGTGTGTGAGTGTACACTGCCACTGGCACACACACACATACACACACTGCGCGTTTAAACCCAGCCCCCTCACACTCCTTCTCATTATGGAGTTAACTGTTTCCGCCCAAAGGAAAATATTAAAAAATGAATAAATTAAAGATACATGCTGCTTATGATTCAGAAATTCGGTGCTAGAACAACATTCAGGACTCTTTCAAGGATATTTTATAAGGATGAACACTTTGTTGTTAAAATAAAACTAGATAATGAATCTTAGTGCAAAAACATCCCACCAGACGAAAAAAAAGACACCTTGCAGAAAAAGATGCCCGAAGTTACAAACATTTTTAGTAAAAAGTACAGTTTGGATTACTCTCTCTAGAAAGGATTTAAAATCCTTATCACTCCCTTTCACTGGAAATCTTAATGACCGACTGAAATGATTAATTATTGATGACTCACAATTGGAAAATGCATCATATTGATAAACAGAAAATGTTCTTACCAATCAAAGAGTTTTTGTCTGCGCAGCAAACAACTGAACACAGTCAGAGACTCAGACATCCAACTCTGTTTCTGTTGAACTACTGCCATCTATAGACCAAACCTCCAACCTGTTTCTGCTGCTCTCTCTCTCTCTCTCTCTCTCTCCCTCATGATTTCTTCATTTTTGCATTTCTGCTATTCTTTTCTCTTCTTTTTCCTCGAATTTCATTCTCTCCGGCTGAGTGATGTATTTATCTCATCGCTCACAGTGAAACTGAGCAGCTCATTTTTACAACGTTGGTGGTTATAACATCAAAATGTCAAAGTTTTTAAATCTTCAAAGCTATTCCTGTAGTTTCCCGCAGTATCAGTGACATAGTGTCCTGTAGCTCAGGGTTAAGAGTTCACTAAGACTAAATACTTGTTAAATATTTTAACTGTAAGGTAGTTTGGGGGGCAACGTGCATAAAATGGTAAAAATGCATGACAGTGCACCTTTTCTTTCTAGCACTGTTATGTATGTGTTGTCTCTGACTCCCCATTTACATTAACTGGTTTACCTTCTAAGTCTGAAAGCTGGAAATGGCAGAGGAAGTGAAGTAAAACCATCACCTATTACTATCTATTGCCTATTAATAGTACAAATAGAATTACAGCATAGTGAAAGTTCTCAGTTCAAATCTTTAGTTAAAGAATGAAAGAGAGGCATCATGCAGAGACATTTCCTTTAGCACAACGTACATAAATCTACTGAACATCTGTCCGAGGTGGAGCTTTTTCTCCTGAAATGATGCTTGATAGTTTATTAATAACAATTGGTCTTATATTTTATGAATAAAGTCTAAATCTGCAACCAGACTAGTAACATTTCTTCATCAGTTAAATGTAGTGATGCAGTGTTTTAGTACACAGTAAGCAAGTAACATGCACTTTTTTAGGGTTTTTTTGTTTCTTTTAAGTAGTTTTGGGGCTTTTTACAGTCATTTCAGGGCACATTGAGTTGGAAAAGCAGCATAATTCAGTATTTGTCAACCATGATAATTCATAGCTGTTTGGGGGTCTTTTAGTCAGGGGCCCGAGGCGGTTGCCTACCCTGTCTAATGGCAGAATTCACTCAACACAATACATCTTTCTATATTTTTTTCAGTCATGGGATGACATTGAAATAGTTATACAACGAAGGCAACACCAACCCCTTATCTTCTTGCATCTGTGTCCTCGGTGACTTATAAAAAAGTAGGCTATCCACATTCTCTGATGCATCAATAATGCAGAGTGGGGAAAAGGGAGCCAGTGTCTGCCATCAAAAGTATTGCAAAACTGCCAGGAGGAAGAAGATGTGGAACAACCAGTGTAAGTACACTAAAAGCACAGCGCCCACTTAAAGACGGGGTCAATAGCTGGAGGGTGTCCATATTGGAATTCCGCCGCAGTCCCTCTCAAATGGATCTTAGTCAACCCTGGGTGGCAGGGGTAATCAAATACAGACTTTTTTTCAATTCATTACTCACGGCCCTGTTTGGAGCGAACTGTGATTTGTTTGATTGGAACATAACTCAATTCATATTGAGAGGACGGGGTGCAAAGAACTGTCTGCAAGAGGTTTTTTTTTTTTCGCCTGTTTTTGTGCAGAGAGAAATGATAGATTGAGCCATTTTGCAAGCTGATGCTCGGTTATTACGTACAGTGCATTTCTATCAGTCATGTTTCGCTTTAGGACACATATCGACTGAACTAGGCATGTTGCAGATTCTGTAACGGTGAAGAGAAAATGCTGGCACGTTGTTTGAAATATGAAAAACATGCAGCTGTAATTATTAACACGCTTACAAAAAAGTTCAAGGACTGCAGCCATAATTAGCTTCTGAATCATTCTATAAAGTATTTTTATCATGATGTGAATTTCTTGCACTACTTTGAATGAATTTCCTTCTCAACCAACATGCAGAAATATCATGTGACAAGCAATCCAGCAGGAACATAACCAGGGGTGCATAACTGGTGCGCATGCGTGACAGAAATCAGGAATGAGTAACGCCAGTTGTATCACTACGTGCCTTTGCGTACCTGACAGTCAGGTTGGCAACACCACACATCTCAATTTACAGACACATACTATGGAGTAACCTATTACTGTGTAATATGTCATAGAAACAACAGACATTAAGCAGCTTCTTTGGTGTTTCACCACCAAAAAAGAAACGGCAACCCGAGTTTCGGAGCCGAAGAAAAGAGTTTTTTCGGAAAAGTAGCCGCGTGATGTGCCATGGCTTGAAGCTAATAGTGAGCGCACTGAAATGTGGTGCAAGATTTGCCGCTTGCACCCACATTTAGCAGACAAAACAAGTGTGTTTCATACAGGCTCAAAGAATTTCAATCGTCCTTTATTTGTCAGACATGGAAAGAGCAAGGAGCACATGAATGTGGCGCAAGCTAGTGCTTATAAACAAGCTAGCCGAGTAGATGCAGGAAGTTGAAGCAAAGGACAGTGGAAGGGGGTACACTGAGGAAGACAGTGATGAAAACTGCACTTATTAAGACCATGCTACATATGGGGTGAGTACACACACCATCTCCCGGTACTCACCTGAGTAATTCACTGAAAAAGTTATGTGCACCCCTGAACATAACCACATATATACATCCATATATATATTTACCTCTCCGTGCTACATGCTCAGCTCTGTTTCTTTTCTCCTTCAAGCCCCTTAATTTAATCCAAACACACAGCGTTGTCTTATCGATGTGCTCATAACCTGCAAATGCGCCTTTGTTCGGTAACTCAGCCACTCTAAGTCCTGGCACCTCTCCTCCCTGAAATCAAAGCACACATCATTGGTCATTAGGGTGTTGTCAGATAGGCAGGCTGAGGGTCACTCAGCTATTTATGCTTACATTTGGAATGCGGCCCGGCAGACAGACACTGTTTCTGTGTGCAGAGTCGAGGCGAAGAGCTCAAGGGATCCAAAGCCAACAGTGGGTGAGGAGGTTAATTGCAGGAATTATGATTGTGTGATGTGCGGTACCTACTGTTTATCTCTGGATGTAGGGGGGCGCCGCTGGGTGCATGCGAAGAGGGGGTGAGTGATGCTGCAAGGCATGTGTGAGTGGAGATAGAGTGGAGTAATTCATGGCAGAGCGCAAAGCTTATTTTGTTGGAAGATCAGTTGGGTGAGCAATCCGGCGGTGGTCAGGCGGTGAGGGTGTGCACGGTTCCCGGGAATGAGGATCCCAACGGTAATGTGGAGAGATGGCCGGCTGCAGGGCTGCTGCTTGACCGTTTGCTGATCAAAGCGCTCGCACGCCGTGATTTCATACTACGTTGGAAGGTTTCAAAGAGGCCTCTTGTGATGCCTCTAATTCTTTCTCCCTCCGGCCATATTTGAAGATATCACGAGGGAATGTGGCAACCTGTCGACTCCACTGAAGCTCCATTCCCTCTCGTCTCTGACCCGTGTGAGTGTTCAGCCTGACCGGAGAGAAAAACAAATACCAGGAAACGATTAGATTAGAAACTACACTGTCAGTCAGTCTCATGTCTATGATGCCTATAATTTCTGTTCCGATGCTACTACAGGAAACATTTAAGCTAACCTGATCATTTCCTCATCATTAATATCTATCAATTATCTACCAGTTTTATTTGTTGCCAGATGAATGTAAACCACCAAAATCAACTAGAAGGTTTTACAGATCAGTTTGAACCTACAGGTGGAGGAATGTAACTACCGTAATTTCTGGACTATAAGCCGCTACTTTTTTCGCCCGCTTTGAACCCTGCGGCTTAAACAACAATGCGGCTAATTTATGGACGAACATAAGCAAGAAAGTGTGTGACGAAGTAATTCTGAGGCTGTTAAATTCCGACACTGAAGAAGACAACTTTAGTGGTTTTAGTTGTTAAATTTAGTGGGTGTGGCTCATATTCAGGTGCAGCTTACAGTCCGAAAAGTACAGTAAATACATTTACGTATGTACTGCAATTTGAAGTACTTGCATTTAACTTGAGTATTTTCTTTCAATTTCAACTTTGTCTCCTATTCCACAACATTTCAGAGGGAAATAATGTGCTTTTAGAATAATTAATTAATTAATCTGCCCAATCAATTAAGAAATTAGTCAACTGACAGGTAAGTAATAGAGTCACTGCATAGTTCCAGCTTTACAAATGTGAAGCTTGCTGCTCTTTCTTTCAATTATCTAATTAAAAAAAGGTTCAAATATATCTTTAATTATCTCACGGTTTGACTGTCTGTTGGAAAAAACAATAATTATGAAGTTTTTACTTTTGGCTCTCCATTATTTTGACAACATTCTCACCATTTTCAGAATTTTTATTAATCAGAGGTCAATCAATAAAAATGAGCTCCACCTCAATCAACTCAAACACTAAAATCCTGCCTTTACATAAATACATGAGTAATAGTAATCCAAATAAACATTTTATAGTATGTGCTTTTGATTTTATACTTTAAGTACATTTTCCTGATTATACTTGCATACTTTTACTGATGCAGGACTTTTAATAGAGTATTTTTACTTTGTGGTATTTCTTTGTTTAGGAAAGTATTGGACTTGAATTCTTTCTCCACCAATGCAACCAACGTTAACACCAAGGGGCAAACTTCCCACTTCCACATTGAAGCCAACCAGGAAGTACAAAAACTTGCGATACCTCGACTGACTCCTTGAGGCTCCAAAAGGGAGCAAATTCTCATTGGAGCCCGTGTCAAAATGGTCAACTTTAGAGCAGAAATAAACATATTTACAGCCTGGTTCAAAAAACGTTTTTTTGTCTACAGCTGCTCTACTATCTCATGAAAACTCTGGGTGAATTTTTTTCTAACTCATTTGTTTATTTTATATTTAAGCTTAAAATTCGGCTATTCGGCTGTTGATTGATAGCCTGTTGACATACAGCTGGGGGCTGTTAGCTGAGTGGGTGTGCTGCCCGTCCTTCGACCCCGCCCCTTTCCCATATCGTCGTTTCGGCGGGCTCTTGGTGGAGTCACGCGCAGGCTAATGGCGGCGCCCAGGACGAGATGTCCGAGGCTTCACTTTCGCTCATGCAGAAACCAATGGGTGATGTCACAGAGAGTTTGTCCAGTGTTTTATACAGTCAATGGTTAACACACATGCACATACATGCATTATACTCTCATACCTTACAGGGAATCAGAAAAGTAACTTTACTGGCAGAGTTCAGGAAGTGCAGCGTGTGTCTGGGGACTTGGATGATGGGGGGTTGGATCCAGGATCATTTCATAAAGGTCCACCCCCGCTGCCTTCTTTCCACCATCCACCTGTTAGAGTGGGTACCAGATTCATACTCAAGAGGCTCTGGGGACTTCTGCCATGCAATCAGCAATTGCACACACACTCACTCTTCCACGCAGAGGCCACATTCACACAGGTAGCCCATTACATCAGTAATGGCCTGCTGATGGAGCCTCAGCAGCCCACCACCATGTAGTGTTGACCAGCTACTTTTCCTGCTCTCCACCAAGGAGAAATATTTCACACAGGACGTCATTAGACGACAGAGGGGAGCGAAATTACGCAGTAATCAAGCCAATTTTAAGTTTTTTTTGTTAACAAAATGTAACTACTTGGAGGACAGCGGCAGTCATGATCACAGCGAGTGTATTCTGAAGAGGCTTCATGCCTGAGATTTTTGTTTTCTGTCCCGTCTGCAGGGAAAACAAGCAACCAGGAAGTACAATCGAACACCGCTGTGCTTGATCCGCGGCCCAAACATACATCTCTAATATGAGGCGTCTCTTGTCAGGATTTGTCAATGGAAAAAAAACTAAATTAAAATAGCAATTAATTTCCACAGAGATGTGATCACGGGAGACGTGGTAATTGCGAGCCACTCTGATGTGTTTGCTGAGTGAGGCATTGTATTAAATAGTTTTTTTTTTCTTTTATTATTATGATGTCCTTGCTTGAAGGCATTCCACGAGCTGCAGCCTTGTACTGTAATCTCATGCCATCAGACTTGTGGCAACAAATCACAGACTCAGATGCCATCAGTATGGAAACATGGCACCTCAAAAATAGCAGCAGAAGAGAGAGAGAGAGAGAGAGAGAGAGGGAGCGTGAGAGAGAGAGAGAGAAAGTGGCAAAGGTACAGATGGTCCATCTTTCAACACATCAGTGCCACAATTGAGCTGTCAGAGAAGATGAATCATGATAAAATAACAAAAAAAAACCAACAATGGAGTACTTTGTGCCCACAACTTAAAGTAGTTTACACTCCTACTTAGCCGCAAGATGGGCTTGATGGAAAATGCCAAATAAAATAGAGTAGACTCCCAGTTTTGTTGCAACATTTATCCACTTTGCATGCACGCAACCGCCAACATGCACATAGACGCTTGCAGCCCCACACACACACAGAAGACGGAGGCTGGGGATGATGAGCGAGGAGAGGAATAGCAAAGAGAGAAGGGAAAATTAGCAAAAAGTCCTCTTAACAATGCAAAGCACCTCCATTAGTTAGCTGTTTTAATAAGATGCTTATCAGAATGTGAATCTCAGGAAATTGCCGGCTATTTATTTTACTGGGGCTGCTCACTTTGCCTCGGCTCTTGATAAAGCATTTTGTTTTAATTAGTCACATTTCCACACTCCTCCAGGGATGACCTCTTATTATGGTGAAGTGGGCCTGCTTAGCAGAGCAGGCAGCCAGGAACAAGCTCCTCCGCATATCTCAATCATTCCTCATCCTCGCTCATCTCAGGGGCCCGGGACCAAATCAAAGGAGTCACTATTAAGCAGAACCAAATTGTTTAACGCAGTAATCTCCCGCATATTTTTCATTCCCTTCCCCATTCGTAATTGGAAATGAGACGTGGTGAAAAAATATGATGCATTGTTTTGCATACTAACAAGGGACCTTGGATATCCTTATCCTTCACGGTTATGGAGGATGGTTTCCGCAACAATGAGAAACACATTTTCTGACTCATGAGTGTTACAAAGAAAATAGGACAATCACTTCATCCGTAGTATCTGCAAAAAGAGGAGAGTGGGAGAATCCTGACGACCGGCTGCGTTGGGTGGGATTACTGTTCTACCTTAGCTCATGTTTTTTTTTGATACTGGCTATTAACAGTCCCGGTGAGCGAGCTTGCAGAACTGAACATGATTTTAGGGGCTTATGAGCCCTGTTGAACAGGGAGAGAACAACATATTCAGACGGCATGCAGCATCTGTGCCTCCTTCCTGGGATGCATCAATATGAAAACAGTTGACTTGTACTGAACTACCAGATGTATGTGGGTGAGTCAAAAAAAAAAAAAAAAAAAAAAACACTGCCAGATATACTAACAAAATATTATCGGATTGCAGCCAATGCGACGTTTTCTTCTTCTGGATGTGAGACAGAAATCACTGGGCTCTTTGACAAAAAAAAATAAGAAACTCCTGCTCTTCCTGCACGTCACCTCATTTCATTTGGTTACTTTCGACTTCAAGAGAGGAGAAAGGGGGGAAAGATAGATAGAGGACAAAGCAATTATGTCCACCATTACATGGCATCACGCCTGATCTCCTACGTATGAGAGAGGGGGGGGGCAGAGGTTGGGACTGATGAGAGCTTACCAGCAGCTTGAGACCTGCTCTGCTCCAGACAGGGATTAACGTCTTCTGCCTACCTGCCTGCCTGCCTGTCCATAAGGTAACATACAATCACAATGATACCTTAATCCAGCCTGGCCTTTCACACCGAGGCCCCTGCAAGTGGCATGTCCAAATATGAAATGTAAATGGGGGGGGATTGAGGATGTCAATGGGGAAATGCCAGTATCGCAACCAGACATGGTCATTAACTCCTATATTTCTGCTCTTAATGCCACAGATGTAAAAAAATGAAGGTGTGGACACGAAGAATACGTGACGGAGGTGTTTCTGAAAAGACCAATTTAACTCAATTTACATGCAAACACACGGAGGTGCACAAATCTACCAACATACCTAGCTTTATCTATCAGTCTACAGGCAAAACAAACCTGCATTGTGCTAATGTTTTTTGCCATATGTGCCGTATGGTCCTCATTAATTATCAGTAATTACTCTACATGAGATACTTGCATGAACTACAGTAACTACAGTAATTTGTGCTTCACAGCTGGAGTTTTGCAGGTTTTGCAGTGTAATCTGACCTGACTGATTTGAGATTAACAGCACAAGGAGCCAGATTAACAGCATCTTCCTCTGCATCTGGATATTTTACGTCCTTCAATCACTTCTTTGCTTCGCCGAAAGATTAAAATTCAAATTAGATTAATTCAAAGTTTCATTTCTTGATCATAAATTATTCACCAATGAAATAGCTCTGAAGCACCACCAAATGTATCCTGTAGGAGTTCTGGGCTATCATTATCTATAAAAATGGTATTAAAAATGTACGCCTTGCCTGAGGACTTCCTTTAAAATTCCTCATCTGTTTCTCCTAAAGACATTTCCAAGACATATCACATTTGCAACAACTTTCGCCAAACGCATGCAAAGCAGGAGTAAATGTTACTCTAAATGCAATGAAATAGGCATCAATATCAGACATGTGATGAATAGGCACAGTCTGATGGCTGGAGAATGGATTAATTCTGCCAATACGGAGAACGTCTGTTTTAAACGATTTCAAGTGGTGCTCTTAAAATCTGACAAACAAAATAATGTAAATGACTTTCTGGGACCGAGGTCACTGAGAAAAATATGAAATCTCCATATTTAGATGGTGGATTTCTGACTTCTTTAACCTCTCTTAGTCGCTGCGGGAAGTAAAAACAGCGAAGATTATAAATTCTGGTGGCGGCTCTGGTTGTGCAAGAGGGAGGATCTTCCTCACCAAACTTTATTTACCCCATCTGAAACAGTTACAGAGATATAAGACAGCCCCATTTAAACACCAGAAGCTTTCATGACAACTTGAAACTGTTGTTGAACGCTGTATCACAGCTCTAGTTTAAATAACAGGCACACTTTTCTGCTGAATGTGCCTATTCAATACCTATTTACAGTCTTATACCCAACCTCCATTAATGTTAATGCAGTTACTGTTAGTGTCGATATTAATATGCACTTGTGCTCCTTTGTTTTCTCCGTAATTACCCAACTGCTTATCTCACTTTCTAATAGATCCACATTTGTAATTCCATATTTTCTTTCACAAACTGCATCTGATATTGTCCATAGTATGTAGAAATGGTGATGACTCGTCAGTCTTTCTGTGCAACTTTTATTAATTTATTCCAATCATCTACTCATAAGATATTCATGAGCATGCGACGCCTATTCTGTTTGTTTTTTTTACGTCAGAATCAGTTTTATTAGCCAAGTATGTGTACAGGGACGAGGTCGTTATGGAGGATAGAAACAGACACACAGCTAAAAAAAACCCGACCTGGCTGAAGTCTCTGAAACCTCACCTCATATAACTTTCATCAGCTGCAAGAAAAAAAACACAAAAACAGACAACAGCAACAATAAAGATGCAGGAGTCGGGGACCTTGCCTGCCCCCTGAACACCATTTATGTGCCTCCTCTCCATCCATGCGCTCTGCCATCGCCGCTCATAGCCACCAGGGCACAGAGGACTAATCTTATACTATCCCACTCTGTCTTTCTCCCTTTCTTTTATCTGCTCACCTCCATGGTGCAGCCTCTGCTTTGTCTCCTTTCCTATGTGTGTACTTGTGTGCGTGTGTGCATGTTTTAGAGACAGTGAGGGCACATCACAATTTCCTCCCTAGGGAGCCATGACCAGCCGATCCCCCCACAAACATCCTTAGTAATGCTACTATTTTTGTGCAGCCTGCCCTGGCATGCGCCCCGCGCTGCTACACCAAACATGGCTGATGGCAGGGAGTCTCCAGCATGATTTCCAAAGACAACCCCGGGAGCACACATCCACGCTCTTTTTTTCTACAAGGCAAACATGTTGTTGCAAGATTTTTTTTTTTTGTGAGATCGG
>JAPZDY010000002.1:22317243-22327997 GCA_029783645.1 Ctenochaetus hawaiiensis | reverse complement strand
AAGACACAGGCAGAAATTATTTTAAGTAAAACTCCACAAAAGACTTGAGTGCTTTTGAGTTCATCCCAGCAGGCCGCAGAGGGAGTGAGGGCATCTCTGGCTGATCAGTGCAGCCTCTGATGGGACCAACAAAAGGCGGCAGGCTTTGGCTTTATCGCACCAAGCAGGAGGACTTTGTTAGACCCTCCATAATAAACCGAAAGCAGGCAGGCACTGGGCTCTAATTGAATTTCCTGGCTTGGAAACTCAGCTGCCCACCTGCGACTGTGCCATTGTTACTCAGCAGAGTGCAGCCTCCCTGGTCGAGATGCTGCAGCCTCCATGCCTCCTTTCAACCAGCAGAAGCCAACACTTTCCAGGCAGAAATGTTTGAAAACAATAAGATCGAAGCAGAACCGGACGTCACTTGAATGTGTTAGGATTTAAATTTTTAATAAACACAATATTAGATTAGGTTATTTTTATGCAGTAACTAAACTAAGTACCTGTTTTATTTGACTGGGGGTCGACTTATTTTCAGTTTGGTGTCTGTGAGTTCAGTAAACTCAGAATATCATAAAATCGATAACTTTTCTAGCATAGCCAGCTATCATTTTGGCTCAGGAGCTGGAGGTGTCGTAAGTCAGCTTCCATTAAAATTGGAGAGGTGTGGCTTTTAGTAACTTAAAAGTTGTTACGTTCGTAACCTGTGTTCTAAGCTGGCTTGCTTACAAAGGCCACAGATAAACCTTCATTAAGAAATCACATGGTTTTTTTAAGGCATTTGGACCCACAGCTGGTGTTTTTATAACCTTCGAAAAGTCGTGCGCAAACCTCGAATCTGCCGTTAACCGTTTACAGTCTGGAAAATCTCTCTCCAAAACACTTACTGACTGCTTGTTCAACACATGACTCGTTTTCTGTTGTTTCCCATGTTGAACACAAAGATGTGACATATGGAGACATGGAGGCCTTTCAGGGTTTTTTTTATAGCCATCTTGATGGAGCCGGACTGTGGCAACCAAACTAATTTAACAAGTAATTTCACTGCTTAGATTCACTGTGGATTAATTAGTCGAGTAACAACAAACAAACAAACAAACAGTTGGCCGAGCAGCCTTCCCCTCCACTGCCCCCCACCCTCAAGGAAAAATAAAAACTCTTCAGAAGAATACTTGACCTTCGGGGAGCCAAGGTTACAGTCTTGGGCACAGCTGGTGAGAGAGGCTGACAGTTTACTCACTGAATTAATGATACAAGTCAAGGTCAAGTGCTAACTGATTATGCACCCCATATGCGGCCGGGGGAAAAAACATGCTGCAAATTCCTTTACACCTGGAGACATGATTATTCACCGATTCCTAAGTCACATTTAGTTTTCTTCCCCCCTTCTTGCATTGCTGAAGGAGCAGCAGAGGCAGCAGCAGCAGGAGGAGGAGGAACCGGTGAAAATGGTACTTAAGGCACATATGCTTTCATTGCATGTCTGTGCAACCTTTGCTTTCTAGTTGGCAGTTCGGAGCCCAGCAGAGTGTGAGGAGATCGGTCACAGAGGCAGAGCAACATCCCTGAAAAACATGTAATCAGTATGTGGCTGCTGTTAATTGAAGATGTTAGTGCAGTGGAGTGGGTAATGACACAGGAACCTTCTTGTTCTGCCACAGATGGACTCCAGACTACCCCCCCCACACACACCTTTCCCCTACACACACACACACACACATACTGCACCACATACACCACAACCGTCCCACATCCATTCTTGTCAGCTTTTTTAACCAAAGATAACAGGATGATGGAGGGTGCACCGAGGCCACCTCAGTCTGAGAAAACTCAAACAGCTGAGCCGTAACACAGAGAAGAAGAGATATATACATTTATTAAAGCCTTAAAACACATAATGTACATCTCTTTACATCATGTTCTCATCAACAGCTGAATCATTCAACTCTTAGAAATGTATCAGTGCAGCATGTATGTAAAAAGCTGTTTCGCACAGGTTTTAAAATGAATACTGTCATTTTTCTGACACCTCCATACAATCAGACTCCTACACTGCCCCCCTGAGGTAAGCATAGGTATAAAGAGCATAAAAGGAGAAGATGGAACCTTTTTTAAAGCCTTATATATTAAAAAAAAGATGTAAAAAGAAACTTAATTGGACTTAATTGGTCTAAGATTGTGCATCTCATCTTTGCCTCTTTTCATGAAACTGATTAGAAAAATTGTGTGATTTTCGTGCAACTAAATTACTCTGTTTTTACATAAATGTCTTATCTTTGCGACTTATTTCTCTTGACAGGTTTCGAGGATTAAATCTCCGTGCAATCATGCTGAGAGTGCGCGGCTCCGTCAGTGATATGTCAGCGCTCAGTTTTCCCACAGGGCGCCTCGGTAGCCTTCACTCACACCTAGTGGCTTGTCAGAGACTCTTCTGAGCTCCTCCGCTCGGCGAAGAAGAAGTTCATCCTGATTACCAAAGGGAGAATATCAAGCTTGTGTGACTCATGCAGTAACTCAAAAGAAAATCACTTGACGAAAGCTGTAATTTAATCAGCAAACTATGCTTCATCTGCATCACCCCGAGCAGCAGCAGCAACAGCAGCAGCAGCAGCAGCAACAGCCTCCCGCCAGGCGTGGCATGCATGGTGTGTACATGGCACGGAGAGGGTGCTAAGGATCCGGGCGAACAAACCTGCCTGATCCTCGACTGAATAGAGCCTGATTATCTCCACATGCGGCCCCAGCATGTCGTCAATACACGGCCAGTGGAAGTCTACCAGACCCCTGAAGCTTTATAGCAAAACAGACAGATATCAACCACCACCCCACTGCCACCAGAATCACCGAGAGCTTTAATTAGAAGCATCCCTGGCTCTCCGTCTTCCTCCCTCTAGGACTCTCTTGCTTGATTTGCTTGGATCTCTTCCAGGCAGGTGACTTTTGTCTCTCTGCTGATAATAGCTCTGGGGGGGGAGGGGGGGTCTGAGAGCACTGAAATAGTCCCATCTACTAAATAAGAGACACAAAAAAGCATGCACATGCCGCACGCCACGGCCACCCCTGCTGTGATGCACTGGGTGTCCTGTCACGCTGGTGGGAGAAAAGGGAGGGGGGCACTAATGCACAGCCGTCAGCGGTGATGACAGCCCATCTTTAGGCTGTAATGAAGCGAGGAAGAGAGTAATGAACTCTTGCACACGGGCCAGACATACAGCAGAGGCAGAACAGGATGCACAGACACACAAAGGCAAGTAAATTGAAGATGGAAAGAGTGTGGGTGGTGGGTGGGTGGGGGGGTAATAGATAACAAGGCTGAGGTGTGACAAAAAAAAAGAGCGTGTTAACCAAGAGGCTGATGGCGGAGACCTTATCCAAGGAGTGACAGAGAAACACCCCCCCACACACACACACACACACCGTTAATGCCCTCTCAACAATAGCCTCCTCTCCATTTCAGGCCATTCTGCTCCCTTTCCTCTGAGACACGGATTCATATCCTCTGAGTGCAAAAAAAAACCTGAATGAGGCTGACTGAAGCCAGCTCTAATGGGAATGTTTGGAGGATAAATAGCTGCAACCGAGCCATCTCATTTTAAATAACAATGCACACAGATGCATAAGTGTCGAACAGAAGTGCTTGTCTTTGGCTTCCTGGCTGAGCTGGAGGAGGATGAGGACACTTGGCTGCAGCAGCCGTTTTAATGTTCTCCATGTACGCAGGCAGGCGTAGCGATGTGGCACGAGAGAAATTAGTCTAGCGCAAGACTTTTTTTTTTTTTTTATTCCCTCCAGCGGATTTTCATTCTTAATCAAAAAGCTCATTACAGCACATGCAGGTTGACTTGTACTTTAAATCCTGCAGAAATGTGATTCGGCAACCTCCAGAAAGTCGATGCAATTATTGACAAGCGAGACAGAACAAACTATGGCTTCAAAACATTTTCAACAGTTGTGTAACCTTAAGCATTTATCCCGGCTTTTAGTAGCTTTTTCCGTGCGATTCCATTTGATTTCTCATTACTACCCACAGTAACGGAATGAGAGCCACAGACGATAATGAAGCCTCTTTGTTCTGGCCTGCAGCTCTGATGGCCATTTTCTGCACTTCCTAAAGGAAGTCATTCCATATTGGGTTCCATTCAGCAAAATAGCCCATCATCGTGATGCAATACATAACCCTTGCCCCAAATTTTTCTCTTGCAGTCCACCAGAAACCTGGATGTTATGTTTGGTGATCAAACAGCCCCTGCAGGCAGCGATAATGCACCTAATGTAAAGCATTGTTGCAGCTGAACCGCTGTGGAAGGCAAGAAAAAATAGACCAGAAAGCTGAACAATGACGTTTGGAGAAAATTACTTTCTAATTGAGGCATATGCCACGGACATGACAGATAAATTAGCCATTGTCAAGGCATTCAGCTGTGGTGCGTCACTTTTTAGCTTGTGTGTTATTTGTCTGAGCATTCCAGCTGAACGTTTTGTTTGTCCGTCTTTATGGTGATGTTTACCCAGCATTCACGTTCAAACTCAGAAATAATGACTCATGCTAACCACATTTTCCCTGCTGCCACTTTTTTTCCAGCACTAAAACAATTTGCCCCCAAAGGTTAATTTCATGCCAAATTTGCAATCAGATTTTATGAACAACTTAATAAGTCGATCAGCAGACGCTGTCATGTGCCGTCATGTGGAAGCAGGAGTGTATTTTGTTATGCAGAAAAATAACCTCAAATGAGGCGAACCATTAACACTGCGGTGACCAAGAGATTTTATTTTAGCTAGTTCAGTTTTATTTTAAAATATTTACACATTACAAAAAGCACTTTGAGACAAAAATTCAAATTCTATAACGTTGACTTGCTGTTGCAAATCTTGCAGCCGTGTTGAAAATGTTTGCATACCTGCAGATGCACAGAAGCTCAAAACAAGTAAAGGCCAATAAAAGGCTGTTTTTAAGTTCTTGAACACATCATGGTGTTGATGCTGCAATGCAGAGCTCTAAGTTAGAATTACTAAATCCTGCATCATGTGTTTCAATGTCACTATCTCTAAATTTCTATATTTTTTTCCATAATCTCAGTTATGCATGAAGTATTTGCATTAAGGTACCACAGTGTGACTGTCCAGTTTGACAGCAAATCTAGCACAAGCAGTGGTTTACTAAAACTGACTGATTATTCAATACAGTTTAAATCCAAGCACTGAAAGTTACTGACAGTTTGGTCAACACAGAAGTTTCCTTTGTTACATGTTTTTTTCTCAATATAGAGAAAAATATGGAAACATCTGGCAGGAGGAGTTACATCCTGTGGAGCATCTGCACCCTGACACAAGTTAAAAAAAAAAGGGACTCATACATAAGATGATGCTGATGTGTGCAGTATATTTGTGAGAAAGCACAGAAATAACAAACTTGTGTGAAGGGGGGTGTTTCATGTTCCCTTTATCGAAACAGATGGCAAACGCAGCACATTGTGCCATGAGAGTTACCCGGCTAACTTTTAAACAACTGGGCTGGCTTTACACAGCGTGTACAGACGGCTTCGGTGGAACTCGCACGACGACAAACACAAACTGGGCACAACAGAAGCTTTTTGTGTAAACGAGCCAAAGTTGTGAAGTGATGCAGCTGTTGGGGGCGGAGCCACTGTGGAGCTCTCAGGGCCGCGTTTGGAAGAGGCGAGCATCATTTTTGCACATGCCAGGGATGCTCTGTTGTTACTTTTGTGCCTGCTGATGGGCAGTTTTTGAAGTTTCAATAATCACAACAGCAGAAAAAGTGTCATAAAAGAAGTAAAATATAATAGCCTCACAGGGAGAAATGATTTGTTTAACACAACGCAATGAGACTGTCATGATCTGTTAACTGGAATAGTTTTGGTTCAGTTGATTCCTGACTTGAGTGTTTTCCTTTTTTTGCATGTGTCCTTGTTTTTGTGGTTTCCTGTTTTATTTTGGTAAATCCTGTTCTGTGTCTTGCTACCCACGTCCTGTCAAGTTTCCCTCCTTTTGTGATTACCTGCCCACATGTGTTCAACCTGTGTTGATGCCACACCTGTGTATAATTATCCCAGTGTGTATGTAGTCTTTGTCTTTGTCAGATCATCTGTCGCCTGTCGCCTGTTGTCGCCTTTGTTGTCTGTTGTTGCCTATTGTTGTCTGTTGTCGTCTGTTGGTGTCTGTTGTTGTCTGTTGGTCGACTGTTGTTGCCTGTTTATCGCTTGTTGGTCACCTGGCGGTCGTCTGTTGGTCATCTGTTGGTCGCCTGTTGTCGCCTGTTGTCACCCGTTGTTGTCTGTTGTCGTCTGTTGGTTGTTTGTTGGTCACCTGTTGGTCGTCTGTTGGTCACCTGTTGTCACCTGTTGTCGCCTGTTGTTGTCTGTTGGTCATCTGTTGTCCACTGTTTATCGCTTGATGGTCGCCTGTTGTTACCTGTTGGTCGCCTGTTGGTCGTCTGTTGTCGTCTGTTGTTGCCCGTTGTTGTCTGTTTGTCGCCTGTTGGTCGTCTGTTGGTCGCCTGTTGTCGCCCGTTGTGTCCTGTTGTCCTGTGGCGGTCACCGTTTGATCACCTGTTGGTCGTCTGTTGGTCGTCTGTTGTCGCTCCCTGTCGCCTGTAGGTCGCCTGTTGTCGCCTGTTGTCGCCTGTCGTCTCATGTTGCTGTCTGTTGTCGTCTCTATTGTCATCTCTGTTGGTCGTCTGTTATCGCCTGTTGTCGCCTGTTGTTGTCTGTTGTCGCCTTTTGTTGTCTGTTATCGTCTGCTGTCTGTTGTCACTCCTCGTGCTTTCGTTATGCTTCGGTTCCGTCTCTGATCCTGTTCTCCTTCCATCTTTGGTTCGTAGCATTTGAGGCACTTTTGTCTTCTTTGATTTTTTTTCCTGTTTTGTTTAACTTTGCATTGTGTTGAATTTTTTTTAATTATCAGCTTGTTTTTCAATGAAGTTGCTTTTTGTTTAATTTGTGATTTTTTTATCTGCATTTGGGTCCTTTACTTTTTGTAATCTAGGACAGAGACATTTCTGCTGAAGAGACATAATGTAAGAATCTTTCACAGGTTTGGTTTAATCGTTCAGTAAACACCTACATGGTGCAGCATCCATCAGTCTGTAGACACCCGGCACACAGTCCCTCAGTGGGAGCTGTCGAGTCCCAGTCTGAGCTGCTAGGCATGTGTCTCTAAATGGAAGTAAGTGTAATTACAGGATGACGAAGGCAGGTAGGAGCCAGCCAGGCAATCATTTTCCCTGATTGAGACAGAAAGTTAAGGTCTGAAAGGCCAGCGGAGTGTGAGCCCACGGCGGGCGCAATCTGACGCCTCAATGAACCCAGCTGAAATTAGACACTTCTTGTTCTGTTCTGTTCTGTTCTCGTGGACGTAGGAGTGACTCTCTCATTGACGGCTGGAGTCCGAGACAGTATGATGATATCTTCTTTAATGTCAATAAGGTTCTCTCGTGTTCCAGTTACATCTCCCCACTGCAGGCATTAATCACTTTGAAGAAAAAAAAAAAAGGCAAAGCTGAGCTGTGTGTTGGAGCCAAGTTATTTGATGCATGGAACGTAATTGAATTTATTTATTTATCCAAAGCAATAACAGAATGTATTTCCCAGGCGAGGTGTGAGTGTTGCATTTCAGCGAACACATCAGGAGATTTACTGTGCATGAGCACAATTACAAGCACGCCGACAAAATTCATGCGTCAAGGCAGAAGAGAGCTATTCTGAATTGAATTTCTCTCTCTTTTTTTTTTGTCTGCGCCTTCTGAGTCACTGCAATAATGCGACGTTTGTGACTAATTAATCATGACTTGTCTTTGTCTCAGAAGAATAAGTACACCTTAGGCAATATAAATCATTTCTGACGGAGATTGACACTGATCATACTAATCCCTTTATTTATGTATTCTGCGTCTAATCCACACACAGGCGATTGCACACTCCACAGACACGGTGCTGTGGATTATAGTAATGGTGAAATGACTGAAAAACACACATTATAAATGACAAAGAGACAGTTTAATGTAACGCTTTACATCCATCTGGGAAGCTTCAGCAGGGAATCCATGAGGCATTCAGACGGGGGATTAGCAACAATGTCTTTCATGTTTAGAAAGAGGGTCAGTTCTTTGATTTCCTCACCTGCCTTTGGTGGAATCTGTCTCTGAGATTTCTACCTATTTCACAATATACTTTATACATGGTGCTCTGTTAACAGTTTTCATGTACTTTTTGATACAAGTAGTTGGAGGAGTTCAAGACAGTGAAGTCTGAGGGTTATCTTGACTTGACAGAGTGCTGTCTCTGGAGAGAAGATGTAGCTTTGGAGTTTTTTTATTCAGTAAATATAACCAAAAAATGATCCAATTCACTTCCATTGTATTAAGTTTCTGCAGAAATCTCACCGTCAGACCTCCTGAGCAAGTAAAAACCAAGATGATCTGCAAATCTACAGAGGCTCTCGCCAAAAAGAGGCGTCATTGTTGATTTTATTACTATCATCATTATAATTTGGATCAAACGATAACAATAATAATAATAATAATTGTGTATGAAAAGTCAAAAACTAGATTCTGCTCTCACTTTCAGGTTTTTAAGTGAAAGTGTTTAGGGCTCCCTGCACACCGCTGCAATATCTAAAAGCTGAGAGCCTGCACCTATAATTTGAGAAATGAGCCCAAATAGAATTCTTTCCTCCTGTCAGAGGGAATCGAAAAATAAAAAAGAGAAAACACAAAGAGCCTGACAGTGTGAGCCATCCCCCCTTTAGTAGGTAAATTAAATTTTCATGGAAATATGCCCAACGTTTGGAAAAAAGTTCTGTAAGCAGATTAAGAGGGGCACTTAACGGCACGCGGGCAGCAAGTGTGTGTGGATGTGGGTGGCACAGTGGGATGTAAAGGGGTGTGGAGAACTCGCTGGCATCAGGCGCCGTGCCTCCCCAGGCAACATATCCTCTTCTACATTAACCCCGTGCTGTGATGCTGAGCCTATAATTACTGAAGTGAGAGGGAGAGAGGGAGCTGGAGGGGCAGTTGGAGAGGCTGAGCATGAATCAGGAGTGTATAAATAATGACTATTTTACATTTGTCATCTATAAATCTGATCCCATCTGCCATCTATACTTCGAGTTTAAATCAATTCATCACATACCTCCACATGCGTATGAGAACTTGCAGTCATATTGCACTTTTCTGGTCTCAAAGCTCTTTAAATTCACCCATTTACAGACACATTCATGCACTGGTGGCAGAGGGTCTCATGCAAGGTGCCACCTGCTCATCAGAGGCAATAAGTATTCAGACGCACACACACACTGACACACTGATGGACCGGTGGAGCAAGGGATCTGCTGATTAGACTCAGCAGACAAAAAACGGTTCTTTAGATTTAGTCAGGTCATTTGCTGAAGGCATCTGTCATAAAGTAGCAGCGGGTGACATTGGCGTGTTACTTCAGGGACACACTGCAGCTACGACATGACCGGTTAGCATGGTTAGCATTCCAGTTTGAAACTAACCAATATCTAAAACAAGAAAAACTATAATGACGATGGCAATAACGTAGCAGAAAAAGCAATAAAACCTCTTTATATAACAGGATGAGAGAATGTCATGATACTTTTTTGTTAATATTTGTATTTTCTTATTGATCTTTCTAAAAAATGCTGATATGCATGAATGAAATGCCACAATTTTAATTCAGATGCACTTCATAGAGAGATTCAGATTTTGCAGCAGAGCAGCGGGCTTGCAGTGCAGTGATGAGTAATGCCAGGCAGGGTCTTTTACCCATGGTCCCCTCTGCCTCTGGGTTGGGTTGCCTGGTACTATGACTCATACCTCACACAGAAGGTGAAAAAAACACCCATTGATTATTACTCAATGGGATCTGAATATTAAGAGGAAAAAATAGGAATCAGGAGAACCTTTTCAAAAAAAAAAGGGAGACTTCCATGTTAAAAATGAAGAAAAAAACATAGATACAATGGCAATGAGCCAAATCTGCCAACAATTTTCTGCAATAGCTTTCACTCCCAAGGGCAAAAAGACCTCATGAGCCACAATAATAACAGGCTGGAGAACGATAAAGTTTTAAAAGCACCAACTGGGTTTAGAGGAGCCCTGCTTTCATGAAATCAATGGCAGAGGAGAGAGGAAATGGGTGCTGAGCATTGAAATGTCTGCTGTCAAGAGGAGCACACTCTGCTGATCAATATTGATTAATAAAAAAAAAAAAACAGCAGTCAAATGCATCTCATGCTTTTCCTCACAGACACATGTAAAGACTTCATCAATCAACCACAGGTCTTGTGCACCTTGTATGTATTTTTATCTGTGTTTTTTAAGACATTTCCCATCAGCACCCAGTCAGATAGAGTGAAGCAGCTCCTAACCTCTGCTATCGTATCAGAGCCTTTGGACGGATGGATGCTTTTTTTCCAGATGATCACCTGCCATGCACAGCTCAGTGTGACACCGACAGGCTTTACCTCTCTCACTCCTTTAAAAAACTCCCCACAGGAGTGTGTGTTGGTTACGTCCCCCCCCAGAGACAGCAGGTGTGGGAAAAGCAACATGTTAAATATTAGCGGGGGTCGTACACATGAGGCAAGGTCAAAAGGACAAAAAAAAAAAACATAATCATTCACAGCTTAAGTTGCGGGGGCGCGCTATCGAAGTGCAATGAGTCGAGTGCAGCCATGTGACGAAAAAGTAAGGACTTGATGGTTTTTTCATCTTTTACCTCCCCCATTTTTCCATTTTTTTTTTTCCC
>JAPZDY010000002.1:22283091-22307408 GCA_029783645.1 Ctenochaetus hawaiiensis | reverse complement strand
CAAAATTGTGGAAAAGTCGCGGTGATTGGACAAAATTGCAAGGTCGCGCAGAATTCACGGAGATTGGTTGAATTTGCTTTAATTGTCGCGATCGCAACATCGCGAATTCCTGGAGGGCCTGAAAAATAGACTGGACTTTTCTCTGATGCTGATACAGAGCTGTGAAGCTACAGCTGTCTGTGAGACTCCTGCACTGTGAGTTAAACTGTCTATATTTTAATATTTGTCTTACATTACATTTTGTGAAAACATCCGTGTATAATTAAACTTGAAAGATGCACACACCAGACCTTTTCTTTATGGATGCGGAGACATACTTTTTCTAGAGGCGAGCTTTTGTTTAGTGTGACTCTGCAGGTAATGGCCCCACATGTTTTAAATGTTTCTTGCATAAACAGATTATGCAGTTTCTTCAGGCTTTGTGCAGATTGAATTTTTTTTTATATGCTTTTTTTTTTTTTTTAGTGTTTTACTGCTGTACCTGGAGAAGCTATAACCAAAGTGTGGGTTTTAAAATTAAACAGCACATCTTCACTTCTCAATAGCTCCGCTCCCCCCTGTGGATACTGCAACATCATGAGCCATTCCTATGGAAATGCAGGACTCTTAAAAAAAAAAAAAAAAACAGAATAGAGGGAAGAGAATTGCAATTACAGCGAGCAGCCATCTTCCTCATTCTGCCAGCCAATCTTGGCAGTGCTGCGTTTGATCGATGCAAGGCCACCTGCCTCGCCGTGAGGTGTGCTTAGATGCTGGAACATGTTGCCAGCCAGATGTAATTTGCTTAATGTTGTGTAGATATTACAACCCATAATGATAGAATATCACGTCGCAGGCTTTCTCTAACGCAGCAGAGACACGGGAGGGAAGATGCCAAAAGAGTAATGTGAATGGTTGAATGTCCGGTCAAAAAAAATAGGATGTTGCAGTGAATCAAGACTGGAGGTTTAAACTGTGGCAGTGCAGCTCGTTGCACACGGGCGAAAAATAAAAGCAGCAGGTGTAAAAACACAGTTTCTCCACCACATTGACCATGCAGCTGGGACTCCAGTTAAACCAGTCCAGATGAGGAATAACAACACAGTTTACTGGTGAAACCAGCTGCTACATGGTGGCAAATACGGCTGGATGCTTGAAAATGAACTTACTAAAAACTCCACAAGAGCAAAGCATCTAAGTTAATTTCACTTTAATTGTGACTATTTTGAAATATGTCAATGCAAATCGCAGCTTTTTAACTTTGCAATCTTTTCCTCATGTGTTCCTGAAAGAGGACAAAGGCGTCTCTGCTGAGAAACCCCAAAGCAAATGGATTTCCAAACATGGTAATGTAGCTCCTCTTCTTCTTCACTGGCTCTTTTTTTTTTTGTATTTACTTTTAATTTGTATTGATCTTTCGCCTGCACCTCAATTTTGCTGATGTCAGAAAGGTGAGGGAGCATTACAATATACAATACTTTTTCTCCTCTCTTATCGTGGAGGAAATGAAAAGCAAATGGCACCTTTGTCCGGGACGTGAGATCGTCCAGGCGGAAGGGCTTTGAAGCGCGGGGTGAAATTGAAAAGGTTGCAGGTTCACATCCCTGGACAATGACAGCCCCTCTGCCTCCTCTCCTGCAGCTCACAGGAGATTAGAAGAGCAGGAGAGATAAGGAGCAGCATTGGCTAAATGTTTTTTTTTTTTTTTTTTTTTTTTTCCTGGGCTGGATGGATCGAAAAAGCTGAAGTGTTCCAGTTAGCCAGACGACGGACAAATAGACGGAGACAGACTGACGGAGCGAGGACACAAAGTGAATCATTCAGAACTGACCTTGGCTTGATTGTTTGTGCATAAACTGGTCTGCTGGTTCAAAGATAAAAAAGAAAAAAAAAAGAAAAAGAAAAAAGCCGAGTATACAAGATCAATAAATAATAAAACACAGTATCAAAGAGTAGATTTAAAAATCATACATTATACGGTCGGAGGCTCAACGAGTGTATCAGAAACTGATCGTACCTTCAATCTTGGACCGAATGTTTAAGATGCGACTGTCCTTGTGTTGCATTTCTTATGCATGGTGTGCACACATCTGGAACTTAACACGCACACGCATGCATGCATGCGCACACAAAACGCACAGAAATGCTCCCGAACAGACCAGCAGCGTCTTTTGTGCTTTTCATGACCCACATAAAATATTCTAATGTATGCAGTCGGCAGGCAGGACGGGGCAGAACAGGTGAGGCTTTGGGAAAATGATGAAGGAGCGAGGTGCAGCGAAGGCCACAACACACTGCTGCTTCATGAAGATCATCCTGCTCCCCTCACATGCACTTTGTCCTCCTCAGTCACTCCGCCAGCCTCTCAGACGCAAAATTAAACAATAAATGAGTCACCAGTGTGGTTTAGCCCTTAGTGGTTTATTGTAGTGAATATACAGTGATGAGCAACCCAACGCCCTGAAGCTCCACACACCTGGACCACAGGGACACCCGATAAGCACCAACACACTCACTCACACTCATAATAAATTCATTAAGACACAACTGAGAGCTGATATCTAAAGGCTGTGTGTGTTATCAGACTGAAACTCCAGTTTTTATTGTGACCAACAGAAGTATTTAACAGCCGAGAACATTTACAATCAGGGAGATTTAAACACTTAAGAGTCTGAGCTGATTTTCTAGTTTACACAGTTACTTTGGTGGTTAATGCAGTTAACTTTAGGTTCTTTAGTATCATGTTTGTCTTTGATTTTTGACATGAAGCCTCAAAAGGGTTGAAAAAGATTATGTAACTATTTAATCTTGAATCTTGAATCTTGATCTAGCCTCAAAATTATAAATAATTTCCTGATACGTTTACTTGCAATAGTACAAAATGGTGTCTTTATCTCAGCTGCAGCACTTGTTGCACTATGTAACTTAGCTGAGTGTGTAGGCTCAAACGTTAAACGCATCGAGACACTCTGTCAGAGTCTCTGAAAAATAAGGACCCAAATGCAGAATAAACTCAGTCACTTTATTGAAAAAAGATGATAGTTAAAAAAAAAAAAAAGCAAAGTTTAACAAAATAGAAAATTAAAAAATGACAAAAAACCAAATACTATAAACCAAAGAGGACATGGAGAACAGAAACAATGAGTGGACCAGAGGATGAGAAAAACACAGAAGAGCAACAACTGATGATCTGACAAGGACAAAGGAAACACACAGAGACTGTATACACACTGGGATAATGAGACACAGGTGAGGCAATCAACACAGGTGAAACACATCGGGGCAGGTAATCACAAAAGGAGGGAAACTTGACAGGATGTGAGGAGACAAGACACCAAAATAAAACAGGAAACACAACGAAACAAGGATACATATACAAAAACCTAGAAAACTTGACACTCAGCTTAGAAACTAACTGAACTAAAATCACTCAAACGATGGATCATGACACACTCCTTCACACACAACAACAACTATCACTACGTTTGTTTAATATGGATCATGTTTTACAGAAAAAAACAATTTTCTCCTGCCGCTCTGCGTAAACTGTCAGTGATTTCCTGAAGCAACATGTAGCCGCTGCTGCTCGAGCTGCCATTTAGCTCCGTTAGCCGTCCAGCTGGCCGACTCTGCTCGTCATGGACGGCTGCAGCTCGGAGCGCCGAGATGTGCTGATGTTTACATCACAACACAAGCAACGAACTCAGCAGTCTCTGCGGACGTCATGACAGAGGCGAAGAGACAGACGAGAACAAAGGATGAAAAGTGTCTATACATATTTCATCACACGGGCAACAAATCAATCTCACAAAGGGCTCAGAGAGAATGAGAGACAGAGCGAGAGACACAGGTAGGAAATGAATGAAGTGCATGAAGGGAGAGCAGGGTGCGAGAGGGAGAGCGGCAGCGCCAGACATGTCTCCATTTTTGATTTGCCTTAACAGAGAATTATTAAAGTTGAGCTTTTGGCGAGAGTGTGGTCTGTCCGTTGGTCTGTCAGGCCTGTGTTCTCCTCTCTCTCGTGTCTCCTGTGGGTTCGGACCCACCTGATGTTTGAATTAGTTGGCTTAAATGACAGGGCCGCCTCAGAGAGACACCCACAGGCCCCCTGCACTCCCCGGGTTTCAAAGGCACCAGCGAGCCGGTTGCTGTCGGGCTGTCAGGGAGGAGATGGGAACGTGTGGCGGCGAGATAACCTGTACAGGACAGAGCCTGGAGTCGTGTGCCTCTTTGACAGGCTTATTAACGGGCAACCGCCAAGGAAAAAGCCCCTATCGACAGAGGGATCAGGGGAGAAGAAACCTTCCCTTATCACCAGGACACCAGGGATTAAAGCCTGGCCTGCTCTGATAAATTAATTATTCTCTCTTATCTGTCATGTTTAAAGACTGTCAGACAAACTCACCTCGAGCCACAGCGCTGGACAACCTATGAGGAAATCAGGAACATGAGGAAATCAGACTGTGCTATAGGTGCAGGATGGAAATAAATGAAAACAAAGACAAAAATGTGAAGGTTTTTATATAAGAAAAAATACAAATATGACTTTAAAAAAAAAAAAAAAAAATCTTTAGTTTTAAAGGAAAACTGCAAGAAATATCAGAATCATAAGGAGGAGAGAAAAATTTCATGCATTTTTTTTCCAGCTGCAGCAGTGATGAAATGCAGCAGCTGGTTCCCTTTCTGTGGTTCATATGGTCATATTTAAATAAAGACGCTCTCTTCTTTGAAGATTAGTGATGTGAATATTAAAGAACAGGCTTTTACTGACCATCAGCAGCAGCACCAGGAACTCTCCACTGTTAAAAATCTTACATGAAACTGTTAAATTCAAGGCAAAAACAAACACAAGGCAGCAACAGTCACTCAGAACTGTCGACTGCCTGCTTTCAACACACACACACACACACACACATTAATTAAGACAACATTCAGTCAGTGTGTGGCGTGCATGTGGCTGAAGAGTGTGGAGAGGAAATGGAGAGGTGAAAACAGGAAAAAGAAAAAAAAAATCAGGAGCTCAATGGGAGGTCATTAAAAGCAGAAAATCCCTGGAGGAAAGTGCAGCTAAATGCTGCTAATTAGCAAAAAAATGTTCCCTGAAAAAAAAGGATGCGGTAAAAAAACACAAGCTACCCTTTACAAATACCCTCACAGAGTCGATTTTATGTTTTAATAAAATTAAATCAATGGAATTAATTCTTAATCATCTTAAGTAGGATGCATGAAAATTAAATGGAAATCAAAAAATGTATATTTCTTGCTAACAGGTGAAGCAGCTGCATTAAATCAGAACTACAGGAGCTTCAAGCTATACTGTTCAATTCAAAGCTGCTCCTGTTCAATGTAAGATACTTATGATAACATTATTAGCCATAAACTCCACAGAGATACTATTACTAACTAAGTATTTCTAACTCTTACAGTCACAGCCAAAACCAATAAAATTATCCAGATGGGAAATTACAAGCTTTTTTGTGTTATTGTGTTATTATCTTTCTGTATTATACCGGTCCATATGTATATCAGTAAGTATAATATCTAAGTTTTACTGCACATATTGTTGGGTAAAAACACAGAACATGTTGTAAACCTATTAATTAAGTTGATAAATGTGCTGCTCTCAAACGTTGGGATCAGTGTTCTGACATTCGGAACAAATCGCATCGACGTAAATCACCAAAGACAAAATATATATAATCCTCAGCCTCTTCTGAACACAGTTTGCATTAAAAACAAGGTCCTGAATGCAGAGACATGCGCTGCCATGTGCCATAACCTGCCCTTTTAACGCCCTTGAGGGAGCTGCTTGAAGTCTGTCGGCAGTGCTCACCTCCAGCCCGACCGGGGCAGAGAGGCAGCAGCGTACCTGGAGGGTGATTGACAGGCCGGGCGAGTCGGGGGGCTTCACTGGCACCTCCGTAATAATAGCAAAAATGTGAACGCTGGGAATATTAATGTCCTTCATATTTTATTAATTCTAAATCCATGGGATATCAGCTTGGTGCTTTAGGAAAAGAAAACATCAATCCTGCGGAGGTAATGAGCAGAGGAGCAATTTTCAGGGTAAGGGAAGCAGACGGGGGGGATGGGGGGGACATGAACCCCTCTAGTTATGTACAGAGGGAGATGGAGAAAACCAATATTTGGCCTTCTGCTATTGGCTATCGTCCGTTAAATGCCTGTGCCTCAGGGAAGAAACACCCCGCAATGGCCATTGCTGCCGTGTCTTATCCGGCTAAATTGACAACTTTTGTTTGACGACCCCCCCCCCTCCCCTTTCTCTCCATTTTATATATCCCATGCTTCTGCACGTGATTGCAAGACTGTGCACATGGACGGTGTGTGTGTGTGTGTGTGTGTTTTATATCCCCTGATTGAAGTGCGGGGGCTTTGTTGTTCTCAAAGCTTGTCACATATTTTAAAGCATCAAATTGACATGACAGCACACCAACTGCATTAAGAGTGACACGGGGGTTTCATAAAAGCGTGCATATGGAAGAGCAAGGAAAAATGCTGTCAAGGTCAAGACAAATAAAACAGAGGGGATGTGAGCCTGTCGGAGGATTACAAAGTCACAGACGTTTGGTTTTTTTTTTTTTTTTTTAAGACCATCTGGCTGAAAGATCCCATAAGTCAAAACGCGAGGTTTGATGAATTACAAAGGACTTTTGTCGTTTATTTGTTCGCATCTCAATGGAACGTCACTTAAAAGTCGATCAGTGGTTAGATGGCTTTGCCCCCTCTGGAAATGAGCTCTTTGGTTGATTCAAAGAAAACAATGGAACGGGTCTGACTGACGTGGTCAGATGGTCACATTTCCACCAGCAGATGCCTATAGCGTTCAGTGTGAGCAGGTGGTTGTGTGTGTGTGTGTGTTATTGTTGGACGACCGCCGGCCAGTTGATGCGATTACGTAATTTGAGCAGATGGATGTGAGAATAACGACGCTACTACTCACCGTAATTTTCTTATATTCTGGATTTCAGAAGGACTGGAGTCTACACATGGTGCACAGGCCTCCTAATTACATGATGGATGTTGAGTATTCTCTGGGGCAGTACATTGTTCTCAAATGGGTCCAAATAGACAGTTTAATAGGTTCTGGCTACGCAGCCTCAGATGCCATTTTCAAGAAGGCCATTATGCCCAATCATAAAACATCTGGAACATATCAGAATCTGCCTCTCTGCCGCCTCCTCCCTGTTTATTTGGATGAGTCGAGGCTGCATAACAAAACCAAAATACTTGCGACTAATAAAAATGATAGATGATTTTTCAGTGATTCAATAAGCAGTTCGGCTTCTTTGTTTTCCACTCTCTGCAAGATAAATCATATTCTGAGATGACGCCACTTAAAAAGCCCGTTCACGGTCCACATCAGTCAGCTGTAGTTCCCGTAAAGTGCCACAACGTTTCATCCTCTTTCATCCAAACAACCCTCACCTCCTTCATTAGCTATAGTCTCCTTGCATCTGTAGCTCCCACCACCCTCTCTGACTGCTGCCTCCACATGTGTTCATTTGCATTAGTATTTGAACACATTCAAAAACAGATTTGAAGTCTGGATCATGTCCACTCCAACGTAAAGAACACTGATTATCCTCCCAAAGCCCCAAATACAGGTAACTGGACTCAACATCAGATGCCCCGAGTCTGGTGGCCTGGCCAAGAAACTGCAATAAAGAATGCAGTAGGAGCAGTATATCAGACTCCTCCTTTGCAGAGTAAATCTGTTCTGGCACCACAAAGCACCCAGACCTTTCACACTGCACACCTCAGCTGCTGAACAGGAAAGTTAAGAGAAAAATACAAACAAAAAATCCAACTCTGACTCCAAAACAAAGACCTCCTGCATCTCGTTCAAACTCCAGCCTAAAATGTTTCAAGTCGAGCCTTTTTTAAGTCCATATTTCTTCTTCTCAAAACTGTTTTTTCAGTGTAACAGGATCAAACTTAATGTGGAACGTCAAGAGAACTATCGCTCTGCATGTCACATGTGCATCATGCAGGTCACCTGTGGAGCAATTATAAACTCTGAAAAGTCATTTTTCACAGTGAGCAAAGATATTTCCATCTGATATGTTTCCACCTGTTAGCACAGAGATGAGTTCATGCTAAAAACTGCATAATCTAATACATTTACAACCAACCAGCTCACAGTGATAATGACCATAATTATTGTTACAGAATCACACATCCCTCCATACCTTCAAACACACCTTGGAGTTGGCCCAACTTTTTTTTCTTTTTTCAAAGTCATAAATTTATATGGGGGATGTGATTTGGATCCAGGGACTAGTTCAAATGGGCCCAACTGCACGGTGAATAATTTAAGTTTCTATTAACATTAAACATTGACATTGATCTGACACAGTCAAGCCTTCACTGACTGACAAGAAAATAGCAAAGTTGTGGAGGTGGAGTTGGAGTTGGTGGAGGAGGTTTCTGCCTTGATAATTGTCCAAAAGGCTTTTTTATGCAGCCATTTATTTTAGATAGTTTTTCTCTGCTTTGTTATGTGCTTGTAAAGAAGCATTTACATAATGTGAATATTGTTGCACAAGTTTGTTTTTACATGTTTTCCTCCAAACCTAATATCCTCATGAGCCAGAAATAACCTTTCAGAAGTCTAGAGAAACAAAGCCTAACAAAAAAAAAAAAGTGTGTGTGCTTTTGTGTGTGTGTGGGCGTTTGTGTGTGTTCATATGAGAGTTCACAAATCAATAGCAGTTGAGGGTGGGGGGGCTCATCTTCTCCAGATGATCCTAACTTTGCAGAGAAGGCAGCACAGGCCAGGCAACCTCATCGCCTTTAAAGATCTGTTTACACAGAGACAGAGACAGGGAGGAGAGACCTTTTAATAGGACAGACCTGCCACTTGCATCGAGGTCATTGAATTTAGAGCCGGCATTTACCGGACAGATGCCTGCTTAGTTCAGCGCTCTGCAGCTCCTGCACTTAGATGCAAAACAGCTCTCTTATGTTTTGTTATTATCATGCGATATAATATTAAAAAAAAAACAAAACAAAACATAATCTTTCTGCTACTTTAGACAGTTTATTCAAGTCATGAATAAAACAGATAACAAAAGTCGCAGTCATTACCATTCAGACTGTCACAGTGGCATTTACCTTGTAGAATACAAAAAGGATTTGTTCAGGCGAGCGGCTGTGGCAAATACAAGCACTCCTCATACACACAAAACATATTTTATTCATAAATTGATTCGAATCAAGAGGAAACTTTTAGGAAAAGTGAAAAATCAGCGATAACAAAGACGAACTGTCGGCACGGACGCCATTGTGCCATTAGAACAAACATGCAAGAGCGACGCTGCTTTTGTCTTAATGTTTCTAATACCTGCCGTCATTCTCCTTCAGCTGTATTGTTTGAAGTCGGAAGGTCGGATGGATAATTGCTTCTGAGGAGTTCGTCTGGAGTGCTATCGCCGGCAAGAGGAAGTTTCATCAAAAGCTGATGAAATTTCTTTTCTTCTGGGTTATGAGCGGCGAGCAATGTTTGTCAGACTTGACCAACAATACGGTTCTGTGTGTCAGATAACTTTGGCACTGACTTCGAAACTTTTTATGGAAAAGTAAAGAAAAAGGAAACAGTTCTGAGAAAGCTGGACGATTTGAAGATAATTTATTGATGCTGTGATATGAGACGAATACATTATCGTCTTTGGATATTAAGGTGCACTTTAATAGTTGCCTTTGCCCACTTTGTGATTATATTCAAATTACTGATGGATATTTATGAAAAGCCTCATTGTTCAGCTTTTTTTAAAGGATAGTCATCCCTGAAAAATATTGATGCAATATGCACTGAGTCATTCGGTTAAAACTATTGTGATATTTGTTTTTGTCCATATTGCCAAACCTTAGTGCTGAGCACAGAATAAGCTTTAAATTGGAAATTTAAATCAATGCACAACCTTTGCAGAGGACCAGAAGTGAATCTGAATGTCTAATCTTCAGTTTCTAGTCTCCAATAACAGCTGTAGATTAACATAAACTGCATTACGCCAGTCATACATGCAGTTTTTAACTCTACAGGCTCTAAACTCTAAAAACTTAAGCACTGTTTGTTGGTCAACAATTTAAAAAAAGCTACTTAAAACACTATAAGTACTGGATTATTAAAAAAAAGTACAGGCAAAGTGCAGTTTGTCACATTTCTTCACACATCTCATTGTTAATCATTCTCTCTTAACTCCTCCAAAATGTTGTAATAAGTCCACTTAAAAGTCATTTGAAAAGGATCATTACCTGCAGTCGTCCGGTGCCTACGGAGAGAAGGGAGGCCTCTGAATTGCCATCCAGTGTCTTTTGTTACACGGTCTACTTTTTGCACATTATCAAACTTGTAATTGCTACCGGAGTAATCGACAATGAAAATAGTCGTTAGCCGAAGCCCTGGCTACAACCCCGGTGCTCTGCTGCAGGTGGGTGCTGACATGTTCCTGTAATTATATTTGATTCTGCAGTAATATCTTGTCGGGGTGGTGTGAAGAGCTAACAGGAGATCTCCAATCTCTCCGAGGACCTGAGTGGGGCAGGCAGAGCTCATTACGGAGACTCACATGTGCTGAGGAGCGAGCGTGCAGAAATACCTTCATCCTGGCGAAGGTGAGTCCCTGCTGGGACTCGGCAGCTGTCATTTACCATCAACTCCAGCTGCGTTAATTCCATATAAACCTCTGATTGCGGCGGGCCGTGGTGTCTCCGGAGGACCTGGGGTGTGACAATCATCAGTCAGGCCTTAAAATGGGGCGTATTGCAGATAGGGTTAATCCGCCATCGCCCAAAGGAAGTGCCAAATTCCCTGTTGTCATAGATACTGCAGACCCCTGCAGCACATGGTCTCCTCATAGTAAAACCAGACTTTAAGCATCACAAATAATAAGGCCTTCTGTGGTCAACCAATCAATATACTGCATAAGAGGAAAGATTTAGATCTAGAATAAGGTCAACAAACAGCCTAGCTAGCTTATTCTAGCTTTTTCAGTGTTATTGTGTTGTGCAAAACTTTGATTCTCTTCCTCTTTCCATTAACCAACGTAATGTTTAAAGATAGATACCTCCCCAGCTTCCTCACTTATCCCAGAGTCTCTTAGAACAAGGAACAACAGAGCACATTAGAATGAAAGAGGGCTGTAAAAGGGTTCATGCACTGACCTCGACTGCACTGCGGTGATAAAATGTCACGACTTCTGTGCAATTAATCCATCAAACAACCCCACTTCCTCAAAAAAAAGGAAAACTCAACTATGACACGACCACTGTAGCTTATCATAATGTGTCCCAGAATAAAGATAACGATGTACAATTAATTGTATTTATTGATCAGAGGGGTGATGAGAGTGCGGCTAATTTATTGGCGACATGTGATACCAAGAAAATACAGGCAGCATCATGAAACTCAAATATTAATGCATTACGAGGTGACGACCAAATAAAATCACACTTTGCCCCTTGTCACTTTTATGAGGTTACCGTATATAAATGCAGTCTGGTGGATGAGAGCAGCTTCATGCTTTCATGTCCAGAACCGACGGTGTCTGCTGGTTTCTGCTCAGAAAAATGGCTAAAAATAGTCAGATATATACAACTTCTGGTGGAAGGGGGGAAGCTGTTATGAGCGCAGGGAGTGCGGGAAGCAAATAAAACAGTAAATTTCAGTGCACCATGGTGGGAGAAAAAAAATACTGTCTCTCCTGAATTAGATTTGTCAATTCACATATTACAATCCCTCAGTCAGAGCAAGCAAGCTGCGGGAAAATAGAAAAAAGATGGATGGCCTGACGCATCTTATAGGTCCCTCTATATAGTAAAAAATACCACACGCAGCATTTAGCATTTCTGTCCGAATGAAAGTTTCATAGTTCTCTTATAAATACATTATTTAAACTATTTTTAACAGGAAAAGTGTATACCAGTTGGGCAGAAGTTTTTTTTTTTCTAATCTACACACATATTTCCTGCGTGAGCGTGCGAGCGTGTGCGAGTGTGTGCATACACTCAGGTCAGGATGTGTTTCAGTTTCCACGGCTGCAGCAGGGACCTGGTCTCACCTAGCAGAACTGTCTATTAGACAGGTGACAGGGTGTCTGTAATCACCACCTCAGCAAAGTTCAGACAGACTATTACCTACCTACACACACACACACACACACACCCTTCTATAATCAGTGCGGCTGGCCAGACTTCCCTCATCATTACCCCAGGAGACAGGAGATAGAAAAATACCACCAATACCATATCTCTCTGCTCTGCCGGATAGCTAATGGTAGAAGTGTGGTGAGATTTTTTTTCATTTTTTTTATTTTGCACAGGGTTGGGAGCCCCACACTGCACTCCATCACTGTTAGTTACCCCCATCACCCCCCCAACAACCTGCCCTGAGGATTAATAATTTGCATACGAGGTGGTGGAAATGATCATTGAATATATCACTGCAAAGCGGACGCCATTTGTCACTGTACAAGATAACCGGACGACCAGGTGTGATGGATGAAACGCGGGGTCAAATCTGTGACGGAAAAATAAAGCGAGAGCAGGACGGGAGAGCTGAGAGGGGGGGGGACGGAGGGGGCGGAGGAGGGATGGGAGGCTTGTGTTAATGATATGGTCATATGTACACAGAGGAGCTCAGATGTGATTAAGGCAATGATATGATGGGTGGTGTCAGTGCCTAGCTTAATGACTAATGCAATGAGATGGAATTGGAAGAGACAGCGGTGTCAGGCTGAAGTGGAATAACGCCTGGAGCCTCGGCAGCAGCAGCAGACACATGGAGCTGCCACAATGAGCAGTCTCATAAGCACAAATTGTTACGGAGGCTGGAGACTTAGACATGCATAATTAGCCTCACTGCCATACAATGCAGAAATTGAAATTCAGTGCTTTTGACATTCTGTCAGGCAAATGATAAACAACCAGAAAAAAAATAATGACGATGATAATTTCGCTTATTTGTCATGAATCAGTCTCCACTGCTCTGAATGGATGCATACAGCAAAAAAAAAAAAAGGAAAATGTTCCTACAAAAAGGACAATGACTCGTAATGAGGACCCCCGACCATCATGTACAGAAGTATTCACACCACTGCGAGCTGGAGCATCTTCTGTGCTGAAAACGAGTAGTTTTCACTTAGTTTAAGTGTTTTTTTTTTTCTGAGCTTGTGAGAATGTCTGAATCTTAACCAGATTATTAATGTTCCTTTGTGGATGTGCATTCTGTTTAACAGAGCGCACAGCTGTGATTCAGATGGTGGAACAGTTGTCTATTTATCTCAGGGCGGGGAGGGGGGGTGACTCCTGTGTTGGATAAAGTCTATAGGTGTGTGAATTTCTCCATACGTCTCCTTCAGTTTGTTAAGTGTAAGAAATGAACAAGATTCACATCGCAGCCAAAAAGGCAGAATAGACTAAAAGAAAAAGGGGCCAAAAACTGGCTCCATCAGGATAACCAGGGACGTGGCCTCAATCCACTTTATTGCTGCTCGGCCTTTCAGGAAACAGAACTGCTTGCCATTGCACATCTCCAATAATATCTCTCTGCATACATAAAATAGAAGATAGAGGTTCACAGGAAAGCCCAGATTGTTTATGGTTGCAATATAGATTTTATACAGCTCCCAGGAAAAGGGAATTACGTCTTAAATTACAAGGATGTCTCTGTGGGTTGTCAGCGTCAGGAGTTATTGGGGCCTGGCAAGTGTGGCTGTTTGGTTGCGTGGGACACCGGGGAGCTGAGGGCTCCGAAATGGGGCTCAGCAGGGGACAGCTGACCTACAGTCTGCAGAGTCAGCACAAAAAAACAAAGTTACTTAAAGCCCCTGATGAAACAATGGCCCAGATGTGGCCAACATGCGAAGCACTGCAAAGCAGAAGGTAGTGAGGCACAACAGACCCACACAGTACATGCACACACACACACACACACACACACACACAGCTCTGTTGGAGTGAAGGATGTATACTAAGCCAGGCGCAAATCCACATCTGTCTTCTGACAGCTCTGATGCTCATATCTCAGCAACTGAAACATGTCAAACAAACGTGATTGAAAAGCAAGAAGACACGAGAACTCTGAGCCTTTATTTTGTTCATTCAGCAATAAAAAAGGCAATTATAATGAGGATATTTAGATATCTCGTGCCCATATGGAGACATTATCTATTTTCTGTTTAATTGCATTAGATAAACATTACTTTTCTAGCTTTTTTTAATTTCAAACAATGCAATAACAATTAAAATGAAATAACCATAGAAGCCAAAAGATGCACACAAATGTACATTCGGTATATAAATCTGAAAAGACAAAGGGAAACTAGCTAAAAAGGAAAACAAAAGCAGTTTAGAAGAGGTAATGCTGTTTCATATTAAATCATGAGCTATGAATCCACTTTAAATACAACCCAGAAAACCTTAATATAACAGCAGCCAACATGTGTGAAGAATAATTAGTGATTTTTTTCTCTTATATAAGTAATTAAGAGTACCAAATGATAAAAATGGCCCCATTTCTCATATCTGACCAGTTAAATAAAGCTAAAATCAGCAGCCTGTTAGCTGAGCCCAGTTTACAAACTAGAAACTGTAGGTTAGGGTTAGTGCAACATGACAAGCCTGGTTCTGTCTTTACATATACAACAACTTTGGCTCATCTATTAACAAATAACTTTATATTTTGTTTATTTATTCCATACAAAAAAAATGCATGCACTGGCTTTCAAGCAGAAATCATTAAGGGGCATATGATCGTATTTGCTGCAGCCTAAACTTGCATGTTTACTTGCAGAGTTTAAATGTAAATATCTACTAAGAAAATTTGCATTATAGAATAGTTTCTTTACTGCTACTGTAAGGGGCTGTTTGGTCTCTTCTATGAATAACCTTATCCCATAGCATTACAGCGTCAGGGTCCTGATCCTTAGACAGGACAACATTTATCACAGGGATGGTCCATTTATAAAATGACATCCCTAACTGGCCTGTTTCCAGCCAGGAGAACAAAGCACTGGCTCTACTGAACACTGTGTGTAACAGGATCTAAGCTGAAAAGGCACAAGGAGTTGCAAGAGGTGAAACACATCCTTCCATATCCTCCAGATCCACGCTCAAGGGTTAGAGAGAAGAGTTGACCTGGTGCACAGTTCCCCAGAAGAAAAGGAAAAAAGTTCACTGAGAATAACAGTCCAATTACCTTCACCCTTCACTGCACAGTAATGTCTCCTAGCTGATGTCTTTGTACCTAATGCTAGAGATAAACAGGGTATATGACACATACATCCAAAAAACTACTATGGCTGTTTGTTTAAAAAGAAAACTAGGAGCGAGAATCACACTGTTTATAAAAGCTCCCTTGCATTTTTAATTGGGCGACATTTTGATTTAACAGAGGTCTTCATCAGCAATTGTCAAGTCATCATCACAAAGCTGAGCAACAAATGTAGAGACACGAATTTAAACACAATGTTGCATCTAATTCTGATCATAAAGGTGACTCAAATACACACAGTGTGATATTTTTACATTGTTAGTTGATGAGAGCTTTGAATATTCATGATTTGAAAGCATGCTGAATTATTTAACACAGGAAATGTTATCAAACTTAGCGCTGAATAGTGTGAACATGTAACGTGACGTCAAATAGATATTGCTTTCTTCCCCTGCTGGAGGGCAGCACTTAAGATGGCAGCTAGAGTGTAAAAACGGGGTAGAATACATACATAAATGCATGGTGTCTTGTTTTCCTGCTGTAGGTTTGGACATATGCTGCGAGAAAAAACAAAGATTTGCACAAAGAACACCAGCCAAGACTCTAAATGTAAGCACTAATTATATCTGCAAACACACATCGCATGAATTTGCACTGCACTTAATTCGAGTGTGTGTCGTGCAAGAGTGTGCTAGTCAAGAAACAAGAGAGACAAGAGAGAGTGTAATTTGTGCAATGAAGACGGAAAAAAAAACTCTCTGCAGACAGTAAAATATGCACACGTGTGTTCGCGGTGCTGAAGGACACGTCTAAGACCTCCAGACGCATCAGAACGGGCGACCTGTCGTCGTTTCTCTATTAAGGTTAATAATTCACAGGGCAATTAGGGTGCGTGCGAAATGTTCTAATTTAGGAGTTGGGGGGGGGGAGTAGGACCGATGTGATAATGAGAGACCCCGCCTCTCCATCTTCCCATCTCCGTGCCCTACTCCTTCATGTCCTTGATCTCAAGGCCCAGAGATCGACAACGTGACAGTGACATTAACAAGCCTCCGCCTTGGGGGCCAACTCAGTCGCCTTTAAGAGCCTCTCGTTAGCCTCATTATAGGACATATGGTTTAAATCACAGCTCGGGGGAGGAAGATTTCTGCCCTCTTTTCTGCAACGAGCCTCTGGTGCCCCGAAACAAACAAGGTTCAAATGTCAGCGAGATTCATTATCCAGTGCAATTAACACACACAGGACGGATAAACAACTGATATGCATAAGGAAAATTCCTAACATATGGATTAAGTCATTTCGACTGTCGGCGTCAGACAGTTGGCTTTACATAAGAGCTCATTTACTGTCGACAACGAGAGAGGGAAAGTGCAAATTTTGCTCTTTATGTTCACCTTTCAGTAAATTGATTGTAGCTCTGTAATGTGGGAGCTGTTAAGAGTTTTCTTTCACTCCTTTATTCCTGTTCTTTCATATAATGATATTACCTGCGCTATGTTTCTGATCCCCCCTTTGACCTGATGGTGGCACTAGAGCAAAAGTCACGAAAAGACAAATGTCAGTGGGATTAATCCTGCAGGGAATAAGTATATCTGTGCAAAGTTTAGTGTTATTTTTCTAGTCTCAGACAAAAGTAGCCTGACTGACACTTGACGTAGCAGTTATCATTTTGTTAGCATGGCTAGCTTGAAGTGCTGTAGGGAGCATTTTGCTAATGTTAACTTACACATTTCCTCTTTTTGGTTTTGTTTTGTTTTTGTTTTCTGGTTGCAGCAGCAAGTAAAGAGGCTAATTACGAATCACACGACTGGTAAGTTAATATCCTTGACATGGTTTTTCTGTATATTGTGCTCCATCATTTAAAGCTTTTCATTGTTTAACCCTACCCACTCGACTGGGTGCAGAACAATACGCTTGAATGGCATATAAAGAGAATAACTGTCTTAATGCATTCAGTATTAACCCAACAGATGTGTTTACTATAAGCAATTTTTACCGTGTTACTATTGCTATTTCAAAAATTTATGACTCACTAAAAGAAAGATATTAAAAAGAGGGAACATCAGATCATTAGCTTTAATATTCAAAAGTCAATTTGAATTAAAGTTTAAAGACAAAACTGAAATTAAGCTAAATCACGGACCACTGGTGAGTGTAAGGGTTATTTAGTTTGACACTTTATTCCAGCAGGATTGGTGCTGAGACTCTTTGAAGCCAGGTTATTAGGCTCCTGACTACATGTCTTGAAAATGTGTAACATGCTTTATTAATAAAGCATTAGCGTGCATGTTGTTGTATGCTGCTTTGTTTTGAAGGAAGATGAAAAACAAAGGCACAAGGCTCTCAAAAGCATCACACAAAAGCTTTGAGTGATGCTAACATAACTAAATAAGCGGTCAGAAACCCCCAAAATAAATATCACATTAGTTTATCACACTGCTTTGCTGACAGCTAATGAGCAACCCTTAAAATAAATCTACATGAGTTTACACCTTGCTCCGTCTTCTCAGCTCTGGCTCCTGAAAAGTGACAGAAATCTATTTTTAGTAGATGAACAATGCAAATGCAACTACAGGCTGGAGATGAAAAAAACAAAGCAACTGCATTTTGTAGACTGACTACATGGTTTTTGCAAAACAGAGGGAGAGTCAACACATAGAACAAAGTTTGTGTGTTATCCACTTCACGCAACGCTGAGTAGCAGAGAGACCTCTGGCCTAATTAGTCCTCTAATTGGTGCTTTCCAGACAAAGCTATTTGCAGACATGCAGTGACTCAAGGAGGAAACAGAGTAAGTTACACAACCGAGAAGGTCAGAAAAGTTGAGTCATCGCGTCTTCAGTTGTTCCATGCAAAACTGCCACATTTCCTTGATGCTGATCCAAGAGTGTGAGTGTGTGCAGCTGCAAGAGTGAAGCTAAAGGTGGACAGCTCACCTGAGTGTACACCTCATACAGTAAACACCGCTGCTCCATACTCGGAAAGATGTGAGAGAAACGCAATCCCTCTTTACTCTCCCGGGTTTTAATCTATTTTCACATTAACCCCTCGGTCCAGTACTTGACCCGCAAGGTTTCCAACATAACACAATGGTGTCGACGGACGGATCCATGTGTCAGCTGGCATCAGTGAAGCGAAGCAGGGCAATATTGTGCTGTTTGTTGATGTGATGTGACTCCTGCGGCCTGCAGAGATGGGCACGGCCAGGCCATGGGGCCGGGTAATATATCACCGGAGTGACAGGAACACCGGCCTTAACATTATGACACACTCACAAAGCACATACAGTTTAGGTGAAGACAACCCAACACACACACTCCATCACGCGAACACGATTTCACCTTGCACTTTGCACTTTACACAACAAGCGACGCACGACTAGACACGAGGAGCTCCGTTATTGATATCATCATCATCATCATCATAATGAGTGGTGCCCTGCCACTATCATTCATCATCTTAATTTTTTTTATTATATAAGATAGGGTTTCATCTGTTTTGTCAATTAGAAGACAATAGCCTGGTAGTTCATAAGATTTTCATCGGCCTGACATCCCTAATGTTGCAATATGCGGTTGGTGTGATGATTGATATCACACACAAAACAAATCAATAAGCCCAAGCATTGCATTCCCTAAGATACCCCATCTAATCAAAACTATCAATCCTGCATGTCTGGACTGGTCTGTAGTCATTACCAGCCTGCAGAGCCCGAGGCTATTAGCGCTGGAGCTACCTAGTGAGCTGAGCAGAGTACCTTGAACATTAGCGTGGTCAAACAGCCCTCAGCACAGCAGGATGGATGAATGGCAGGGTTGTGGAGCCAGCAAAGCATGATCACACTAATGGGCCATGCTAAATGGACCAGCTATGGGCAGTGTGGGCTCACTGGCCTGCTCCGTGATCCAGAGCCGTGCCCATTTCACGGTGTCTGCCCGGGACCTGGCCGCACTCACTCACCGAGATGGAGAGCTTCATGGAGGAGCCCTGAATTTCGAGATGGGGAGTTTGTCTGAGGGGGCAGGAACAATCACCGGAGACAAAAAGGGAACTGTCTGTACTTGTTAAGTTATGGGACGACTGATATGGCTTTGTAAGAGGAAATCTGTCTCCACTGAGCCTTGAACACTTCGGCCCAGCTCACCGTCTTCTGCTAACATCCATTCACAGCCGAGGCTACAGATAGCTTCATGACCACCATCTGTTTCACCAGTTATTTTACCAAATGTACACACAAGTTCTGGGAATTTATTGATATATTAAGTTGTTACAATTTTATTGTATTTATATATGAATCTATCTTGTTATTCCTTATTGTTATTTTAGGTTTAGGAACGTAGATTTAAGCTATTTTTGCTTTTGATAAACGACCGCCAATCAACCAGCTACTAACCAATAGATAAGAAAAAATAAAATAACTTAAACCACAAGATGAGCTTTTCTTTTAGTTGGTTGCTCTGTTAAGTCCGCTGAGTCACCGGTTTCCAGTTTAACTATTAACATACATTGTGGTGGCTATTTGGACAGTGCTGTAAAGTACAGTACTGCTATTTATTGCTGGTTTGGGCCATTTTTTATTCAATCTGCTAATAAAAATACCAGATTAAATTTCCTTTTCCTCAATCAATTATAATATATTAGCTCATTAATCATTTAGCCATGCTTTGATATGCCAAAATTAATGATATATACCAAAGAATACCCTGAAGGAATGTTTATATATATATATAATATTTTGTAAAAAAGCTAAAAAATCAATATATATCAATACAAAAAATGAAGAAATGCAAAGTAACTTGCTTAAACAGAGTAGATTTGCTTATAAGTCAAATCTTCCATGCAGCCAAAATTGTATTTTTTTTCTTCCATCATATCCAAGTGGAAAATATGAGAAAATAATGGGTGTAAATCCAGCAATGTCTCATTGTCGCCTGAGGCGGTGCCCCTGATCCCAACAAACTCATGACACTAACCACAGCCGACGAGTGCAGAAAGCTGAGCAAGCCTTCGTCGAGTGTCAAGGGCCGACAGACTCAGCTGGACGAGGGCGAGGTCGGACGGGAGTGGCGGTCGAGCTGTTTATATTTTGTGGGATGCTGCTCATTAAGGACAAAATGCTGCAGATTCAGTTTGATTTCCATGTTTCTTCTCTGGAAAAGTTTTTGCTCCAAATAATGTGGAGTAAAGAAAAAGGTTCACAGCAGTTAGACTCTTTGACGTTATGTGAAAAAACTTCAGTTCCTTTTTAAGCGATGACACAGACCGGATCTTTTATTAACGATTTCCTTGTGTAAATGTCACTTCAGTTTAAATTCATCTTATTATGAACTGTGAATTCTCTCACATAGACGGAAAAAATGATCTAATTCTCATTATTAATGAAGTAATTCACAGTACAGAGATATCTTCTGATGAACTATTGAACATCACAAAATCACATATTGTGTGATCGCTCTTTTTAACGGTTCATGCCCCATCTTTGATAGTAGGGACAGCTTTCTGAAAATATGTCAAACAGATCCCCCTGAAAAAAGTTATTCGCTCTCACTGGAAAAACTTGAAGTCTTGCCGTCTCAAATTCACTTTGCTGCAATAAAACAGTGCAGAAATGAAAGATAAAAGCTGACTTTTCCAATAACAATCACAAAAGAAACCAAATACATACACGCAAAACACATACATACATGTTTAAATCCCACAAAATACATCATTACATTAATAGTGGACAGCAGCACATTGAGTGTGATCCACAAGAGCTGTGATGTCTAAAACTGTTTCTATTGACACATATCAGGACTAAGACTAGTGGGGGAAAACCAGATTGCACAACCTTTCCACTTAATTGTGTTGCACCTGTGGAAATGACACCAGACTATTAACACCCCCCCCTCCCCGAATGACAAGTGTGAAGGAATGTAAGCCAATCAACTTTAGGAAGCGAACAATTCATGCAGGAGGGGAAAAAAGGCCAAACTCAGAACCCTGTAAATGACAAATATCAATGTGGGGAAAATGAATGCATGAGGAAAATACTAAGTTATTGTACCATGAAGTCCATAAATCTATCAGAAAGGTCAGAGGGGCTTTTAGCTGGCATTAATCACACTGAGAGGGAGATAAAAATACAAGGAGGAGGATGACGGAGAGAAAAGCTCTCTGCTCTCCCTCCGTGAGTCACATCAGTCTCTGCTACTCCCAAATATATATATTTTTTGTGGTGGGATGTCTTTCACGAGGGTGTAGCCTTTGCTCACACGGTAAATCGAGGTGTTATTTTTCCATTTTCTGTGTGGGAGCTTTGATTACTTTTTTTTTTTTTTTTCCCCAGTGGCTGTGTCTCTAGTTTGTGGCCAATTTTAGTTGTGTGCTTCCATGACATGTTGCCCATTAAAGTGAAATCGATCTTGTATGTTGTTGTTTTTTTCTCCTCCTTTCACATACAAACTTATTATCTACTTAAATTCTTAAATCATTGTATTTCTTGTAGAGTTTAATTGAATTTTGGGTGAGAAGATTAATTAATATTAATGACACTGTTAGTGTCGCAAAGAGCATTTTTCATTTAAAACACCACTGATTAACACACAAACTCGAGGTAACGTCACAGCAAATGTTTGGCCGTGCGTTTGTATGCATAACACTTTGGTCAATAAAGTCAATAAAATCTTCTAAAAGCACATGAATCATAACTTAGTTCAACCGGAAGCCACTTACGACTGTCATTTTCTCACACTACACCCATGTTCAATGTTTTTTAAAACCTCTTATAGAAGCCTGGTGGGGGAGTGGCTTGGTGTATTTATCTTTGGTTAAGTCGTGCGTGCGTGTGTGTGTGTGTGTGTGTGTGTGTGGTCACAAGTGCTGCCTGCTCAGATTGGCTCTTAAGACAGTGTAGAAACTGAGCCAATTACAGCAGCATGAGTGGTGCGAGATGAGAACGGTGGAGGAGACGAGTTGTGGCCAAAGCTGAGCCGAGAATTGGGAGGAAGAAAAGCAAAAAACTGAAAATCTGGTTGTAGCACTCCCCCCTAATGAGACAGACACAGAGTTTTGACCATATGTAAAGCTGAATTTTCCCTTTGTTCATTACTGCAAGCTTAAAGCACATCTGTAGGTTAATTAGGAGAGACTGTAAATGATTCAAAGACAATAAAACATTTTAAAAAACACCTTATTTGTTGTTAATAGAAGGAAAAGACTCTCCAGAGCTCAGAAACTGGTGATAATCATGAGAGGAAAGCTCGTGGTTGGAGGGTTCAGTTAAAGATGGTCAGGTATCCAGGGTTGAGGATCTGACGGGTGGAGGTGGGTCACAAATTCTGTACATGACAGCTGAATGTCGGCAAAGAGAGAGAGAGAACCCATTCAAAGTCTGACTTTCCCTTTAGCTCCATTACTGCATTCATCAAGGTCATAAAATAATTTTGTTTTATTTTCCTTCTTAAACCTTGGAGCCCCGACACTTGGCCTTCTTATCGTTATTTATTAGTATTGTAGTTGTGCCACGGAGGAGGAATATGGCAGTATAAGTGCACGGGGGGACGTCACGCTCAGGTAAAGGCCACGGTCTCTTATCAGAAACGTTATCCATAATTTATCAACTAAACAAATGATGCACCTTGGCTCTCCCATTGTTCTTGTGCCCTTATCTTCTCTGGCCTGAACTCAGAGCTGCCAAAAGACAGAAGCCCGAGCAGAGCAGATGATAATGATCCAGACAATCCATAGACTTATTTGGCTCTTTTGCTCTTTCTGATTACTCAGAATTAGATAATCAACTTCAGAAAAAAAGGTAGCTTAAGACACTCTACAAAAAAACCAACAGAATATCATCAAAAAGGTTTTAAATGTTGTATAAAGCTGCAAGAGGTAACTAATTAATAGCAAAAAAGTGATGAATGCATTTTGCATGTAGAGTTGCAACCATAAGCCATAATGCTCCAGGCTTCTGTCAGGATGCAGCCGGTGTTTTCTTATGTTTCTGACATTAAAAAGAAAAGGATTCATCCACAGGGCCATGATCCATCTTATGCTCCATTCAGCCTGAAGCAAATCCATATCCCAGCATGCATTTCCTATTATTAAATATAAGGCAGGATCCATCTTTTCACGACACAAACACTGTTTTTTTTTTTTTGTTGTAAACATAAAGCCTATGTGACGTGTGTCCTTTTCATCCCTGCCTTTTTTTTGTCAATATTCTTATCAAGTCGCTGATGTGAATAGAACACCTGTTTTCCTGTCACGCCTCTTTAGATTTTTTTTTTTATATATATATATTCATGAATACATTTCTGAATTATTTGATTAAAATAAAGAAACAGGTTGCCAAAACATGACAGCTAAATTACAGTCGGCGTTGTGTTTATGACATTCAGGAGGCAACTACAGTGCAAACAAAACAAAGCAAAAAAAAGCTGATATATACAGATGTGACCTTTGAAAAATGTTTCCTGTTTATCTTTATTATTCATGCACCTCCTTCACAATCAGCAGGCAGGCAGGTCAGAGTATAACCAGAACCCCACTACTACTACTTTGCAATACCATAGCTAAATAAGATAAATAATTTAGCATCCTCGCGCGAGGCGGTGTAACACAGCTGATGTCTCTATATAGAGGGGGATTTGGCTAGCTGTGCACTTTCTAAGTGAGATGGATGAGGCGAAGCTTAAGCCGCTGAGGGGTGAAGTGAATTAGGCACACATTAGAGCTTACATTTTACCATAACAACCAAAACAGAGGAGGGAGGGGAGGCCTTATCCCTCCACTGAACGACCCCCCCAACCCCGCCCCCTCCATAAAACACAGACTCAGCTTAATGAACAGGATAAAAACTTAAATGAAGCCAAGAGCAATTAAAAATTTTCATAAGAATGTCAAAGGCTATCTAAAATGTATGTTACATATGTGTGTGTGTGTGTGTGTGTGTGTTATACTGTGTACACTATGAGTGTGTGTAATCTGGTACAAACCCCAGATATGACTAATTATGATATGTAATGTGCTTACTGCACATATTTGACGATTCTATTATCGACCTTAAAGTAAATTAAATCATCCACTGAACACAGGAATTTAATTTTGCTGCGAGCGGAAAATTGCA
>JAPZDY010000002.1:22272060-22282991 GCA_029783645.1 Ctenochaetus hawaiiensis | reverse complement strand
CAAGATCTTTGTAATTATTTCTCAAACATACACTGTCAGTTACACTCAGATCTGCTGGATCTTTCACCAATTATGAAAATAAAAAAAAACACATTTTGAGTGCAATAATAAAAAACAGGAGCTGAACATTAAAACTCTCGGTTACATCATGTGAAGGATCATTGCAGGGATGAAAAACAGGAGCTGAATGAAAATGAAAAGTGCAACATTCCCTTAAAAAAAGATCCTGTAGAATTTGTTCAAACATGAATGTGGTTACTGTAACAAACTGCATCCAGCACAGGTCCCATAAATTGTGTTCATCTAATAAATAAGTGGTAGGATGATTCTCTCCCCTGCATTCATATGTTCCTGGAAAAATCCAAAAATTGTCTTTCCGACTGGGAAAATTCACATTACTGCCACCACATGTTTGAAAAACAACTCGGAAAGTCTGAGATTATTTTGGTAAAAGAGTTCCTGACTTCAGTTGATACTGATGTTGTCATTTTTCTGGAAAAATGGTGGATGAGTGTTCTTACTATTAAGAGACCCTTTTATTAAGTCAAGTATTGAATATCAGTTTTTTTGCTCACATATAAACGTGTAATATGGTAGTTAGCTGCTGTCCATGTATTGTAACCTACATTAGTTAGAAAGTTATTGATTAGCATAAAGAAATCAGGTAAATCGATATGTTTAGTGGTTTTAGGGAATGTTCAGGTGCAGCAACGAACAAAATCACCAACATTAAGCTTCAAACTGTTTCAGCATTCTTGGATAGCAACATGCATCTTTGCTTGGATGATAGTGATCAGGAAAATACTGGTCACAGCTATCGATCTCGCGTTTAAAATCTCTGAACATAACAGTGCAACACATTGTCAACGATCTTCCCACAATGCAACTTCAAAAGCACATGAACACAAGGAAGTCAGAACAATTTGGAAACTGGGATTATCTGAGAGCGCATGAATGCAGGGACTATCTATGTGCCAGCCGATTGGTCAAAAACAAGGAAGTGATCATCAATATGAAGGTGGGGACTGAAAGTGCTCTTCAGGAAGCTGAATGGAAACACTGCACCTTCATGTGATCACTTCTACTCCGATCCCTTCATTAAAACTCTTTTTGTTTTTGTCTGTTTAATCTCTTTAAGTTCTCACATTAAAGCATCCCAAATTGCTCACAGTTTACAAGCTATAAAAACACAAAAGATTACACTACGAAAGGCTGAAAGAGACAGGAAATGCTTTCACCTTGCTTATAAAATGTCAGAACGTCAAGACTTTCTACTTGGCAGTGCTTCTGGAAGCCTCATTTGATACCCAATAAATGTATGACAACATTTCGGCGGAGCAGTCAGACAAAAGCCTGGGTCGCATTTTAAAAACATCTCCTGACCTTTTCCACGATGGCGGTAATTGCTAATGCCAGACAAGGAGAGCGTATAAGTCTTTTTATGAGTCACAGAACCGAGAACGGACCCGGTGACTCCAGCGCCTGGAGGGACCAAAGAGACAGGAAGTTAGAAATTTTTGAAAGGAAAAAAACACCTACCAGCAGTCTTCACCGGGCTTTAAGTGCGACCTAATCACCCTCACGCAGCACGGAAACCTCGAGTGATAATGAAAATAAACTCCTGCATCAAATCCTTTTTGAAAAGACACAGTGCTTTAGTTCTCCGAGGGATCAGAGTTTCATTTTCTATACCTTACTCTCAGTGTCAAGGGGCTGAAAGTTGATGGGGGTGTGACAACAAATCTTATTCCTCCTATTTCTTCCCCTCCCTTTGCTTCTGCCCATCGCAGCGGAGACAGATCAGATATGAAATTAGAGAGACATAAAGATGACTTGAGAAGTCTAAAAAGAAATCCACTCGAACAGGAGAAACGGCTTCACTCGCAGCAGCGCAGTCAGGAAACTTCCGCCGCTGAGCGTGTCAAGAAGGATTCATCATGAGGAATAAAAATAAAGCTCCTTTATATATCCAGTTATTTAGTCTCAGTCTTCCCGCAGCAGTTATTGCTGATAAAAATAAAGTATCTAGTTCATGTTATTTCTCAATAAGTAGAGCTCTCGGTTAAAATAAATCTGTTTTTTTGTTTTTTTTTTGATGTGATGGAAACTCTTCAGGTTGTGCGTCGAGTCTCTCTCATACATTTTCATAAATAACATGTTAGAAATTTGTAACAAAGAACAACAGCTTCGGTTGCCAGCATCTAATTAAACACAATAAATTTCCACCAGCTGTGGCCAGCGAGAGCTAAATCAGAGATAAATAGTGACAGGTGAACGTTTAACAAGCAGCACCATGTGTTCGCAAAAGTATAATGGCGGTTTCCATTGTCCCGCGTGATCCCACCCATGGCTGCGACCAGTCGCGGGGTTTTTCTTTTAACAGCCCTTCCGGCCGACGGAGCATGTGTTAATCTCGTCACCTGGGTCTATTGTTGATCACACTAATCACAATCAGAGGAGACACTGGGTGGATGGAAATATATGTGTTTATGGGGGCCTGGAACAGGACTCGGGCAGGTGTTTGCTTTCTGTGCCATCAGTGGCGCCAGTGCTCAGTCACTGCCCAATCGTATTATAGCCTTCAGCCAAAGAGACAGCTTGCGAGGCTCTGGCCCCTGATCCCAGCACATTAGTTTAATGCCTAGATCCGTGGAACTGTTCCTGACTCTGTCTCCAGCCTGGCACAGCAGCCTGCCAGACAGACAGACTGACTGACTGACTGACACACACACACACACAGGCTGGCCTCCTCATACTGAAGTTAAGAAATGCAAAGTAGCATCTTCAGAAAGCCGCTTGCTTCGACTCTCTGCAGCTCCTGACTGGCGTCGCCTCTGAACAGCTGTGTCGTGTGGCAAAGACGTAAGTGTTCCAGCACGTCGAGAAGAAAAAAAAACAGCACTAAAAAAAAAACGGTCAAAGAATGTCTTCATGTGTTTGCACTGCCATCCTTTTCAGTGCGTGCGTGTGTGTGTGTGTGTGTGTGTGTGTGGCTGTGCACCAGCAGCATTTATTTATTTGACTGCTGCCATTAGCGCAGCATGTGCTTGTGATTAGAAGTTTTTCAACAAGAGTAAACAAGATCCATGCGAGACGATTACTGAGTAAATACACAACAGGTTGCGAGATGACCATTTGTGCCTGGAAATATGTATATATACATCCTCGTAGGCGCCAGAGAGACCAAGAGGCCAACTAGCAACCCATCTGTCCATGTGTCAGCACCTACGTGTCAGTGCTAAAGAGACACAATCTGTTCAAGAAAACTCGCCAGAGGAAAAGAGAGCAAATAAACATCTGCATGTGTATTTAGACAGTAAATCCAAGCCTCCGCCCTAATAAACGCTAGGCGACTTAGACGAGGATCCGGATTTGATCCCGAGCCAAAGTTACAGCACATCAACTGCCGAGATGTTCTCATCCGTCTCTTTCTCCGTTTCACCTGGACTCCGAGGCTCCAGTGGAAGCTCCTGCAGTGGAGATCAAGAGCAAACATATGGGCTGTCAGTGGAGTGGTGGAGACAAACTCTTGTCAGGGATTTTTCTCTTTGCTTGACAGTTTGTGAGGATGGATTGTCTTCTTTTTTTTTTTCTGCAGAAGGTTGGCTGAAGGGGCTGTCTCTGTCAAAATGACATACAGTGTATAGTGGAAAAAACAGCAAACTCATCAATTTCTGCAAAGTTACTTCTGAGCGCACTTTGAGAAGAATGAATAATGCACATTTCATGATACATTTGATGGAAATGCAGCGGCTTTTGAAAAGTAACATACAGCTATGTGTGAGGAAAATTAAAAAAAATGTGTTTGATTCTGGCAGGAAAACATCCTCTGCTTTGAAAATTTAACATATTTGTCGTATTTCAGATGTTGCACACTTTAAATGAAGTGCTGCTGAAGTGCATCTGATTATTAAATTAAACACAAAGCTTTTGTGTTGTTTTGGTTTTGTTTTCTTTGCTCTTTTGAAGAATGTGTCGAAAACTGATGGACATTTGAAACTATCAATATGCCAAACTAATAAGGGTTTTTTTCAGCGTTTCTTGCTCCTCTAGGATGGATTTTTGCAGTGCATGTGAGCTCACACACACACACACACCTGTCACCAGAGTCACTGGCCTGCATCGCAGCCCCTCCCTGTGATGTGAGACGTGGCGAGAACATCAGCACGTGTTTGGACAGCCCATAAATTAGAAGCTGCAAATGTTTGCACAGTTTAACCTTGGTAGGTGAGCGCTGATTGAGGAATACAGAAACTAAATGTTGCACTTGTGTGTGTGTGTGCATGTTTATGTGCAAAAGAGAGAAATGGACAGACAGGTAAAAACTATGCATGTGCTTGTATCTTGTATTATGCTAACATTACTGTTGCACATTAGCTACAGTGTTTGAATGTTTCTGCCAGTCTTAAAAAAACAATTAGCTTGCATGTTAGCAGTTGCATTAGCAATGATGAAACAGCATTAGGTAACTGTTAAAGCATTTCATCTTTCTGTGCACTGAATATTAACAGTAATCTCAGTCAGCTGTGCGAAATAAGTTCAAGAAAAATAAAATTTATCTTCTAGGTTATTCCATTTAAAAAAAATGTTGAATGACCAAATGCTACGTCCGTTTTTAGGCACATTTCTATTCCCTTTTTTTTAGTGTTTCATGGTCAATTTTACAAAATAGGAGTGAGAGAGTCCAAAGTTGTGCAGAGAAGTGTGTCTATTTGAACAACAGAAATGCTCTTTTTTAATGTATTTTTCCATTTTTGTCAATTTTCAGCTCTTCAATTAACATTAGTGCAATTTTTCTACACTGGCAGCAGCATCAAAACAAAAAAAACAGGTGAAAAATCTTTGAGTCCATGTCTCCTTCTTCCACCACTGGGCCACATTTTTACAAATAATGTCTCATATTCTCTCCTGATCCATTGTGGCATTCCAGCTCATGGTTGAAAAGGAGTTGACAGGGTCTCCAGTCTTTCAGTTTAGTTTGAAAAGTTGCCTTTAGGGTCCTGACAAGGACAGCCGGCTTCACGCACCACCTGCCAATAATGTTAACAAGGACCCGCAGCCGCACGCTGATGTGGCCTGTTCCAGCACTGGAGGGATCGCTGGCAGTAATGGCCATATCTCTCCCACATGGTGTCCAGCTCTCAGGAATCCTCCCTGCAGCTCGCAGTGCAGGACGCTCTCCATCCAGCCGCAGGAAACAAAACACATGTCGCAGGAAGGCACAGCGACTCACTGAAGTCACCACACTGTCTGTACATACTCTGATAGAATCATGTCTTATATAAACTGATGCTTCATAATGTTTTTATATCATCAAAATGATCTTCAACCATTTGTGTCAAGAATTACATAAGAATATTATGCATCAAGGCAAAATATACCAAGATAGATGAAGTTTTGGTAGAATTTAAATCTTTGTAACCACATTTTTTCAGAACTCTCTTAACATTTTTCATGCAATGTGTTTAATTTTTATTTCTACTGAAATTGTGCTGCCTTTAAATGATATGCAGAGCGCATTTTGTGACTGGTCACGTCAGGATTTCTGTTCTCTCCACATGTGATCCTCATTTACTGATATTTTTATTTTATAAGTACAATATTAAAACATTAAGATAGAAGATAATATCATTATCACATAGTTTTATTGTTTTTAATGTCAATTTAGTGTGTGTTGGACAAATACAGGGTAAGATTTTCATTGCACAGTAGAAATATCTACAGTTTATACTTTTTAGATGCCAAAAAAATTTTTAACTACACTTATTTTGTCAAAAATTGATTCAGTGTAATCAGTGTAAAAAATATGAGCCATCATTGCTGTGACTCCCCAACATTTCTACCTGATTATACACAATTAAAGATGGGTGAGAGGAAGGAACAAACCATGCAACGAGCTCCGGCAGAACATTTTAAACCAGAACAACTAGTTTGTTGTGTGTCAGTATCATTTCACGCTGCTCAGGCAATTTAAACACAGTCACTTCCCATCCTCAACTGTCATGGCATGCATAATAAAGAGGTGGTGAAATCATTTGTCTGGCTTTGATGGGAGCTGTTTGGTACCCGGGGGGAGGGTTTTTTCCACTTTCACAGACTCTGATGAGGCAAAGACTGTGTTTGTTCACTTGACTCAAAAGGGCCTCAGCATTTAATACTTAGAACAAAATTATTATCAAAGCATTTGGCGGACGCGGGCATCCCCTCACATGAGAGCTAATCAGTTTTAATGGGAATGTGCGCTGTAATCATAGTGCCAACACAGTCCCAGGGCTCAGGGCCTATTACACTCTGTAAAATATTAATGTCTTGCCAGTAAAAAAAAAAAACATTTAAAGCAACTCCCAGGAGGCATGGGAGCCTCAAACAGCATGACCCCACCCCACACACACACCCTCCTCCCTGAGCAGGCTGTCTCAATGTGTGTCTCTGTCTGTGCTTGAAACACTGACCTTGGTGCCAGCGTGTCATTGCTTATCTTAAAAACACAGGTATTAGCAAATGAAAGCTAAGCCACTGTGAATGGACTTTTAAGGAGATGAAAGCTAAACAAAATTCTGAAAAATGTCATTTTTTATGAATGCCAAAAATGCTAAATGGGGAATGCGCATTCAAACTGTGACAACAGGAAGAGCTAAAATTGCCTCATTTGGAGATGAATGAGCTTCCAGGTTGCCTTCACTGGCCGTATTCAGCTTGCGTACGCTCCAGCCGGCTGCGACGAGCCCTCACTGTGGGCATCAGAGAGGATCCACACGGCCATTCAGGGACTCGTCCTGGACGGGAAGCTTGGGCCACGAGCCCAGACGTCGCGTTAAGATCCTCAACTGCCCTTTAAACACACAAAAGAAAAAATTAGTGGAATATCTTTCCTCTGGTGCTCGCTATGCATCATCACAGCACAGCGGCCAATCCATTAGCACATTCGCTGTCCTCTTGGAACTTTTCCATCTTAAAAAAATACAGCCGGACAACTATGAGTAGACATGAGGATGATAATAACTCAAAGACTGAAGAATCAGATAATTGTCTGAAGGAGAAGTTCTGTGAAAAGTTCATTAATTGAGAACAAATGGTCAGAAATAATGAAGGAACATCTCGTCTTGATAATCTCAATTGTTTCTTTTTTATATTTTGTTAGAAAAGTTGATCCTAAATCAGTTTTCACTTGAACCGCACAGAGACAAACAAACAAACAGGCAGATGATGCTGGTGAAAGCAGATGGTAAGTGATGCCTCAGATGCAGCCCCCCCCCCCCTCCAGACTCCGCTTAGATCATAAAACAGCTTCAATCCCCTTTTATCATTTAGAACACAGGGGCAGGCAGTTATTGTTCAGACAAGTGTATCTGAACTGTAATGTGCCATAAACGCATCATAGGGGCACAGTCTTCAATATGGCGCCGGTAATAGCCCATAACATACAGGTAGAGGTAAAAGGAAGAACTTGTAATGGGAGCATTATCTTTAAAAAAAACATGCTTTTGTGATGTTCTGAATGGTGCACGGGTAGTTTGAGGAACATCTCCACACACACACACACACACAAAAGCAATGTGTGAATGAACTGCAGGGAATTAGGCCAAATTCTCTGCACCATCGTTCAAGTTGGGACCTGTGAGGGCCTTTGAACCGCGTTGTAATTACAAATTATTTTTTCTAATTAATTTCAGGCCTCGTGTTCCATTAGCTTGCGGTTATGCAGGTTACAGCTAATTGAAAATGTTATTAAGCTAATAATGTTTTCTTTTGTCTTGTGTGGGTTGAACCCGGAGCTGCTAAAGTGCATCTCCTCCCTCTCTCCCTCTTTCCCTCTCTCTCTCTCTGAGCTGTTTGCTTATTGTAATTGAAGATGGGAGAGGGCTTTTTTTCCCCTTCAGGGCCACTTTAGTCCCCTAATCCATATTGACATGGTGTCTGGAGGAGATGGGCAGCACGTTAACCTGCAGTGCTGCTGTTTCCCCTCACCACAGAGTGGCAGGGACCGACGGACACCGGCTGGCTGAGCGACCGCCCCCCCCCCCAACCTAAAACAATCATGTGGCTGCTTGTCTTTGCTTCATATTATTTTCAAAGTGCTCCAGAGGATATAATTTATCTAGTGTGAAAAACAAAATTCACTGCAGTGCCTGAACTACCATTAAGTTAAGATTGAAGGTGATGAGTGTTTGTGCTGGGTTTTACTTGCTTTGACACGATGCTGTTGTTTGTTAGCTAAATTTTATTATATTAGGAGATAAACAAGACATTTTTTCTTTAATATTCATTACACCTGCAGAGCTCATGATTGAAAGTAAAAGCATAAAACATAAAGTGCGAGGTAAATGTTTGCTTTCTGTGTCGATCTTTGTTATTCAGTGTAATAATGCCGAGTTACCGTGAACGACATGTCCTCAATCTAATTTTCTGCCAACATCGCTCTGTCTAACTTCATCAGGTTTCAGCCTATCACATGGCGATAATTATTTAAGGTGGGCGTAGGCATTAAAACCAACTATTTACTCAGTCAGACACTTATAAACGGTTTTCAAACAAGATATTGCATGGTGAAATAATTTAGATGTTGTTTGGATTCACATAAAACCTCATGCAATGGAACCTTAATGGGTTGGAGATATAAAACAATAATAATAATGTCTTTCCCTGGATCCTTAAAATGCATTCATGTCCTATTTTCTCGGAATAAAAGTTCTGATAAGTCACCATAATATACATTTGTGCAGTATTTGCTCAGTGTTCTACACAAATAGCAAAACTGAACAGGCAGCACATACATGTGTTGTGTTTTCTCCTCATTAGAAAACAATCAGAGTCACTGCGAACCTCTTGAGCCATGTCAATTTAATTGGTGCGTCTGAGCTTTTCTGAATAGCGTAACAAGCAAACATCCAAGAACTTCGAAGTGACAAGGACCAAGAAAAACAACAACAGTGGTGACTAATGTTTTCTAATCTTAGCAACAGAGAAGCACTGGACGTTCTTGCCTTTGTTACAACGATTATCGTCTCCGTTTTCTTCCACCCAAGAAAACAGCACGAGCATCCAGCGAGCAGCGACGTGTTAATCGCTGAGTTCACTCTGCTTCACTTTCAGATACTGGGATAATGATTGGTGACCTCCATCTTTTTGCATGTGAGTTACTGCTTGAAAATTTATACCCCCATATTCCTCATCGCAGGCTTTCACAGGTTTTTTTTTTGCTTTCCAAGTGTGCACAGGTTGATGGATGCAAACCTTTGCTTTTAAAATCCTGAGCCCAGGCTACTTAACCTCTCAGTGTTCTCACCTTGTTCCTGCCTTTTCAACAGCCTCGCCATGGAGTGGAGGGAGCCAATTTCCCACCAGTCTGTTAAGGCTAGATTTGCATTAATGAGGCCCGGGGTGTTAAGCCTGAGGGGGTGGCTTTTGGTCGAATCACCAGCTGCTGCAAAATAAGCCACAAACTTTTACTGACACAAGCATTTAGTCGGACTGAGCGGCACGGGAGGATCTGAGGTAGAGGACGTCTGAAGGAGAGCGGCTTGATGACAGTCTTGTATTATTTGAATTTTTTTGGTCTCTCCTGTAGTAGAGTAATGTTGTGTTCAGGAGCAGACAAAAATATTGCAATATTGAATTTTCTTTTGTTTTTTCAGCAAGAATCTATGAGATTAAAAATCTGAATTTTTAAAAAGTCCATGTAGTTCAAGGTTTATGAGACTCCGTGCAGCTAAGACAGCTATGACAGGAGGTCGGATGCAGCATTTGATGCTCTCATGTCAGCATTTAAAACCAGAAAAATTGTGGATTTGAGCTTTATATTACCTCTGCCAATGGCATATCTCTATGGATGTCAATGGAGGTTCACCATTCTGGTCAAGTCTTAAAGTAGTTAATTTCAAAGCAATGGTTATTCACTACAGATAGTCTAAATATGTTCCCCTCAGGAACAACTTTGACCCCTACACTTCATAGTGCCATCATTCTAAAGAGTTCCTTACTTCAGTTTTTTACGAACTACCTTCAACACTAATAACATTCTCTTAGGTATCTGTTGCTAACCAGAAAATATAAGCACAGTCAGTATTATACTTGCTAAACATCATCATGTTAACATTGTTACCATTAGCATGTTGTCATGCCTGCTTATATTAATTTAAAGAGCTCAAAATGAACTTTTCTCTCATCTGCCAACAGCAGCTAAATGAGAGCATTTACCAACCAAAAATACTTTTTATGAGCCATAAAACTGCATCATGCATCATTAGATTAATTATTTGGGATTCCAAATTAACAATATGTACATATGTTCGGTGCTTCGTGGGTGTAACTTCTGGAGCCTAGTTAGCATTTAACTCAAACTACTGCTGTGCCTAAACACAGCCTTAAAGGGCTGCTGGTCTCGAGACTCAAGTTGTGCTCAGTTTTAATATTGATTCTTGATCTGCACTTTTTTCAATTTCTTAAAGAAGAAATCATATATTTAGCATAATTCACTGACAAAAAAGCAAACCAGTTTTTTTGGAGAGAGAGAGATGTCATTAACAGAAAATTGATCATCCAAAATGTGTGTAAATAATAATTAGCCCTATAATTCTATTATAATCCCTCTTCCAAAGATACAGGGGAAAGTTCAAACGGATAGCTTCATGCAATATTTTAGACTCAGTTAAACAGACTAGGATGCAGTGAGCTGTTTACATATATCCAGATATTTTGTTTCCCTTAAAATCCCGGCTTTGGCCCCGTACCCGGGCACCATGGTGAGACCTTGCAGGGCAGCGGATGTTAACAGACTGTATTATTCGTATTTAATTTATAGCAGACTGTTCCCCGTCCTGAGTGTGCCATATTGGCCACGGGGAGCTCAGACTTTATGCTGAAGGCCCAGATAGTTCTCAGCAGTTGTTCTCACTTTAAAAAAAAAATAAAAAAAAAAAATTGATGCTCTC
>JAPZDY010000002.1:22216933-22227485 GCA_029783645.1 Ctenochaetus hawaiiensis | reverse complement strand
ATGTAAAACAGAGATTATATAATCCTGGATCTGATCTGAGTCACAGTCACAAACCAGCAGCGTTCAGAGCCACTCAGCAGTGTTTATTAAACAGGTTAAACACACTTTGTGAACCGCTTGGTGTCATTCAGCGCTTGATATTTACATTTTTTCATGCAATATTGTTCTTGGTAATATCAGTAAAAAAAATGATGTAAACACACAGCTTTGTAGATAGAAAGACTGCAGCTTGGTGCCGGAGCTTTTCATGTCATCTACAGCAGCTCCCTCCAAAAAAACACACACACTTTTGTCAGAGACTTCAAGGAGACATCAAATAATGTATCTGATGCCTTCGACGTCTGCTGAAAATATGGGAAAAGTCTGGCTGTGCATTTGCATTGCATTCACAAGAAAGTTTTCTCATTTTGTATTTATTCCCGTATACATTTCGAACTAAGCGACACTATTAAGACAGACAGGTCACCAAGAGAGGCATCATGGCCGGTGGAGCTTAAAAAAAAAAAAAAAGTCTTTTTCCGTGTAGTTAGTAAGCGAGACACGGCGCTGCCTTCCAGCAGAGTGTTTTTAGAGGCTCGTTTTTCAGCTGTCACCCAGCAGAGGTCCAAAAGATTACCTCGAACAAGTCACACTGTCCACGGCTATCTGGCCCACACAGAACACAGAGGTAAAGCGCAGTGTGTCTGTCTCCGGAGAACAACAGCTCATAACTCAAAGATATTGGTGTCCTTGTCAATAAAATCACATATAAAGAAGATTGGGCTCGAATGAATGTGCTCTCGAGAGAAATATCTCGTCAGGTGAGACTTGGAGCAGCTTTCTACCCCAGGAATGTGTTCCTCTTCAACCCCCCCCCTCACCCAAACACACACACAAAAACACACACACTCCCACTCCTCTGCCATTGTGAGGGGAAGGAATGCTTTTCAAAAAGTCGCTCCTTTCACAGTGAAGGATGTCGGGTGTCGCCCCATTTTTCATGCGAGGCTGAAGGGAGGATTCTCGCAGCTTTGAGCACCGAGCTGCAAAGTTTCATGTTGATAGCATCTGTTTGTTTGTTTTTTTTCTTTCTGCCAAACTCAACAAAACATGTTTTACAGATGCTGCTTCAGTTAACAACCCTGTTATTTTGATGATATAATCTGAATTTTAATGATTTAAGAGCTGAATGATGCACAGGAGTCATTTAACTAACTGCAAACTGAAAAAGGCAAATTCTTTTTTTTTCTTTTTTTTTTTTTTGCACTTGCAAATATAATCATTCAAATATTTTCATGAAAATGGGTTTGAAGGGTTTCTTAAAAAAGCTTCAGAGAGGCTCCGGCCTAATGAAGAATGCGGTTTACCCAGGAGAGTGAGACAAAAAATGAGCAAATTACAGCAGAGACTCATCAAATAATGAACACGAGGCCCTTATTAAATGAATATTACATGAACTCCTTTATTTCATTTGTTGAGTTTATGCCTTCCTCAGAGTCTCTCGAAGCCTTTGAAGTGGTTAAGATGTTGTGTCTGTTAATAAGACGTTAAAGAAATTGACAATTTTACAGAAAGCCGTTGTGACGTCACGGCGGTTTTTGGGAATACTAACCTTTACTTTGATTCCAGCTTCTCGGTTTGTTATGTCTTTTTCTTTTCACTCTTGGCAGTGAAACGGCACCACATGGCAGGGTGTGGCGGCTTCCTACAGCTGCAAAAATGGGTTGTCCCACTCAGGTGCTCGCGTCCTATTGGCCGGTGCAGTCCTCTAAAACACCAATACCTGAATTCAGGTGGAGAAAAAAGTCAGAGAGAAGGCAGACAGCACTGTGTTAGCTGCGTGTGCCGTCCTCCATCAGAGCTGCTTTTAGCATTTTTGTACTTCAGTTTGATGTGAATTCAAAGTCGATGGGGGGCTAAAGAGGCAAATGAGGTAAGTTATGCATCTTAAACAAGGTGAGACCTTTATTTATGAACAGGAAGTCCACTCTTACCGACACTTAGGACAGTAGATTCGTCTTCAGCTACGACTATAAGTAATGTTGTGTTACTTTTGGCAAATGTCTGTCTGGGATCAGATGGCCTGCAGGTATCATGTGCTTGGGAGCAGCATTTGCATCAAGATTCAGCAGGACCAACAGAGATTTTAGGGCGTAGGAGGGAGGCAGTTGTGTTAAAAAACTGTGTGTAACTTTATAAAAGAAGAGAAAGTATGACCATCAGAGAGCTTCAGGTGAGGGGGGGCCGAGCGACGCGTCGAGTTGTTGTTGTGTTTTTCCCAGCAGCGTGACTCTGAGGCGGACAGACAGCGAAGGCTGGCCGCGGCGTCCGGTGGCAGCGGTGGGCTCGAGGAGGGACTGTGGCGGCGGTGGTGGTGGTGGTGGGGGGGTTGCATCACCGATGACTAAACAGTCATTGAGCTCAGGCCTGTGATAACGTGCCAGAGCCCGGGATTTCAACAGCAGCCTGAAAGCCCGAAGCCATAGAGGCAGGGGCAGGCCTGGTCTCGCTCAGAATCAGACTCCAGCTTAAACTCAAGGAAAAAAAAAAAAAGGGAGAGGCCAACATCCAGTTGGTGCTGCACTCTGCCGCCGCCACCCCCTCAACCTCGGAGGCTTCATCATAAGTCACACAGTCCCCAGTCGCCTCCTCTGCACCAGGTGCCGGGCTCGACCTCCATCCTGAAGCCCGACGTTGAATGTAAAGCTTAAACGCTCTGCGTTTCTACATAACTCTCATTGTGGTGAAGCATTCTGGGAAAAACTGATGAATCAGAATCACAACAATAAACATCTGCAAATGGAAACGAACAAGGCTTTGCTGTGTTTGTGTGTTTGTGTCTTATATTTCAGACACTTCCTGCAAGAATATCCCATGTGTTCTATCCTTCATTCCACCGGAGTCTGTATTTGTATTTAACCAGATTTCAGTGGTGTGAAGTGTAAGAGACATGGGGATACGGCTCCACAAGTCATCCGTCACAACACCAGAAGGCAAAGAGTCAAAGAAGCAACTCGGTTTGGTTTCATCTCCACTGTGTGTGTGTGTGTTACGAGTGTTGGAAGCTATGTATGTATTTTCATGCAAAAAAGTAACAAAAATATGCCGCGCATGTATTTCCATCAGTAAGATACTGTACTGTGCAACTCAGTAATATGAATAAATTTCCTGACCTTGCGCCCGATGTGTTTCTTTTTTCTCCACAAGTGCAACATCTCGAATCATTACAGAGCCATTATACCACCCACACCCAACTTTTCTGTGCTTCTCAGCCCCAGAGCATGATTTTTTTTCATTAGCCAACATGGAGAATTTGAGACTCAGCCCACACAAACAACCTTTACTGTTTGGCAAATGAAGCTTATTAACAATTTAAAACATGCCCTCACTGTAAGCCCACACAATAATGCTATTAAACGTGTTTCTCCTTGCTAGAGAGATGCATCTCAACTGCTCCCAGAACATTTCTCTCCAGCAGTGCACATCAAAGACAAACATAATAGTTTTATTTTTTCCATACATCAATGTTGCAGTTTCATTTTATATTCCAGAATGTGAGCGATACAGTTTCTACCTACAGTTTTTGAACAGCTGGCTGCAGGGTTTTTTTCACTCAGACCTGGTCTGGGTGAGACTTTAAGGTTCAATGAGAATTTAAATGAAACAGAGTGTTGCATCAAGAGGTCTGTGCCCTCCCTCACTGCTGGGCGCTGTTTTGTTTTTTTTTTTCAGCTCCTAACAATCAATCTCCTTTGGAAACTATTTGAAATGTTAAAATATAAGAATAATATCAACGACTTCAGAGCAAAGCAGCAACTTTTGGCCCGTGGTTACACACATAGCTCCGCTCATAAATAAATATAAATGCACCCTCTGAGTTTCAAAGGCACGGGATGGATTTTCCCCCAGTTAGCCTCTGAATGTGTTTTGGTTATCTAACAATGTCAGGCATTAAGTGCATTCCTATGCATGATGTTGGTCTGTCAGACAACACAACAGTTTAAGTAACAACACTGCAGCCAAGAGCTAAGAGTCGAGACAACATGCAGGCTGAGATACTGAGAAGATGCCTCATGTGTATTATGTAGTTTATATAAAACCTGGTTAACCTCAACCAGATGTGTAGATTTATGTCACATTAACTCAGCTGCATTACCTGAAACAACTGGAACAGTGATGTCAAGTATGTAGAAATATCAACAGTATTCACGTTATCATGTTATCACACCTGTCATGTGGTTTCATCTGTAAGAAGATTAATGTCAGTTTTGACTATTAATGTCAAGTTAGCTTTAAAAATGTAAAAAATGGTTAAAAAATTGTTATTGAATATATGGACTAAATAAGCAGTTTTAAATTTTTAAGGGCTTAAACACGTGATTAGAATTCAGTTTTTTGTTTAGACTAAATTAATATTAATCAAAAGAAAAAAATATTGACTTCTTTGATAAATTTTGCCAAATTTTGTGGTGTTTCATCCACTTATATGTAACGTTACTGTTTCTATGGCTTTACCCATCACTTACAGCAGAAAGTAATGCATCCATAAACCTCTTATCACACCTGTCATGTGGTTTCATCTGTAAGAAGATTGTCAGTTTTGATAATAAAGTTAAAATACCTTTAAAAATGTAAAAAAAATACAGATTACAAATTTAAAAATTACAAAATTAGTGGTTACTTTTGATCAGATCATGTGATTGTTTATTGAATATATGGACAAAATAAGCAGGTAACAATTTTGAGGGCTTAAACATGTGATTAGAATTCAGTTTTTTGTTTGGATTTAATAAATATTAATCAAAAGAAAAAAATATTGACCACTTTATTAAATCTTGCCCAATTTCGTGGTCTTTCATCCATTAATATGTGCCATTTCTATGGCTTTACCCATCACCTTCAGCAAAGAGTAATGCATCCATAAACCTCCTTTCACTGGTACAAACATCTCTTGTCTGGCTGTTCCGAAACAGAACACACGGTTGCTGTTTACCATAAAAACAAGTTCTAGATCATTTGGCAGTTTTTGAAAATAAACTTAACATTTTAAAAGCAGCTTTTATTGAGTCTATGAAACTTCAGCTGACATGAAAGTTTTGAAATTCAGTCTCTTCTTCTTCTTTCTTTCTCTGAGCTCATCACTCGGGGAGGACACAGGTGAGAGCGAACAGATGCAGTTACATCAGCAGCCAGCAAGTTTTTGGTTTTTTTTAGGAAGAATTAAACAGAAAAAACTCAGAGTGAGACTGAGTAAGCTGATGTTTCTGCTCTCTGTTATGAAACTCTGGTTGTTCAGTTTCTTTTCTCGGCAGCTGAGAAAGGGTAACATGACAGTTTCACGCCACACAAACAGCACTTGCTAATTGGCATGCTGCAGAAACGTTGTGTCGTGTCAGCATCACGCTTTGTTAACTGGAACTGCGGTGGTCATGCCTTCATCACTTATTAGCATCTGTTATGGCTGTTCAGTGGCAGAAGACATCGGCGTCCATCAGCAGGAGAGGCTGGTGGAGCTGTTGACGTCTCAGGAGTGCGAGGACCTTCTGTTCGCCCTCTCTCACCCGGAGGAGAACATCTTCCAGCACCTCGAGCGCCTCTCGGCAGAAAAAAATCAACTTGACGTGAAGCCTCGAGCCAAGAGAGACACTTCCTCTGCTGCAGGTCGGTGCTTCTCATCATCTGAAACACGTCTCTCCTGAGACCTGAGGCTCTTCAGACCACAGAGAACAAATGTTATTACACACAGTCACAAAGCCACAAGCAGGGATGTTTTTCTGAGTTCATGATGAAAAATACTTTTATTTCAGAGGTTTAGAAGACTTTTACCTGCAAGTGCTTTCATGGTACATAGTACTTTTATTTAAAAAAGATCTAAATGTCACTTTCTTTATTGATGTGGATTCTTCCAGTCATAATCTACGTTCCTCCTTTTGTGCAAAAAATACATACTAATGTTAAGTTGAAGTTGACAGGTCAGTTTTAGACAAATTGAATGGAAATCTTTCAAAACCTACAAGTTTTCTTCTTTGTGCTGCTCTTCCTTTGTTGCGGCTCAAAAAGAAAACAGTGTCTGGCAGAACACAAAGAGGAAACTTTATCCAACAAAAGACACGACTTTAGAAGATAACTTTTAGATTTGTTTTATTCAGACTACTGAAGCAAAATCCTCTGTAGCTGAACTTTGAAATATTTGCACTTGAACAGTTTTGTAGATGTTATCATCACTTGCATTAAAGACACTTATGTGAGTTTTGCTTTAAGATAAGTTTGGAAAAATCTGAATCTATCCTGAAAGAGTTGGAGCCTGCAAGCTGTAATCAGGTACAACCTTAATCAATTAAGACATGAATAAACCAAATCTGATCGTTTATGTACCCTTTTTTTATATTTTCTTGATTAAAAGCAGTAAAAAGACATTATACATAGTGTCACGACTAGAGCAAAGGATGCAGACAAAGACCGAAGGTTTCTAACAAAAGGCGAGCTTTATTGGAAAAACACAACAAGCTGATATAAAACTCACACGATTCAGGATCACAAAAATTCGAGGAATTGTAGCACTCAACATGACAGGAACCACAGGAATCTAACAGGGACTTAACAGGACAATCTGACAGAGACAAAGGGAAACACAGAGACTATATACACACACAAGGACAAAGTGGGGCAACTAACACAGGTGAAACACATTAGGGTAGACACAAAAGGCAGGAAGTAAATATAACGACAACACAAGGGGAGATCAGACTATCAAAATAAAACAGGAAGTCACAAGACAGGGACACGTACAAAAAAACCCAACAGAACCAAAAACCGCCGATCATGACACAAAGTGTTTTACCTCATCAACTTTTTTGATTTTTGTAAATATGTGCTCATTCAAATTTAATAAGAGAAACACCTTTCAAATAAGTTGGGTGAGGAGCAACAAAAGATAAGAAAAGTTGTGAAATTCTCCAAAAAAAACACAACATTGTATAAAGCATATTACTGCATCAGCTCAGGAACATTTTATAAAGTAAACAAAGATAAAGACAATTTCTTTGCAAATAATTGCTTTCTGTTTTTTATTTGTTCTCCTCCGCAACCCAACTTTTTTTGTATTTTTGTAATCAGGGTTGTATAATGAAACAGAGTTTGTCGTGACATCAGTCTGTTTCCTCACACGTCCAGCTCAGCTCGGGGGAGTTTCTGGCAGTAGGCTGACTGTCAGACACCTGTCTGTCTGTCTGTCTGTCTGAAGGCCATATGCTTTGTGTTGAGCAGATAGTGAAGCTCAGTGCCGGACGGCCCTGACAGGCTGGCTGCTGAGGTACGGCGAGCAGACCTACTACGACAGGCTTTCTCGAGCCTTGCAGCACATTGGCAGGGCTGACATCGCTATCGGTGAGCAAACAAACAGAGAGACACACACACATGTGCGGTGCTGGAAACGTAATGGGTTTCAAATTAAAAAGTTCACTTTTTATGTACAACACAGTGTTATTGATTGCACCAAATGTCACGAGCAGACATCTCAGCGTGTCCGCGGACGAAAGGGAATTGGAACAAAGCCACGTTCGGAGGGGGGGGACATGGTGGAGTTTTTTTTTTTTTTCAAAAATTGCTTTTGTTTCAGTTTAGATGGCCTCTCCTCAAGACTTTAACAACAGCCAGTAATTGCTTCATTACTTTGAGATTTTGGGGGGTTTTTTGTTTTTTTTTTTAAATTGGAACTTCAGAAGTGGCATATTTTGCACACTGCCGGTGTCTGGCATGTGTTTGCAGTCCAGCGTGCACACAACTCCACAGCCGAGTGGCGGTTGGATGGAAGGAGGTGTAAATGATCTGACAGAGGACTCAGTGGAGCTGACACCAGCCACAGAACAAACCATCTGCTCCTTTCATCAGCAGCTTTGGAGCAGAGAGAGAGAGAAAAAAAAAACAAGACAAGACAAGGAGAGGATGGGAAGAGATGAGTTATACGACATGGTGGTGGTGGTGGTGGGTGGAGGTGGAGGTGGAGGCTGGCTTTGGTTAGAAAAACTGTGAGGATGCAGAATGCAGCAATTACCGTGCACTTGATTGCAGGTCTGAAACGATCTGTAAAAGACTTGAAGTGGTTTATTTTCCTTTTTTTTGTTCTGTGAAATGAAGGACAACAGTTGTTCATCCTGCCAAAGCCGATTATGTTCAGGGTACGAAAACAACAATTACAAACGATCAAATTTTGAAACAACAATCTTTTTCCGTGAAGGCGACACACACACACACACCTTTCACACTAACAGCGACAGAGATGTGCTTTGAGATCGTTTAATCCTGCTTGTGTTTTTTTTCTCTGCAGAAGTTGGGAAGAACATCAACCAGGACAAAATCCTCAACCTGAAACGTTCTGTCGAAGATTATCACAAATATGTCAGCTCTTTAAAGGTCCCACCGATCCAGCATGAAGGCCAGGGGCCCCGAAAACGAAAAGGTAATTTGTTCTAAAGGGTTTCGTTAGTTTGAGTTCTCGATGGAGAAGAGAGTCTCAACATGTGTGGCCGCGTCAAAAATCATCAGCTGTTGGTGTCAGGAGGAGATTTTTTTTTTTTTTTTTGAGGTTATCTCTCCGGAGACGGTCTGAATGACAAATGATCCAAGTGTTTCACCGAAAACCCCTGAATCTATTAAGTGTTTAGATGAGATGCTGGATTAGATTTGGTGGCCGTGGGCGTGCTTCCAACTCATTATTCCTCAACATCAACACTCTCACTCTATGAGGAGTATTTCCCAGGACGCCTAGAAATTCAAAAATGTAATTATCACCTGTCCATTTTTTTTTCTTTCTCATCCTCCGTGGTGCTTCATTCAAGTTAAAACCCGACAAAAATACTCTCAAAGTCCTTTGAGATGGAAAGTGTGTCTTTCCTGTTTGTGTGTGTGTGTGTGTGGGTATTAGTGAGGGATCTGGCTTGGCGTGACCTGGATCTGATCGTGGAGCGGGCTCCCGTCCCTCTCTACCAGAAGGGGCCGTTGGATGTGGCCCTGCCGCTCCTTTACGGCGTCCTGCTGGGTTTCGGAGGCACCTTGATCGCAGGCGTCTCCGTACTTCTCGTCATTATGCACATCTCCAACAGGAACCAGCTCAAGCCTCCTCCCAGAGGATCACCAGCAGCAGCTCCACCAGTGAGCTCAGTGCTGGAGCTGTAATGTTTGAAGGTGAAGCTTCTGGGAGATCAGAGGCTGCAGCTTAAGGCGCTTCAACTGTTAAATAAACATCTGCATCACTTCTAATATTGAACACTTGCATACACAACTGGAAAAAAAAGACATAAATAAAGATAAAAAGGATCATTTTGTCCCCTTTTCTTTTTCTATTTTTGCAGGTAAGTCATTTAAAATGCCAAGATCTTAGTATCTTTTCGTCTGCAATGATCAGCAGAGACGATACAGAAACCCTCTATCGATTCCACCACACCATGACTAATTATGACAAATATGACAAGAATAATTCTGTTTCAGATAAAGTAATTATCCATGCTGTGTATTGCTAGACTGGTAAGCAGTATTGTCTTGCCAGTGGGTAGATGACAGATGCGCTGGAACCCGGCCCTCACACCAAAGGTTGTTCCGGTGTTACTGTGATAGTGATGCCACTTTCCATTTCCCCCCTCCAAGTGACGGCAATGTGCCCGTCTGGCATCGAAGAACAACTAATTATCCAGCCTGGCGCCTGCTTCCCCCGGAGCCTGCCGATACCTCCACAGGCAATCCAAAAGACTAATAACAATGACAATGCTAGCAGACAATGGAGCACTCTTGGTTGTGATGGCAGCTTCTGGCGTTCAACAGAAGCCAAAGAGAAAACATAGAGCTGTAATTTTTTTTTGAAACGTGTGAAGGAGGATTGTTAGCAAGCTGAAATAAGTTGATATGTGAGATGCTGCAGCAAAGTAGCTCCCAAAAAAAAAAAAAAAAAACACGACATCTGAGACCAAACGGAGTTTAAAAAAAAAACACACACACATATTAGGAGATAAATTCACTTTGTTGACAAGCTCTAATTAAGAAAATCATTGGCTCACAACGAGGGTATGTTCGTATACTCTGCTGAGTGTGATTCATAATAGCAAGGCAGAAAACACACTCACGGCAGGGGAGTACTTTCCAGCTCCATGTTTCCCACTTTCTTACACTATATCCCTACTTTCTTCTTTGTAAATGAACTAATTACTTCATTCTACAAATCTGGTCTAATGTGCTTCAGGAGGCCGACAGCTTGGATTAACACTGGCACTAAGCAGCAATTACAGACAATTAGTCCATAAATCAACATTTTAAACAAATTATTGTGCCAAGCTGAACTGTATGGGCGATGCTCTGAAAGGCCAAAATGGCATTTAAGTTTTGAAAAACTGACCTGCATAACCCAACAAAGACTGCATTTTTTGTATACCGTAATTTCCGGACTCACGCAATCCACGGCACGCAGAATCAAATAGCTGAGTTGAAAGTTTCTGAGGAGGGACTGCGGTGTTGCCGAAATAACGTTAATCGCAAGGGAAACTCAGTGAACAAATGAACGCAAAATGGATGTTGCTGAAAGCCC
>JAPZDY010000002.1:22195929-22207406 GCA_029783645.1 Ctenochaetus hawaiiensis | reverse complement strand
CTAATGTGTAAGCGGTTCTTGGACTTGCAGAAAAGAAAAGAAACAGGGCTGTGCAGAGGCAGTAACCTGAACCTGAGCCAGGTTTTGTAGCTATTTTTTATTTGTAGTTTTCTTCTACTTTGACAATCTCTTTTTCTTAAGATTGAACATTTTAACATCTGTATTTGGAGTGTAGAAACACAATCTAATTATGTTTGTGTCAGTTAGCTTAGATGTTAGTTCAATTTTACTCAAGACTGACTTAGCTGTTAGCCACAATTCTAGCTAGCTTTGACAGTCAACTAAAAATTACAAGTTGTTTGTAATGTGAAAGGAATTTAAGTAAACTAAATAAGCGCCATATTATAGACTACATGGTAAGTAATGTATATTTGCTCCTCAAGTCTTTGTCTATGCCCTCTCTTAGATTTTATAAAACATGTAGCTTAGCTAATGTTGATGCTACAGTTACTGACATTAGCCATACCAGTAATTCAGTGAAGCTGCATGATATTGTGAGTTTTATCTTATTTTTTATTAAATTATATATATTTTTTTTACCAATAGTTAAAACTTGCAACTTAAATTCTAGCCTATAAGTGTAAAAGATTGTCATTATTGCTGTTGCTAATGTCGCAATTAAACAAAACCTTTTGTGTGAAACAAATTGTTCATGCTTGTAAAATGGTGAGTGGTCCTTATTCATCTTTAAGGCATGCAATATACTGGATGTACTAAAAATTTAAATCTACAAAGGTTCGATACAGAAAAACTTTCTCTGAGAGTGAATTTAGCAGCAGGTCAACTGCAAACAAGCTCACAACCTTCATCAATACTTTGATGCCCATCAGGTCTATGAAGCAGACCCCTGCCAGGTCGAGGATGAGGGTGTGGAAGGGCATCGGCTGGTTCTCCAGTGTGACAGCGGAGGGACTGGGCGGCTCTTGGTCGGGCGCCTGCTCACCCAGCTCAATGTCAGTGTGGAAGTTGACATAGCTGGTAGGAGACTGAGGTTTGCTGGCGCTGCCGTCGTTCATATCAAAGTCATTTTGCAGCTCAAGCTGAGATACGGTCTAGATTCAGAGGAAATGCACAGAGAAAAAGTTTAATTAAAGGTCACAGGTAATATTTGCAGAACATCTCGCTAAGCGGGAAATATTGACATTGGAATCTTGACCCATATAAAGGTGTTGCATGTGTTTAAGGCTTTGAGCTACCAGGTAAAACAGGTGTGCCATGTGTCATACAGCAGGCGTGTGATCCCACCTGAGTCTTCATGGTAACCAAAGAGCTGAGTTTCCTCCTTCTTGTGTCTTTTTCCTTCTTATCCTCTTTTGCTTTTCCCTTCTGTTCTTTTTCCAAGAACTTCCTCCTGGCCAGGATTAGTTTGCCAGGGTCCAGCCCTGTCTAGACACAAACGCCTGTGTAAATACTGTTTAAGCAACACGAACACAGTCACACCTGACCAACCCTGAGTGACAGTAGAACAGCTGTTTTTATTCCTGTACCTTTTTGATGACTCTCTGGCGAAATATTTCAGCATTTGCAAAATAGAGCGGTGAGCAGTAGTTCACTATTTGCACACCTGTGATCGACTTGACCTGTGGAGTAAATCCAAAACATTAGTTTCAATCCCTCACATTATATTTATAAAATACAAATATTTTTTTTTCATACCTTACTGTACACCTTCGGATTTTTGTATATATCCGTATCCATGATTTGAACCACGGCTGAGCCGTTACGACTGCAAGGAACACATTTTAAAAGTGAGTAATACATTAATACAGTTTACAATCTGCTGCGCTCAAAAACAGAGCATATTGCATTAATTTACTCACAACTGTGTCTTAAATATCACCACCAAGATGGAGAAGCCCACTCCAATGGCAACTCCATAAGGCAAGCTGAGAAAGAATGTGGCCAAGAACGACACAACCCACACACACTGAAACACAGAAAACAATAGAAATAAATTAAATGTGGAAAAAAAGACGAATCAATTCTGCTTCCAGGCTTTGACTTACGCAGTCCAGTTTGCTCTTTTTCCATAAGTAAAAGGGATCGGAGAGCTGCAGGAGTGTGTTCTTCAGATTCACTGCAATCAAGGCTCCAAGCACTGACTGTGGACACCAAGATTAGATATTAAAAGACATTAAAGTTTGTCTAATTTTTAAAGTACACACTTCTACATTCACCTACTTTGGGAAGTGGTTGCAGGTAGACTCCCAGCGCAAGCATGACGATCATCACAACCAGCATCACACACAGACTGGCAAACTATGAGAGGGCAGCAAAAAAGATGCAATAAAAAGGCGTTAAACATATTTTTATGATATCGACTTCAGCTGCAATCACAGTATCTTCACTTACTTGTGATTTTCCACCAGCACTGTCCACAGCCAGCGTCACTGACAGGGCGCAGCAGATCACATGGATCTTAAAGAAGGACCCAAAGAAATTGCTGCAGCCAAGAGCCAACATTTCCTGTCCAAGAACATGCAGGTGATATTCAAAAAAAAAAAAGAATAAAATACAATTTCTGACCTAGAAAAAAAGAAATTCAACTTTTTTCTACCTGGTTGGGATCCACATCGTAGCCATGCTTGGCTGCCAGTGTCCTGCCCATAGCCAAGGTGATGACGTACCCCACGATGGCCAGAGAGAAAGCTGTGCTCAGCATTTCCCCCCACTGACTGACTGTGGGCAGGATTGGTTTTGGAAATCTGGAAAATAGAGACGAGAAATAAATCTTATATAGTGAAAAAATGAGATGCTTGAATGATTTCAGCCAATGAAGCGACCATTGAATGAGGATGATTTACCCCAAAGGAATTTCTCCCACTATGTCCATGTGGTAGATCTCAGGAAGATTCAGGGGGCCTGAGATGGCTGTGGCCGCCACCACCTGTGAAGAACAAACACCGTTATCTGCCTTTTTCTCAACATTACTCACAAATCTACAAAAAGAAATCTGAGCAATAGTTACGTGAATTGAAACAGAAAAATAAAGGAGTGCACTTCCTTGTATTCAGAGAATTAGCAGACCGTGAATCACTCACAATGATGATTTCCATGGGAATGGGGAAGGGCAGCTTGTGGCGGTAACGTGCACTCAGCTCCTTCACCACAATCAGAACTATGGCGCTGATCAGGGCGAACAGTAACGAGGCCACGTTGGTGTCAGGGAGGCTGCGTATAATATCTATAAGAGTCTGTGACAAAGAGGTAAAGTTTCACATTTCCTCTCCACGAGTCACACCAACAAAGTCTTTACATGTTTTCTGATTAAATATAAAAGAGTCACTTACATATATAACAGCCAGCGGGCCACTGTATGGCGGCACACTGATGCCAAAGATGTACTTGAGCACTGAGATGAGGATCTGCAGGCCTGCAGCAGTCATGAAGCCTCTGACGAAGGACTCTGACAGATAGATGGCTACGAACCCGAACTGCATGAACCCGAGGCCGATCTACACACACACGCAGTCGGTGATTTTGAATGTGCCATTCTCAGATTAAACTGTACTCACATTTCTGTCTTTTACTTTAAAATACTGAGCCTTTTTGATGCTGTTTGTACCTGTATGATTGCAGTGAGACAAGCCAGGGTGCCAGATATTCCCAAGCGAACATCATTCATCAGGTTGGTGTCCACTACTGTAGCATTCAGAGTGGCGTTGAAATGGCTGAAGTCAGACTCCGGGGCCAGGCTGAGACACACGATTCCCACCATGATGCTGACGACAGCGAACGTCCCTGGACACAGAAAGCAGTGTGTCAAATCTATTTTCATTGGCGTGCTGCTGCAAACCGGGCAGAGTCGAGGTTGAGCGCGGCTGATCTGCAGCTCCGTGCAGCTCTGGCAACTCATCACTGTCATCATATGAAATCGCTGCAGATAAATCACTGTGATTTACCCGGGACCATCTGGTGAGCGGTGCCCATGAAGAAATACGGGATGAGGGGGAAGAAAGAGGAATAGAGACCGTTGACAGGAGGGAGGCTTGCCAGGAGGGCAAATGCCATTCCTGGAAAGAACAGAAACCTCTTTAGACTGTCACATAGATCATGATGGGATGTAAAAAAAATACAAAAACTAAGCTGCACAGTGAGGCCAACGCTGTGGCGATCAGTCAGTGGGTGTTACTCAGAGGCATCAGAGAGAGAGGAGAGCTTTAAGCAACCTTGGGGAACCTGAATGGTGCCGGCGCTGACCCCGCTGATGACATCAACCAGCAGGTTTTCTTTCACTTTGTATTTGGGAAGCCAGCTCAGCACAGGCAGATGTCTGAATAACAAGCGCTTCAGTCTCGACACGGAGCATCTGACAGAAAACAAACAAGAGAAAGCTGTTTGAAGAGCTCAGGTTCTCTGGATGTTACTTTGAAAAAAGTCCATAACAAGTCTAAACTTTGTACTGAGTCATAGCTACAGGGCTCTCCTGCTATTTGATCACAACACAAAAGCTTGTCAGAGGTAGAGTTTGTGTGATGGGAAGACATGTAGCTCGTGTTGACTGTGCACAGAGATTGTAATTCAGTACCTGAAGAGTTTCTTTGCTTTCTCTCCAACGGGGAATTGTCGGCTCTTCCTGTCAAACTCTTTGTCGAAGTCTGGGAGGTTATATGCCAGCCTGTCAATCACATAACGTGGGCGTTCCGTGTACATGGCTAAACCATACAAAAACATGAAGACCACACAAAAATTATTGCCTTAAGTTGCATTTTAAGGAATTACATGAACTAACATAGATTTCATCCAAACTAATAAATATGCTGAGCACATACATTGGATGAATTAACTGCTAATCTTGTACTAAGTCTTATATCTGTCATTTTTCCTAAAATAAATCTTTAAGTAAGGCAGCATCATTATTATTTTACTTCAACAGGATATAAGCTTAAAACTGCTGGAGGAGAAAGTGTTCAGATCGAGTACATTACTAATACTACACTGACAATAAAATAAGGTTCCTACTGAATTAAGAGTAAAATCAAAAGAAAAACATATATATATTTTATATATTGTATAGTATATCACACAATATGTGAAATTGTTATTCCAGCAGTCATGTAAAAAGGGATTTTTAACTTATAGTTTGCTGAAATTGAGCTAATTTGAAACTGTTTTGTGGGGAACTAAGTCTATAATTACAATTATGGATTGATATGCTAATTATTTTTTGGGAAAATAAAAATGATGTTTGGTTTGTATAAATTTTAAAAATAGTTAAAAAACTGTCTCACTTATATAGAACTTAAAATGACAAATTTACAACATTGGTTTATTAAGCCAACAGTCAAAACTTCAAAATAAGTCATAATAAATTAATAAAATTAAACAAAATTAGTCTAAAATAAATGCAGGAAATCCTTTGAATGAAAGATATCTGTCCCAGTTTGAAAATACCTGTCTAATTTGTCAACCAACTAATTACATATTATATTATACTGTATAAATATTGAATTTATGTAATAAAATTCATTATTGACCTCAAGTGTCAAATGTTTACTGGAGTAAAAGCATTCAATTACATTTCAAGGTGCTCATTTCACACAAAAGTAAAACTTATTAACTGCAGCCCTGATATGAGGACAGTGTTTATGCCATTATGAAAACACGGCAGCTGCACTAATGTCTCACAGCTTAGCGGCACATTTCAAGTGCGAGGCTCTAATCTGACCTTGAAGAGTGAGGGATCAGCCAACAGGTTGCTGGACTGTTAAAATATTTGTTTCACAAATAAAAGCACACAGTCAAGTTCACTCTGTGCGTCCTGCAACCTGCATGCTGAAGAGAGACTTTACTTGCTCTTCATCACAAAGGAATCAAGTGGGTTTGATTTAAATAGCTATTAGCAGTTTCACTGGTTTGCATACCTTGAAAGTGCTTGAATTTTGTTTTCAAATGCTGAATTATGACAAAAAATTAGCAATGTTAAAAAACATAAAAAAAAAATAAAAGGCTTTCCATTTGCATGATTTTTTGTGTAGATGAAAACAAAGTAATGTTGGATATCAAGCATTTTTTCAGGGACTATATTGTAACTAATCTTATCTAATCCTTAAAATCCTAAAATAGAAAAACAAGCCTTGAATTAACTACTAAAAAAATGAATTTGAAAAGATATAATTTATTTTCAAATTAGGCAAGTTTTCGCTTCGCTTAATCTAGTTTTCTCTAAGATGTGTGTTCTTATATAATATCACATCAGTCCAAGTCAGCAAGTAATTAGCTGACCCTGATTAAATGCAGATATCCTTAGAAGCTCTAATTCTGCATAAATCAATGCAACAAGTCTGAAAAGTCAGCACCGTACCTTACTGTGGAAGCAGGTCTGCAGGCATTTGTCTCAAATATGTGTTATGTCAACTAGTTTCATTACTTATCAAGCTATGCTTAAGACTCTCTACACCTTCTGGGTGGAGCGTTAAAACTGATAGCTTAAAAAAACTTTTGCATATGCACCTTTACAGAGGAAGGCTGAAGCACCTACATGATGATTCATTAGGGTTCAGCTGTATATGTGCAATATGGATCCATGAGACAAGGTCATGTTGTTGTTATTAACAATAAATGCAACTTTAATGGGTTTGGTGTCTATATACATGTAGCATCCAGACATTCACTCTCTCCTCAACAAAAATACATTTAAACATGTTTCATGGTAAAAGGTGGACAAGCCACAGCTGTAATTAATACATTTAAAAACCTTAATATAACTTGACTTACACAAATCATATAACTGTAAAATGACTGACACATATAAATAGTGTATTTTAACATTAAAAAGGGTGAGTTGACAATGTGAGAAACATGATTTTTTTTCCCATTGCATTAGAATTTGTGTGCAAAACAATGGCATCAATATCAAAGACTAAAGTGCATTTTTTTTTTTATCAAATCCATTTGAGTTTTCTCTAAACAGGAATGTCACAATTTACATATGGACTCTTGACAGAAAAAAGCAAGTCGCCCCCTGGTGGAACACAAGATAAAAAGCACAAATTCCACAGAAATGCCTTTTCTTCAGGTGACAGAAGCAGACTACGGAGGAAAAAAAAGAGTGTTGGTGCATTTAAAAAAGAACTATATCTTAAATAAGTTTATTTACTGTAAAGGGGACAGAAAAACTGACTTGGCCAACTTTAAGAGAGCAAGTGCCTTGATAAATGACTATTGTGATTTAAAATGCAATTATGAAAAAGCTCAATTGGGTACAAACATTCAACGATCACTTTCAACCTAGCATTAGCAGAGCGGCTTCAGGTAGGAGGATTTCATTTTGGTTCAAAGTATTTCAGCTATGAGATTATTTTCACTTTCATTCTAGCAACTTATCATTGGGTTAAAAGCCTGTTATGGCAGGGATTTCCTCATTCCTTTTCATTCCTCATTAGTTGTTATACAATTATACAATCACAAGACGAAATCCGACTGAAAAACCACCTTTTTCTCCTAATAAACAGCCTCAAGCGTTCAAACAAAAGCAGTTCCAGCCTTCAGAGGTTTAGACTTATTACTACTTACAGGAGTATGATATGTGGGTCATTAAAAGAAGGAGAGCAGGTTACAATATGAATACAGAGCTTGTAAGCAAGTGCAACAAGTGCAACTCCATGTGGTAAAAAGTCATATGACTTTTTAATCTAGCCATGTCTGCTTTACCTCCTCTTTGTTACAAATGCTCTTCGACCAATCTCCGCTGGCAGCCTAAAACTCCTTTAAGTCCATTGCAGTGTATAAAATCAGAGCTGACTAGAAATCACTAAGGATGCTGATGTCTGCAAACTCCTGGCGATATCGATAGGAGTATAAGGCCAAGAGGAAGGACCACTTGAGAGTCAGGAAGCTCCAGACGCAGGAGAGATAGAGGCTCCTTGGGTCAGTGAGAGCTGCGGGATGGGAGAGGCAGGGAGATGAATGTATGCATTAGAAAATCAATCACTTCAATAAAAAAGCACAAGCTGTTCATGATATTTGTTTTGCTTTCACTCTCTTTCCTATTGAACGTGACTCATTATAAACTGCAAACAGTAGAAAGAGGATTACATTGCTTCTGTGTGATGGCGAGAGTTAGGAAGGTGATGAAGGCAGTCACTGCCAAAGCGGAGAAGAGCACCCCGACAGCGATGAAGAATTTCAGGCCCTTAAGCCAGGTGCGCCAGTAATCCTGCAGGTACATGATGTGTGTGACAAGAGCCCAGAGAGCCAAAACTCCTGTTGAAGGAGACACAAACACAAAAACACTTTCATTTAATCATGTTTTAGAACAACACAGACACTCTTGCCAGATAACTGCAGCATCAAAATAAAACATCCAGTTTTTACTATAAAGGGCTACAGAAATGACCTAAATTCCAATTTATCCTCTAATTATTTTCTTGGGAAAACATAATAGTGAAAATACAATTTACAAATTCCTTTCAATCTCCTTGTCTGTGCTGATGTCTTCAAATAGTTTTTTTCCACCAAAACAACTTTAGACAACATAAAAATCTCTGCTGATTACAGAATAAGATACTTTGGTTAAATTAAATGGTTGAGAATAGAGAATTTTTGGCGTTTTTGAAAGAAAAATTACCTTAGTCATTAATTGATTGTCAAAAATAGTTGCTTATCAATTTACTCTCACTAATCTGACTGGATTAACCATCTAATTATTTAAGCTTGTTTATATTACAGCTGGACCACTAAGTTAGATTTACCAATCTATATTGGTCAATATTAGCAAATTTCGGGTATTTTAGTACTGGTATCAATAAGTATCAAGAAACTGCATTACAGAATTGGACCAGGTTGTCTCCATTATATAGTTTGTCAACCCAAGAGCTGACAGGTTGTTGTTTAAAGGGAAAAATGCCACGTTCAGATCTAACAAATATGCAACATTTTGTTGTTCAATTTAATCTCCAAATATTGGCCGGGATACACAACTACATTTTCTAAAACTGACACTTTTGTGGCAAAGTGATGCAATGATGCTGAGGAAGTGCACAGGCTGCAAAACTTATTACACGTAAAAGTATGACCTAGTGTGAAGTTGAAGAGTATTTAGCCGGCTAACATACATTAATTTAAACAAACTCTGACAGTAAATCATGCTTTTGTGAAGATCTCACAGACAAAAGTAAGATTAAATGAAGAATAAACATATTTTTTAAGTCTGGTTATGGTGATTACAGGGATGCACCTGTGGTGATGGTTTGACTGTGTAGGCCTAACATGTAGATTAGCCAAGAGATGGTCCTCCAATATGATGAGAAGAAGACAAATCTACGTATAAAAACATCTTTAGATACAACTGAGAACACTTTCGGTCTGGTAACGTACCTGACAGGCCTCCCATGGCCGCCGTCCATGGCTGTTTGTATGCAATATTCCAGACCAAGAAAGCCGAAAGTCCAACCAGAGTGCCAAAGGTAGCATATCCTATGCTAATGTAGACTCTGTTGACTCCCATTGTTTAAAACCAACCACTGCTAGCAAAATGTTGGCGACAAACTTAAGAAATTTAGTCGTATTTTTTTTTTAAAAAAACGACTGGTATTAAGCTAACAACAGCTTACCGCCACATTATGTAACGTTAGCCAACGTTAATATCCTTGTTAAAAACAACAGACAACGATAAGATGAAATTCCCCTCGGTTGAACGACCAGGGAGAAAAACGCCTGTATCGGTTAGCAAACAAGCTTAAGGAATAGCTAAGAAAAAAACTGTCTATATGTGTAGTTCAACACCCAAAGTCTGATGATATAATCTCGATTTCTGGCTAACAAGCAGCAACACAACAAGACGACAAGTGCTTAACGTCTGTGCACGCAAAGATTACACGCTGCCGTCGAGAAAACACTCCCAACGACGATCTCTGTCTTCAGCCGGTGCCACAACTTATCAGTGGGGACTAAATGTCTTCGTTTCTTTCGGTCTGCCCGTGTACCTAACACTTAAACAACACAACAAAAAAAAAATCGGTGTCTTGTTCGAAAAAAACTATACTTTGGGTGTATTTTCAGCGATTTGCCCTGAAGTTATCTATCACGTCTATATAAAATATCTTTGCACAGAGGAAACCCCCGACTCGCCAACACACTGCCCCTAATGGAGCAAACAGAAACAGCAACTCTACACTTCTGACAAACTGTTATGATAATATGGGGCACTTTAAGATGTATATTGAGTAAAATAAGACATTTTTGGTTATATGAAGGTCATTAACAGCTCATTGTGAAGGCATTTGTTCTTAATTTATTTTGATACATTGCATATCCATTAACAGTAAAGGTGTAATAGCGCATTTGATCAAGCAAATAAAGAAAAGTGTTGTGTTAATAAAAAACATCAGCTTGATAGAAAAAAACAATATTTAGTAAGATAAAAAAAATAAGATGAAATCTACAAAAGAAAATGTTTACATTAAAACACAGCCTAAGCAAGCTGGGGTAAGAAAAACAGTGAAGCCTAATATAGTTATTTATTCCGAGCAATGTTTTGTAGTTTTACTCCAAAAATATTTTAAAATAAGTATCATGTAGATCAATGAAATCTGTGCCTCTTCGCTGAGTCTCAGAGGTTTCCTGTGTCTACCAGCAGCTACGCAGTATTCAAATGAAAACCACAGCATGCACTTTTATACTGCAAAGTGAAAGAAACCGAGGGCTGTGCAGCTGCTTATACTCTGATCCTGTCTTCAAGCACACACACACACACACACACACAGACACACACACTGTTGTGTCTCTCTGCAGTTCACAGCCCATGCCCTGGGGTGCTCTCTTCATGACCAATCAGAAAGATACAGGAAGCTGTGTCCAGCAACACTCCTCACAACTCACATAAACTGAAATGACCAAGAAAATCATCCTCTGACATGTGAACAGAGCAGAGGCTGAAAACGAAACGCAGAAGATACCAGAAAGCTCAGAAGCCAGCAGACTGAAAAATCTTACAAACGAGCGCGAGAGGTGAGTGACTGATCATTTATTAAAATAATGTATCTGACAGATCGTTCAATCCATGTTTGTAAAATTATTCTATTTCTTTAAATGTAAAAATAACTTATTATTACGTTTATAACACAATTTTATCAGCAGTTTTTCATTTACATAATTTTAAATCATATGAAAGTATTTCATACTCACAATACAGTAATATGCTACTGTAATGTGTTGTTTTTAGTCTCTGTAACTGAATTTATTGGTATGCTAAGTATGTAAGCATCACCATGTGACTGCACGCAGTAGAACAAAAGCTGACAGACTGGAGGTTTCATAAGATTCAGAATTATTGTTTAAGTCTGTTTTTATGCATTTCCTCATTTCTCCTTCACTTTCTGCACCAGTAATTGTTTGACCATGAGGGTCAAACGAATAAAAAGTATGTCTATCCCTGACACTGCTAACTGGCCAGGGAAGAGGAAGGAAAAGGTGTGTGTGTGTGTGTGTGTGTGTGTGTGTGTGTGCCACCAGACAGGCACAACAAAGACAGTTGG
>JAPZDY010000002.1:22174831-22190153 GCA_029783645.1 Ctenochaetus hawaiiensis | reverse complement strand
CAGGGGCAACTGTGCTCATTTTGCTGTCTTCATTAGAGAGATACCAGGGCATCGTCTCCATGTCCTCGTTGCACTTGCATAACACCGCCGAGACATGGAGACAAAGGAGGATGAAATTCCTCACGTTCATGAAGGTTCCTTATTGTGTCTGCCTGCCTAGAGACCAGGAAGGACTCTGGTTTTTCTGCATTTGGGGCACATGTGTCATTTTTGTTATATCACAACTGACAAAAATATGCTAAATTTATATTTTTATGGAGTCAAATTCAATCAAAAATGCTTTAAAACCAAAATCTCAATGAGGGAAAACTCTATCATGTCTTCCAAGCTCTTCGCCCACAGTTACAGTCTGTCACTAAGGTTTTATTTTATTTTTTTATGAGTGAGTTAAAACAATTGGCAATGTGCCATTCAGGCTATGATCATGTGACGTAGCTGGCTGCACAGCAGACCGGACTGAACATGCCAGAAAGTCTGTTTTTTTTAAAGTCAAAGTCTGTTTTGCAAGCTGTTCATGCGGTACATGAACGCAGCACAAAGGAAGGAAGTCATGTGTTATTCGCAGGTTCCCATATTATATTTAGTAAATATTTAGTGCTGATCCAAATTTAAAATTTGGTGTGTGTGGAACAGGTTTGTTTTCATTTTGTGGGGTCCATATAAAGCAGCGGGCACCAAACAAGCTGGCAGATCTGTCTGGAGAGTAATTTTGATGTTATAAATGCCTTTAAAAGGGCCTTCATGCTTCTCTGAATTAAATACACTGACAGTAAATACCAAATGGCAGACAACATTAACTGCAAAGGGATCATAAAGACGTCAAAAGCAGGCCAGAAAGAGGAAATACAGCTCAGGCCAAAGTACAGACTCGGTAATGCTGAATATTTGTCCATGGTGAGGTTTAAGTTAGAGATGATCTGATGCATCGGAGTCTCTGAAAGTAACACATAATTAATGTTATGCATCTGTGGCGCTTACAATGGCTCATTTAATCTTTAAAAAAATGTTCAAAAGCCTTTTCATATAAATGCTAGTCTGTGGTCAAAAGCACCCTGTTTGTGTGTGGCAGCAGGCCATGTACTTTCCTCTGCTCATGTCTGTGCACTTTTTTCCACCCACTTCATCACACACACACACACTTCACACCCACCTACACCACGGTGGAGACAATGGTAACACATCGCAGGTTGAGATAATGTATTTGTGTTGACCTTCATCCCAAATGAAAAGAAAATAATTACTCTCTGTATCTGGACGGTCCAGCTTGGTTATGTGTGTTTATTTGGTGCAACTGCGGCGAGATTATCATCGCCGACCAGTCCAGCTAGTTCCTGTGGAATGCCGTACCAAAGCGAGTTATCTGCTTTATTTCAGAGGCTTTAGATATGAAGAAATGGCTCCGTGGTGATAAGGTCTTTCCTTCTGTTTCTCTTAGACTCCACTGCCAGAGGCCCTGGATTCAAAGGACACGATGAAGCAGGTGTGTATGCCGGAGATGTTGAGCTACGCCTTCAGACATCACCTGTGTATCTGAACACATGGAGAGGCACAGGGGGTTTTAGCAGTTAAGCTAGTATTGAATTCAGACATTTTTTTTTAACAAATATGACTGCTGAAAATACTATTTCCTTTAAGCTTTGAGTCACTGGGGTTATATCATTCCTTATTCAAGGCTTCCATGATCATATTTGTAAGCACACATCAGGCTTCTCAGCATCTCAGTCTGTCACTTTGCTAATTAGCTGACCACAGTATTTTCCGGTTGGCACCGGTTGGCATGTTGTCCCTTAATTGCGAGCCTTTAAAACTGTCACCAGCCTGGTGAGAGTTTATCTCCCGCTGCCTTCCAACACTGACCTCTGCTATCATCCAGAGTTGCAGAGCTTGCATCCTCTCAAACTGCTGAACATGTTCTTTTGTTGTTATAATATCCTGCATTACTACTCAAGCAAGTCCTAAAAAAAAAAAAAATCACATTCCTAGCGGCGCGGAGCAGTCACAAGGAGTCTAAAGGGCACTCAAGGGCCCACGGTTTACCCTCCCCACCCTGTCTGAGCTGCACCTCAACCAGCCCAGCCCAGGCCCCCCCTCACACCGCTTTATCTCAGCGTCTTGGACAGCATGTCAAGGAGAGAACCGTTAAAACACTGATAACAGGGAATGGCATGGAAAGTGAACCCAGTTTGGTTTTTAGTGGTTGACACCAGGGTTAAGAAGTAGATTTAGAGAGAGCTCATAGAGAGATCATCTTTAAGCTCTAAAGAATCAATGACTGTGCCTTTTTTTGTTTGTTTAGAGAGAGAAAAGTGGATCAGGAAAGTGTGTCAGCAGGAGGCAGGTGTTGTTAACCACTCGCAGATTTGTTTGGTTGCTTTGCAGGTGTTGACCTCGGAATATTAAGTCAACAATTAGCATAATGCGTTTCTGATAGCATAGCAAAGATGGATTGTTTTTAATAACCCGAGATGATTCAGCCTTTATAAACACAAGATTCCTCTTTGGACGCTAACACATGCAAGTATAGATCAAAATATATGATCACAAGCTCAAAAGCTACTGATCTTTGTTGACGTTTTAAAAAATATAGTTTTTAACTTTTGCACAAAGAAGTTTGAAATGTTTATTACCAAATGACCTAATAAAAGGCTTTGTAAAAAAAAACCATTTAACCCGTGTCCATCATGCATTGCAGGATGGAAGTGTTGCCTTTTGAAGTTGTGGTCTTGTATTTTTCTCACAGAGAGAGAGAGAAAGGGGAGGAGAAGTCAGGTATCTGCAGTCCAAAGAGCTGCATTAATCTCACACAGTGTTCATCTGTTCATCAGCCCACCGAGGTCACGCAGATTGTAAGAAACAGAGAAATGTCTCGCCCACAGAGGAGACATACAGTGGATAACTGTACTCATCATCATCATCATCATCATCCCACCCAGCAGGACAAACAATGACACCAAACCTCAAACCAAACACTCTGAACGCTCATGACTAACACTTTCTGCCAGCTCCAGATCAAAGTTTCAGAAAATAAAACACAGAATTCACGACGCGGTTACGTTCTGATGGAGACGATTACAATCCTCTTCCGATAAATGACTGTGTTTGAGCAGCTGCCCTGCAGAAAAGCACGTGCGGTAATTGGGGTCATAGGTGAAGATCGTATAAGTTTGACAGTCTAAGTGTAAACCAACATGTAGTTGATTATTGTACTCGGCATCAGCACCTCAAGGCGCTTTTTGAGTGCGGGTTCTCGATCATAAAATGATCTCAGCGGCACAACGGATCCATAAAACTGGTTATTACTGCCTGTCCAAACTTTACAGATGGCCCTCACTGTTGGTCACCGTGTGTGTATTGCACTTGTTATTTTCACTGGGCTCTGTTGGAACGATTACCTGCCTTTTATGGTCCCCAGATAACCTGATTAGGTGGCCGATATGCCTCAGTTTTCTGCATGTTTACATGACGGTCAGTTTTTGGCCGCCGGGGCCGGGCCCGCTCGGTGAAAAATGGCTTCTGATATTGTTTTTGTAAAGGTCGGGTCGGGTCATGGAAAATTGCCTCATCAAGAAAATAAGTTTCGGAGCTGACATGCCTGAGAATGCGACTACGGGAGTCACAGGGGAAAATGGGGCCCCTGGGAATACTGTTGACCTCCAGACGGCATAACATAACTCCAACGGGGCACAGCGGACGCTCCGGGGTACATTTACTCCGTTGATGTCTGGGAACAAGACGATGTGGGCATGATGGGTTGGCGTGTGTGCTGCACTGTGTTACCCACAGCGCTCCGTTACAGATGTCATTTATAATTAGCAGTCCTGTGTGAACTTAGAATCAACGAGCCTGATCCGTGGCCCCCCAGTGCAGGTGAAAGAGCAGCGGTGGTGTTGGCGTCACTGGGCGAAGGTTCAGCGGTTCAGTCAAAGGTCAGCTGGTGTCTTTATGTGTTGAACGAGTTGCAGAAGACTAGACAAGGCAAAGGGTGCAGGTAGTTTTTTATTTTTTTTTTTATATAAAAGTGTCTTCCCTCATGCTGGCACGCCGTTTAAGGAGCAAAAACTAATCTGGGAAATGGTCACTGTTGTTTTCTGTTTGCCACCTTGGGCAAACAGCAGCGCCTTGAGGAAAATCCAGAGAACAAACAGGCAACCGACTGAGTCACTCGAGGAATCACAAGACTGAGAGCAAGAGACGTGTGTGTGCATGTGAGTGTGCGTGTGTGTGTGTGTGTGTGTGTGTGTGTGTGTGCATGTGTGTGTGTGTGTGTGTGGTCAAACACAGAGAAGGAGCAAAATAAAAATGTCTATGTCTCTTTAAAAATGTCTTTTGTCGATCTTGATTCAATTTGTTCTTGCATGGAAGAAGAGAAGCATATTATAACCTTTTATTTTGCATAAGCAGCTGGTTTTTGCACACCTGTCTGCAGGCTTTTGTGGTTTTAAACCAGACCTGAGTGCATGTGTGTGTGTCTGGGGGTTGGCGGGGGGGTCAGAGAGGTTCAAAGGAAATAGGCTGACTTTGGTCAGAAAGTGAAAGTTTCGTGTCGCAGTTTGCCAGACAGAGAGTGAGTTGCAGAGGCTGGGAACTCAGTGAGGTGTGGGAGAGTTTTACAAAGCCATTTTTAACACATTCTCACCTCCCTGCAACTCACCCACACACACACACACACACACACACCACATTACACTCCGACGCCCACAGAAATCTCCACTCACGCTCTTGACGTGCGCGCCATCACACATTCTCCGTGCTGAGGGGAATTAAACTCGTCTCCCTCTCACTCGTTTCTTAACTCCTGTCTCCAATAAACACATAACTGTTTGGGTAAACAGGACCGCCTGTGTAACACGTCCTCCTCTTTTATGCACAGAGCCCTCCTCTTCTCAGCCTGTTTCTCACATCATTAAAGGGATCACAACTCACACTGATACCTTTCAAAAAAAGACAATAATATTTTAACTGTTCAATCTTTTTTTTCCATCTTAAAGTTTCTTTCAGATCGTGTCGTAAAGGCAGCGAGGTCGCTGTGCAGCGTCATGATCGAGAGGAACCCTGGTCTGATCCGAGACAGAAAATATCACCTCAAAACATACAGGTACCGACGCTGTGCATGTGATTCTCTGTAAGAGTCTCTCTGAATGACATGCAAATTCACCTGCTGAATTTCTCCCACAGACAATGTTGTTCCGGTAAGGAGCTTGTTGATTGGCTGATAAGACAAAATGAGGGTCTGCAGTCCAGGAGCCAGGCGGTCGGCATGTGGCAGGTTTTGGTGGATGAAGGAATCCTTGTTCATGGTAAGAAATAAAGAACGCGGATGTGCAAATTCACACCAGACACATTAGAACACATTAGCATAAAATATATTATGTACTGGGTGAGCTAATGAATTTGCACTGCACAGGTTTATGGAATAATTCTGCAAGAAATCCTTTTCATATTCTTGTATTTTTTAATATATTCGGATACTAATGCCTGCACTGGCTGCACTTGAAAATGTCCAAAGTGCTTGAGCAGCCTGGAATCTGGTGGCCGAGCCTGTCGGGGCATATGTTTTACAATCTGTGTTCACTCTGTCAAGTGTTCACTAACCGCTTTAGCACTTTAGTTGGGCCACTGTCTTCCACTCCAATCAGGGCTTAAATGCTTCATCATCACATCGAGGGGATCAATCAGAATAGATTTGCACTTATTTCCATGTATTTTGTCATTTTGTAAATTTGTAAAGTTTCAACATGACAACTGAATTCTCCTTAAGGTCAAAATTTCCTTTTTTCTTAAAACTAATCTGTGTTTTACTGTGTCAGTTTCATATGATCATCATGTCTCTGAAGGTGTAGTGACATTTGGCTCTCCTCATGTTCTCCTTCCTCTGTTTTCTGCCTCAATCAAGTGAAACATGAGTTGAACTTCCATGACAAGGACACCCAGTTCTACCGCTTCCAAGGCTCAGAGTGCCGCCTGAACCACATCACGAATGACAAGGACTCGGAGGAGGAGCTGCAGGAGGCTCTGTCGCTGCTGTCTCAGCTGGGCCCCGATGCTCTGCTCACTATGATTCTGCGCAAATGGTCAGTGCATTAAATCTTTAGAGAGCTATTATGCATGAAAACCTGCTGAGTTGGTCCTCATAGTTATCACATACAAAATAATACAGTCCAAACGTCAAGAAATGGAAACAGTTAAACAAAAACAGTAAGTGATCATCGGCAAACAAACTGTGTTTGCCAACAACAGTTATATTGTCGTATCATTTCTACCATCATGTGTTTGACAAAGTGTTGAACTTTGCCCCCATACTTACTTTTGAATGACTGAGCCTTTTAAAGATGCTCCTCTCCCACCCAAACATGATCCTGTCACCTGTCAATGAACCTGTTTACTTGTAGAACGTTTTAAACAGGTGTTTTTTTTCATGACTTTTTAATCTTTTTATTTGTTCCTGTCCCAACTTAATTAAAAAGTGTTGCTGGCATCAAATTCAAAATAAGCCGTTGTTGTTGAGGCAAAAAAAAAAAATGAATTTATCATCTTTGTATTGCGTTTGTAAATGATCAGATACTGTTTTTATTCACTTTTTGTGTCCACAAAGTGTGCAACAAAGGAATGAGTGGATTTTGGATTTTTCAATTAAATTAGCATCTTTTAATGAATGAAATATTCAAGCGGATCTGCGTTAGTTAAACTTGTCTCACCCCCTTTTTGTTTTTTAGCCCCAGTCAGAGAAGTGCTGAGGACCTGGAGGTCATCTACGAGGAGCTGCTTCATGTCAAGGCCGCAGCTCATCTCTCAACTTCAGTCAGTCACTTTTACTGCCTGCATTTCACACAAGTGTTCCAGTATCTAAAGCCACTTTTTTATACATGATCTATTCTTACAAAGCTTTAAAAGTGAGACATTTAAACTGTTATACTGCAGCTCAGAAGCTTTATCTTAATGGTGATACTACAACTTCAATTTAATTTGATAGAGCCCCATTTGAATCTGCTTTATTTGCATTAAATTAAATTAAATCAACCATAACACACTTCAACTTTTATGCTAAATGAAGAAATAGTTGTCCCATGTTTTTGCCTTTTTTGTTTGTTTTCGAAGGAGTGATTTATCAACCAAATTACGCACACCAGTTTCCTCTTATTCTGAAATTCTGTGATCGAGGAAACATGAGTTTAACAGTTAAACAATGCAGTTTGACAATGCAAACCAGCCTCATTTGTTGTCCTGCTGTGTGTGTAGGTGCGTAAGGAGCTGGCGGCGGTGCTGGTCTTTGAATCACATGCCAAGGCAGGAACTGTCTGTGAGTGTGAAAGCTTTGCTGACATTAGGGCTTGAATAGCAGCGAGCCTTCCCACATGCATACACACAGTTTTGATGTGCACTTGAACCGCACTGCAGCACTCCCATCTGCACAAATGTCCTATTAATATCCCTTTTCTGCACAACACGCCTCCTGTCAGATATATTATCTCCGCCGAGCCATGTGCAGCATCAGGAATATTCAAACATCCTCATGTCATGATTGATTCAGTGCTTCAGCCGAGGCGATCAGGTTATCATGCGGGTTATTTTCCTCACTCTGCCCATCTGGTCGTGAATATGAAACTCGAACATAAAGCCCATTGTGTAAATGTGTCCTCTAAGCATGATGTTCATGCAATTATGATGGTTATTCACGCAGAGATGTGCGTAAATGTAAATGTCCTGTGTTGTCGCCGTCTCTGCTATTTTTTGCCCTGCAGTGTTCAGTCAGGGGGACAAAGGCACTTCTTGGTACATCATCTGGAAAGGCTCTGTAAATGTGATCACACATGGGAAGGTAAATCCATTATCTGTTCGCAAAAGCAATAACAAGAGACCTCAGAATTGTCACTCAGGAAATATGAGTGTAATACTGAGAACGAAGCCGTGTGCTCCCAGGGCCTGGTGACCACGCTGCATGAGGGCGAGGACTTCGGACAGCTGGCTCTGCTGAACGACGCACCTCGCGCTGCCACCATCATCCTGAGAGAAGACAACTGTCACTTCCTGCGTGTCGACAAACAGGACTTTATTCGCATCCTCAAGGTGTGTCTGAGCGGCTACCTTCTGTGTGTGCAGCATTACCACATATTAAAGGCCATATTTGACTGTATAAAAGCTGCATTTCTTTATCTTTGTGCACCACAAATTCACATCCACAATGATTATTAGTATGCATTTGTCTAAGGCGTCATCATGTCTGTTTTTCTTGTCCTGTAGGATGTTGAAGCTAACACAGTGCGACTGGAGGAGCATGGGAAGACCGTCCTGGTGCTGGAGAAGAGAACCAACTGGGCCGAGCAGGGAGGGGCAGCAAATAACAGCAAGTGAGATGCTTGTTTATAATTATTTGGACGCTTTATCTGGGTGCGGGCTGATTCTGTATCACACCACATGGATTTTTATAGCACAGCTAGCACGGTATATCAAGATCTCTTCGTCAAAGTGGTTAAATTCTTATTAATGCTTTTTTTATCTGACAGCCAGGACAGAAATGGACTTCAGCCCTGCCTTGCTGAATGACTTGTTATCAATCTTAAAGTATTTTAGCAAACAGAGGAGAGAATTAAGATGATGTTCACCTCCCCCGTAGGTCAAACTTAACCTCTTTCTTTTTATACCTTGTTTCTATCTTTACTTGCGCACCTACACACATAGCAAACATCTTTTGTTCTGTCCACTCTAACATATAACCAGGATTTATTATCTGCAGAGCTCCAGCGATATTACAGTCTTGTGCTTGATGCCATTAGGCGAGGAGCCCTCAAATTGAGTTATAAAAAAGAGTAATGACGTAACACGTGCTGGAGAGAAAAGCTTTTTATAGTTCAACAGTAAACATATGATCTGTAACTGGTCCAACACCTCGGTCCTCTCCTGACTTGTTACTGCCAGCTAATGGGAGTCTGCAGGATGAACTATGCACGATTACGTCAAATTCTCTCCTCTGGTTCTCCCTTTTTTTTTTTTTTTTTTTTTGCAGCTGTTATCAGTAAAATAAATCTAAGAAGACAATTTTTTGAATTATTTATTTCAACTGTGGTTTGCATTTAGAGCTGAATGCCTGATGCTGGCATGCTAACACTTACAAAAACATAGTTGTCCCAAAGTGTGGGCTTCTCTGAGATTTTCCAAGTTTTTAGGAAACACTTAATTAAAATGTATTGCTTCAACTCCCAGAGAGAGCAGTCTGAGGGAGCCACTGGCTTGGCTGGATACGAAGTCTTGTTTCTTTGGTCCCTGGACAGATGTTACCCTAAAAGAATATATATTATATTTTAACAATAAGAAAAGTTACATTTATCTGCCTTAATGTAGACTTATAAAAACATAAAAATGAAATATCAGAATGCATGCACAGCAATAAAGGATTTCCTTTTATTGTCAAGAAAAATCACCTGTTCTGTCTCTTCTGTTGTGCTCTGTGCAGGTACACAGTCATGTCAGGGACGCCAGAGAAGATCCTGGAACACCTGTTAGAAACAGTGAAGTTGGACTCAAATGGAAACGATGCCATAGGTGGGAATCAGCATGCATCTCCTCACCACACCTATCGCCTGTTTTACTAAGTGATTAAAGAGGATCAGACTCGTTCAGGTGGTTAGTTAGCTGTGTTTTTGTGATGTTTTTTTACTCTGCAGATCCTTGTGCGAGCGACTTCCTGCTCACCCACAAAGTCTTCATGCCCACCAGCCAGCTGTGCCCGGCGCTGCAGCACCAATATCCTGTGATGGTCAATAATAATACACAGTGATGATGATTCTGATAACGAAGATAACTTGCACTGCCACTGCTACAGCTGCTGCTACACAAAAAGAGCATCTTAAGGTTTTATATATGAAAAACAAGACCCTGTCCTTTAAGTTGTATGCAATTTTACTTAGATTTTATATACAAGGTTGCAATCTGTACCAGAGTCACACACTAAAGACTTCCAGCAGCCAGCTAACCTTCAGTTTAGTCCTCTGCTTACTTATGTGATGAATAAAATCACTGAATTTCACCTTTTGGGCCCCAGTGCTTATATGACAGTTAAGCATAATGTGAAATTGGCTTCAGAGCCTGTCACACTTCCTGGTGGAGCTCCTTTGTTTTGATCTGAGATGCTTGTGCTCTGGTGTGACATCTAGTGGCAGTGAATGTCACATGTGAAAGCTCTCATTGAAAAAAGTTGAGTAATATTCACCTGACACACAAAAGCTTCTTTGTTTATAAAGTTTTTTTTCATTACGCCCCTTAACTCATCACTGCACATACCAGGCAGAGCTCTCTAAGGGTTCAGATCAGGAGAAAGCCTCCTACATTCTCACAACAAAGCAGAGGGTAGTGAAGCTGATCGGTCAGTGGGTGGCGCTGTATGGCCTTCAGCTGAAAGAGGACCCTGTTGTTTTGGACTTTCTGGAGGTGAGACTGCAGGCTTATTTTAATTGCATGCTTGTTTCAAAGTGTGCATAGTGAAACTTTTTAAAATATATGTCAAAAATTAAGATTTCAAATTTCATGTTAAGAGAAGAATCATTTTATTTAAAAGGAAAATGTTCTTATTTTTTATTTCCATGTTTCTGAAACAGAGGATGAAGAAGGAGGTGGCTGCTGATTTTCGTCTGTCCAACGTGCTAAAAGAACAATTTCGGGAGAGAAGGAGAACAAGAGTGTAAATTGTCAATTTTTTTTAATAACATTTGCCATTTCTGGAAGATTTCTCAAGTCGTAAACATTAAAACGTGCTATCTTACACTGTGCTTCTAAATTTAAATGTTTTACAGACTGGAGAACGGATATCATTCACTGAGCAGAGTAAGAGTCTCCACATATTTTCCGTGTTTGCAGATGACAGCTGGCTGCAAAATGTTGATATCAGAGATACATTTTAATGAGGGAACAGTATGAATATCATGCTGCTGTCATTTGTCAGTTTAATGTCACTGACTTGCTGAGTCACTCTGATGTTTTTTTTGACAGAACCAGCAATTTGATTGGTTTTCTAACTGCGAGGAGCCGGTGGGGAGGTTACAACCAATCAGAGCGCAGGATAAAGGTGAGTAAGGCACGAAAACAAGTTAATTAAATCAAATCAGTGACTCTGTACACGTACGTTTAGGAATTTTACTTGTTTTTTGTCTGTATTTTACCTCAATATGTTGCGACATGGATGTGTTTACATTAGTTCATGCATCTTTTGGTGTTTTTAACGAGTAACACATTCCACCACACATCTACGTTAAATATCAGATTAGCATATCCTGACAGTTTGTCCTTTCCTGGTGCAGTTCTGTATGAGATCTACAGGCCAGACAACAAACCTCTCACTCTGATGCTCCCAGTGAACTCGACTGTGCAGGATGTGATGTCAGCAATTGTCAAACCTGGAGGAGATCACATCCTGGTTAAGATGAACTCAACAGGAGGTGGGACTCAGATTTAAATGATACATTTTGCTTATAGATATTTATTATTTGAATTCCTGATTCCTGTAAAATTGTAAGAATGACGCATTCAGAGACGCATATTTCAGTAAATTCCAATTTAGCCTAAGTCATCCTAGACTTTTTTTTATCTATATTTGTCAGTTTTTTATGCTAAAAATGAGTTTTTGATACATTCAATTTAATTCAATATTATTAAATGCAAACAGAAAGAGCTCAGTTGAAGCTGGATGCCTCTGCAGTCTACACAGCGCTGGGACTCAATGAGAGATTGTTCATCTGCACAAGCAGCCAAATGGAACAACTGGTGAGCAATGAGGTTCCCTCTGAACCACTTTCCTCTAAAATTGAGGAGGGAATGTCATCACCTCAGACATTCTCTATTATCATTATTTATAATAGACCACACAGCTGAGTCTGTTGGTTTGGTGCAAAACAGTCTGAGCCATTAAAGGCACAACCCACCACATTTTCCAGTCTTTTCATTTTCTTTCTCTCTCCATCTCTTTCCTCCAGACGCCCCTGAAGGAGCAGCAGGGTCCTGAGCGAGGAACAACCGACATCCTCGAACAGATGGGCTCCAAAGACATCGCCAGTGAGCTCACCAACTATGACTGGGAACTGTTCACCGCCATGCACGAGGTAACTCTGCGCATATGACACATTTTACATCCGATCACAGCACACAAACTGAATGTTACTGGAGAAAGAGGGATTTTTTCCCAGTTTAAACGCCTCCTCAGGGCAAAGCTCCGGTCATCATACATCCCTCATGTTATCAGCGGAGCCAAAACTGAAATTGGCACACAGACTTGTTTTCATTGCAACACTGGATACATCTTTGATAACAGTGTTTCAAAGTCAAACTCCTCTGCATGCTTTACATGTTTCTAAAGCAAATCTCATTTAATAAGTCATCTGTTAAAAAACTGCCTTCTTCCTGATTTCCAGATTTCACAGTGTTTGTCATTAGTTAATTGTGGCTCTCTGTCTGTCCAGGTGGAGCTTGTCTACTACGTATTCGGCCGTCATAAATTCCCAGGTGCCATCACTGCGAACCTGGAGCGGTTCGTGCGTCGCTTCAACGAGGTGCAGCACTGGGTGGTGACCGAGCTGTGCCTCTGCGAAGACCTGGTGAAACGAGCCGTTCTGCTCAAGAAGTTCATAAAGATCGCTGCAGTGTAAGAGTTAGTTTGTGAAAATCAGAGCCATGTTTTTAAGGGCGTGCAGATCAGTCAGTCCATTGATTCGATCAAGTTTGAATGATCTCTGTATGTATTAGATGTATCACCGTAAGATTTTAATGGATGAAACATATTTGCCTGTGTGTGATTCCTTTACTTTTAATGGGGCTTCAATAGCATGACAAGTTTTCTCACTAATTAAGTAAAATATTTTAAATTAATTGGCATAAATTTTTTGAATTTTTTCTTTCCAGAGGATGAATCAAAATGACCTTGGTGAATCTTAACTGTTATAAAGTGCAAACATCTGGTTAAAGTTTCAATATTTCCAACACTTTATGGCCAAATCCAGAAAATTAATGACTTTCAATCATCCTCAGCCATACTTTCAGTTTGGTGCTAATTAGCAAATGTAGCATCTAACTTGCTAAACTTTATACAGTTACAGAGTTGGCCATTTGACCTTGTTAGCATTTAGCTTAAAGCATTGCAACAAGTACAGCCTTACAGGGCTGCTAGTACAGCAGTAAACTCATATTCCTGTTTGCATATAATATTTTAAATCTTTAAATTGCTTTAAAAACAACACATTGTTGTTCTGAATCCTACATTTTTATACCTATCTGTTTTTCTTGTCACAGATTAAAGGAGCAAAAGAATCTGAATTCATTCTTTGCTGTGATGTTCGGTTTGAGCAACAGTGCAGTTCACAGGCTGTACAAGACCTGGGAGGTGAGAAACCTCCCAAAATCCAACATTCATAATGATTTAAAAATGTTTTATCACATTTTACTAAACAGTTACTTTGGCAAAGACTCATCCAGCTGTTTTGTTTTTTTGGTGTGGTCCGTTTCAGAGGATCCCCAGCAAGACAAAGAGAATTTACTGTGCTTATGAGAGGCTGATGGTAAGTCACACTGTGTTCTTTCATTTCAACACATTTCATAAATTTCCCAAAACTACGAATGTACTTTTCTCTCTAGTTGTTCAAGTTTTTAACAATTAAGGACAGCTTGCAGTATCTCCTGTTTATTTTAACGTGAAGTGTTAAAATGATGTGTTGATTTTCTGCTCTTCTTAGGATCCTTCTCGCAACCACAGGGCTTACAGACTGGCTGTGGCCAAACTCAGTCCTCCCTACATCCCCTTCATGCCTCTGCTGCTTAAAGGTAACTTATTTAAGCGGCGGTGCCCAGAAAATTTCAAAATAAATGTCTTACAAATTAAATAAATAATCACTAACATGTTTTGTGTTGCTGTTTTACGCTCAGACATGACATTCATCAATGAGGGAAATCCAAACTACGTGGACAAACTGGTCAATTTTGAGAAAATGGTAAGATAAAAAAAAGGCTTTTGTAGCTCAATTATTGTCCCCATAAATGAAAATAAATTTTTTTTCCCCTCCATCCTCACAGCGCATGATTGCCAAGACAATAAAAATTGTACGGGGATGCAGAAGTCAGCCCTACGGTAAGTGATGCAGTCGAGCTTTTCATACAAAGGCAAAGGTATATATCACAATTATTGCTGTGAATAATGCATGTAGGATTTATCAGGCAGGTAAACTTTTATTTCTCTCTGCAGTGCCATCGTCTCCACAGAGAGGCCTGGCAGATCGGATGTTTCTGGAAGGACCTGCTACCCGCATATCCACATGTATGCTACATCTACTGTAATATTAACTGTTGCATCTATTTGTATTTGTGGCCAATGAGTTTCTTTGGACAACTTGTTCAGACTTGTTCAGAAACACTTAAGCATGTTGTGAGTTTATAAAAAAATTTCTTCCTCCCATCCAGACTCGGATCACGCCCTCCCCCTGCGGAGTCCCAGCAACATCCGACACTACATCCAGAACCTGAAGGTGATCGACAACCAGCGCAAACTCACGCAGCTGTCGAGAATGATCGAGTGCTAGGACCTCAACCTGCACGTGTGCAAAGACCGTAAAACTGTAGCTAAAAACCTGAACTTGAAAACAGATCGCAGCTGGATGAACAAAACTTTCACACACTCGGCTTGATAAGATGGACCTCTGGAAGTGTGTGTGGTGTCGCGGATGTTCACTTAAACTCGAGGAGTTTGGACGTTGATGGAAAAGCTTTCTGCACAGCACAACAACAGGAAAGAAAGTGTGCTGAGTGGACAGTAATGACCTTCGATGCTGAACCAGAGACTCCCATTCTGTGCCCATGAGGACTTGTGGGACACTTTTTTTTCTCCAGAAAGCCTTACAACACACCACTGCATACATTTTTTTTGTGTGTGTGTGTTTGCTATAGTGGAAACAGATCTATTTAAAAAGGAGAAGTTACAACATATACAGCTCAGCAGAGTATCTCCGTCTCTTTGGTATCAAATTTTATTTATGTGACATTTTGTATCCAGCTGTCTGCAGAGGGCCACACAGGGGCCACAGGATCATAAAGTATAGATATTTGCCACAGCTAATCACTTTAGGTCAGTTTTTTTTTGTGCACTTTTTTTCCATATTAAAAAATAATATATTGTATCTAATCAGACGTGCATATAATTTCATACAATGTTGTTTTATAAATAAATTATTTTCACACGAGATGTTCGGGTCAGTGAAAGCACGAGAATTTTGTAAAAAGGGGAATATTTTATTCAAAGTACAAACCGTAACAGGTTAAAATTGACCTTCAGAGATGGGGGGGGGGGGGGGGGGGG
>JAPZDY010000002.1:22143969-22154185 GCA_029783645.1 Ctenochaetus hawaiiensis | reverse complement strand
GTTCGGCGAGCGGATCACCGAGAACGGCGTGGTCAACGGCATGTCCCTGCTGATCTTCACCTCCGAACGGACAGCTTACAGCCACGTCTGCCAAAGAGAAAACAGTCAAGAAAAATACTAGACTGCAGCTACAGTAGCCCTGTGATTAAGAGGTTAACAGAGAAAGTAGCCATAATTGTACGGCCACACCATCCTTTTTGTAACAAGATTCAGAGCCAGAGCTGATAAAACAAAGCAGAGCTAAAGCAAATCATGCCTTTTGTTAAAACTTATAATTCTGTGTATCAATAAATTTTATTTTAATTTCATTTTCTTTCAGGTAAGAACAGAAAATAATAAGAAATTGTAAAGCTAACTAACCATTTCCTCCACTCTTACCATTAAAACCATCCTGGTTCAGATCTCCCAACGATGCGATGGTGCTACCAAATCTCCCATACACCTGGTTGCCTGTCAGGTGAGGTAGGCGGAGCTCCAGGTTCAGGGGGCTGCGCTGTAAGTAAACATAAACCCGGCCCATCTCTTCTAGGCGGCCATCGGAGCCTCGGACCATAAACATGGGAGCTCCCACCAGCAGGTCGACCATCCTGCAGACAAGAAAACCAAATCACACAAACTAATTTCAGCTCAGACATATCGACGCCTGTAATGGGTTGTTGGTGGCATCCAATCTGCAATCTGCCAGCTCTGCAAGCTAGGAAGAGCAAAAAAAAAAAAAATACAAAGGAAGACACAGAGGATGAGAAAAACAGACTCACCCATCACTATTGATGTCAGTTGTTGCCACTGCATAGCCAAAATATGATCCCATCTGTAAACACAAGAGTTTCCATGACTTCGGCTGGTAAAAATGACATCGTCAAAAGGCCTCAACATCGTCAAGATTCGGTTTGTTCTCGACGATACAAAACAGCTATGCTACTGTAAACTTCAGACTTGCTTCCTGCACTAAAAGAAAAAAGGGAACACTTGAAGGAAACATGAAGGCTTGATGCGTTTTACAGGTTTGGCCGAGTTTGGAGCCGTTTCTGCTCTGGGTCGGTTTCTTTTCTGAATTTTCTGTCATGGACCTCAGTTTAAAAGGCACAAACATTATGGAAGCGGTCGAAAATTGCCTCAAGTGTACGCAAGCAAATTCACCTTTGATTTTATTTATTCAGCTGAGTCAATCATCACTGTTCAAACAAGTTCAGTGTATTTTCTATTCCCAGAACCATTTGCACAGATTGCCATGGCACTTTCCCTAAATAATTGAGCTTTACAGCAAACCACGAAGGAGACCAAAATCTAGTAAAGAGAACGCTGTAAAGGAAATTATTTTTGGTTACACTGACTCAACAAATTAGGAGCTCTCATGAGAAGCCGAGCAATGAAAACACAAAGGAAATGGAGCCTTAAAGGAGCTTTCTGAGATGAGAGCTCTCTGACTCACCTGCTCGCCGGTGTAGTTAATCATGGTCTTCAGATCTGTACCGTTCAGAATAGACACCTGCAACACAGAAGCCACATATGGAGAACATCTTTTCATATGGTCTAATATAAGCACAGTCTCTGGTATGGAATTCTGCAAAAAAAAATATTCCCACTGAGACAATATCGCAGAGACTGTTTACGTTCTTTTTTACTTATCTGTATCAGTCCCAAGTCAAAAATCCAGATCTCTATTCTAAAAGCACCAAAACGAAAGTGATGATTAAGCCTTCTTACCGAACCATAAAGCATGAGTCCTTTTGGGACACCGGCCACAAAATCTGAGAGGTTCGCAGGGAGATGAAGCAAAGATTTAGGAGGGAAAACGTACAGGTTAGGCCCAGCAGGAGAATACGAAAGTTCCAGTATTGAAGACATTTCTAGCTCAGTTATTGTGTAAAATATACTAGCTGACCTCAGTTTATATTCACCTCAGCTTTTATGTTTGCATTGCAAATATACATGTGCATTCCCATATGTGTTTCACTTCATGCACACCTCATCTACAATGGGCCATATGGACATATAGCCTGGTTCATTGACTTACCTTCTATCGCATCACCACTGAATTCCCCCACAGTAACAGAGTAGCCTGTAGGCAAGAATACAGACATCAGCTTCTGCTTTCATGGCAAACAAAGTATGATTTGTTTAAATGTTAGCACAAAAGCACAAAGGTTTATTTTAGCTGCCCTTACCCTGGTAGCTGTCATCATGGTTGGCCTGGACCTGCTTGGTCTGGATCTGGCTCTGCACAGACTGCATAAAATAGCCTGGGTAGTACGCTTTGATAATGTCCTCTTTCGCTGCGGAGATCACCTGACCTGGAGTGCAACCAGAGAGAAATTAAAATAACTTGAAAAGATATTTTGAGGCTTGGTTTTTATGATTTTTCACGTGGTCGAGTGGTATTCCCTGCGTACCTTGCCAGAAGTAGCTGCCTGGGCCTCCCAATACAACTTTACCATCCTGAAAGATAAAACCAAGGAGGTACTTCAATGAAAAGGGAAAAAAGATTACCCCAGAAACCTCTGATGGCTCACTGAGAGGATGCCGTTATTACCGTTGTGAAGTCAGCGCTGAATCCTCCCTGACAGTAACCTTGTCCGACCGCATCGCTGATCTCTGAAACACACAGGAGTGGAAAAATGAATTATCTGATGTACTAGAGTAAATAAAATTCAGTGAAAATCAGAGACAAAGACAGTTTCTCTCCCGTATAGAGGCTTTTAAACAAACTACATAGTACATAATTTGTGTTGTTAGGACAAAGTAATCAATGTTACATCGGATGTCAGATGTGTTGACAGTTACCTGTGCGGCAGGGAGCATACTCCACGAATTTGGTGAAATTATAAGCAGAGAGGTAGCAGGTTCCTGTGGCATCAGAACGGGGGTTATCCTTTTCAGTCCGCCAGGAGTAGAGAGGGGCACAAGCCTGGGGTAGAGAGGAGGTGAAGAGAGATGGGGATTGGTGGGGGAGGAGAGAGGGGAGGGAGGAGATGCGGTGATGAATGGGGTGAGCTTCTAGGTCGATGTTTTTCCAGTTGCAACAACACCCCAGTGAACTCCGGGAGAGACCCAGGCTGAGGTCAGTGGTACATCTGGAGCGGGGTAACTACGTAACTCAACCCAGGTCACAACCCTCGTTTTAAGACCAAACAAGAGGGGGCTCAACTTTAGATGTCACGGTGGGGGGGAACAAAACATTTCTTTACAGTGAGGCGAGAATGGAGGTGACAATTGATCCTGAATTACAACAACCTAATGGAGAGAAATCTGGAAGACAAATTTCTAATAAAGAACATAAACATTTCCCCTGACGTCAGAGCGAGACACTGCTGGAGGTCGACCGTTTTTCACAGCCATGAGGCTGGAGTGATCTTCACCGCAAGCCCAATTCAGAACAGCAGTGAGCACCAGTTGCCCCACCCTCCCAGTTTATCTCTTACAGGGTCATCTTACCAGAATCGTGTCGCCGTGAGAACGCACGGTGGCGCCGAACCATTGGTGGGACTTGAAATCAATCTGCTGTTGTGTGTCGTTCAGCAAGGCGGTGCGATCCCCTGAGGAAAACATAGGAAAATGACACTGAGTAACAGCAGGATGACAAAACATGCATTCCTGCAGTCGGATCTGGCGTATCCCAATCCCGCCTTCCCTTCCCAAGGCCTTGGAAACATCTGGACAATTGGCAGAAAGCATGTTTTAAGACTCCAGTTACACTTTTTTCATGCAAACACCAGCAGGGTGAGGATTTGAAAGAGTGATATTTGCTGCTCAGCCTCGGTTCTGGAGATTGTACTCCTCTTAGCATGGCCGGGTTTGGACCAGACTGGCCTGGCTTAACCTCACTGACCCTTTGCTCTGTTTGACCACCTGTCCGCTAACGCTGATCTCCCACATCAGCTCTTCGACCAGCAGCAGGTGACATGACAGATGGCCCGCGGGGTCAGGTTTAAGCACAACTTTATTGAAAGGCAGATGTTACATCTGTGCTGCAGTGGAGAGTGAAATGCAAACAAATTGATTTGGCAAGGAAGGAAGCCGCATCACCACCCTATAGCTCAAACACTCAGAACTGGCAATTAAGAGTATGACCAAGCATCTATAAGGGAAGTGCAAATGTGAAATCGTGAGAAACCTCAGCAGTTCTCAGGATCCACTCCACCCTTTGCAGCACTGCAAACTGATTTCCCCCGCAAACTTATTCAAACCGCAGGCGTGTTGCAAAAGAGCAAAGCAGCATCTTCTAAGAACTGAGGTCTGATACAACAACAAGAAATCATGAAGTGAGTGTGGAGAAATCAGACTGTGTGTCTTTATCCATGCCGCTCCGCCCCTAGTCTCCCTTCTCAGCCAACTAGGCAGCCTGGAGCTGCTCCGTGTCTTTGTGGAAACAGTGAAGGGGCCGGGGTCCAAGGAAAACATACACACTCGGCTCGGCTTCCTCATAGCAACCTCTCAGTCATCTCTGTTTAGGCGCACACTTCTGTCTCCATTTCTTCAATATTCATTTTCAAAGTTATCTACATCTTCATCTTTATTCATTTTTCTTACACTATCCTGCAGAAGTTTCTGTGTCTATGCACCCTTTTTCTCTCCTTTGCTTTCGAGGAGCGCTGTTTCCCCGCACCCAACACGATAAGCAGGGAGATTATAGCTTTTTAATAAGCCAACTGTATTTCTGCAGCGGGCTTTCCTGTTAGCGTTATTCATCATGAACCTACAGCAGTCGGCCCTGCCCCCAGCGTGTTATGTGGTCAGAAGTCTAAGTGTGAAAAGAAGTGCTTTAGCCATATGGGCAATAACACGTCCAGTATTTCAAACAGCTTCTTACGAGCTTGTTACTTTAACTAATCTGGCTTTGCTGCATGGTACGTTTTTCCTCAAGCATACACCTTCTTAATATTTTCATAGCCTAACTCTGGGGTCCGTGTTTGGATAAATCCGACGCAAAGCCATCAGGGAAAGTTAGGGGCTGAGAAGTGACTGTGTTGGCTTGAGTCATGTTACAAAGGCAACCAGCAGTAGCAGTGAGAAGGGCCTCCTGTAATCTACACAGTCATATCTGTGATCAGCTATCCGGCCATGTGTAAGCACATCAGTGTAACCGCATAAAGACGCAAAGAAAAGAATGAGTGATGGATGAAAAGTTCTGTTTGTTGTCTGCGACGCGACCGGCTGCAGCCAGCTGGAGTCATGTGAAATGTTCTCAATGAGAACAGAGGAGATTCAGAGTGGCGATAGAGGGAAACCCAGAGGAAGGCCACAAAAACGTGTCATCTGACTGAAAACCTCCAGGGAGGCGGCTCGGCGCTGTGTGCTGATGCGACACCGTGCCCGACCCGGTCTCCCCCCCGGGACCGGCAGAGGAGTGTGTGCATCCATGGACTCGTTCTCACCTTTGAACTGTGCGTGAGAGGACGGCCATTCATGGGGCTCGGAGCCTCCCATCGTGAGTGTGTGTTTGTATTTTCGTGTGTGTCAGTTGGCTAGAAGACAAATGGCTAAATTCACTCATCACATCAGCCGGCCCTGTGGGAGTTCCCGAGAGCAGAGGGGGGCAAAGCGGAGGAAGAGAGCTCTGATTTCTCTCCCTCTTTCCTCTTTCCTCTCACTCCCTCTGGCCTTCTTACCCTCTCTCCCCTCCTCCCATCCTGTATGTGCCCCTCTCGTACCCTCCCTACTGCCCTCTCTCCCCTCTCAGATCCATATAAAGGCTCTTATCTGAATGGAAGAGGAAGTGGATAGGAGGGGGGCCTCTGGCCACTCTGACCCAATTAGTTAGGCTAATTAAGAGGGTCTGTGGCCTGTGGGTCAGAGCTCACACACACCGACAGACAGAGAGACCTATGACACCGCTTTGCCAAAGGAATGTACTATATATTAATAATCTAGTGGAAGATAAAATATAATGTAGCAGCACTCCTCAATTCATAATGGGAGCAGTTTTTTAAAAGAGAAAAATTCTGACTGCCAGAATCACTTTTTATTGCTCTGGCTGTGACTATCAGATTGCCAAGGGAAAAAAGTCACAGCTACAGCAAATGAACTGAAGCAGTCAATGTCATCCATGTAACAGCTGTTTGGCATCGTCACATTTGCATGCAGATGTGCATGTATGGAGTGTTTCAGTGCTGTACGTCGTTCAGCCATGATCCAGATGTCAGCACCGGCTCTGGCACTCAAATCAGCTCCTTCAAAGCCCTCTTTAAAAAAAAAAAAAAAAATATGAAGGACATTCTCTGACAACCCAGGGGACTAACCTTCACTGCGAGGCCTCGCCGCTCGCACATGACATCACTCGCCGTGGCCTGCAGCCAGAAGCCGTGGATGTGCAACACACTTTATGTTTCAAGAAAAGCAGTGCAAAAAAACAGTGGAGCAAAGGGTACGAAGCAGCAGTGTCCAATAAAAGAATGCTGTTAAACCAGGCTTGTGAAACACTCAGTGGAATATTTCTCCCTATTGTGCATAATGGACTGTAAATTTAAGTTGGCTTACGACGCCGAGCTTTGATTTATCAGGGAAAAAGCCAAGAGTGCCACAGTAAAAGTCCATCGACGTTCAATCTAAAAGCTAGTAACTACACAGCCCTTTTACTTTGATTGTCACTGTCCTCGCCTCACCATGGCTACACTGTGCCAAACAGGCTGAGAGGCAATCTGTCAACATACTGAAACACGAATCCATTCATTAGACAACTTCACAGACTTCCTCATGTTCTCCAAAACCACTTCACCTAATTCTGACTCAACTGGAGTCCTTTTGTCAGGATCTTTTGTCCGCTTCATCTGTCATACAAACAGGACCTCTCTTTGTCTGACTTATTTGTTTATTGGTCGCTTATCTCCTGGGCCAAGACATCACAAACACGACCTGGAGGAAGGGAGGAGTATATCCTTCAAAAATCCTCTTCAGCACCCCATTATCCTTTTCATCCCCAAAGATAGGACACAAATAGAAAAAAAAAAGATCATCTCACGTTCAGGAAACAATGTAGTCAACAACAGCTCGGTGAAGGGGAACACTGACGCCTGATCCAGACTTGTTGACATCAGGAACTTAAAGGAAATGCTCTAGTGGCTTCAAAAGTGCCATTTAAGGGTTTAGAGCCCATTACAGTTTCTTAGCTTTCCAAAAACAGGTAGACAGATTTCATTGTTTAAGAAATACTTGGCCATTTTTTAACTAGCTTTACATTGTTGCTATGCTGGCAGATTGTGCAGATGAAGAATAGGATGCTTTCCTCCTTTGTTTCTGCACACAGTTTGCCCAATTGTTTGTCTGCAAAAGTCTGCCTGGAGACGTGTTTGCCATCATTCCCATCATCTCTGCTCGCTGCTGGATCGCTACAGAACACACACACATCTCACACATCATCATCTGTTTCTTTCAGCAGGATGTTTGCATTGTTTTACAGTTTTATTCCCTCATGGTGAAGTGGTTGAGTCAAGTGTTTTACTGTCTGTGCAGTCTGTGTGCATATGATGCATATGATGTACTGTGGTGCAAGTTACATTGTGATGCATTGGAAAGGTACGGCCTGGCTATTGATTCCTCATGTGGTTGTGTTTGTGGTGACAGCCTTAGAGGGAGGAGCCTATGCAGAAATTTAGTTACATACCATAATACTGGATTCTGTGCACATAGCTACATCCCTCTAACCTGTGGACTCCACATCTGAAGAAAGAGCTATCATTTTAAGAGCAGACTGACTAGTTTCTGTCTGACTTCTATCCACTAGCTCTGTCATAATGCTTACCTTCAGGATCAAACTCGATGGTGTGGCAGTCTGTCTGGCTGAGGCTCCATGGACAGTAGAAGACGGATCCTCCTTCCATGACGTTAGCCTGCCTCGTGTTGGCCTTGGGAGCTCCTATCACCACGCTCGCACTGCAAACGAGAGACAGAAAGACAGACAACCTGCTGTAAATCTGATGTTACAAGTATACCAAACCACAGGGTCCCTATAAACCTGAATTTCTATACCAAACATTGCTAAAGGTTTACAGCACACAGTCTGGCCTTAATTAAAATTTGCATTCCAGACCTCCCACTCGACAGCTTTAAACAAGATGCAGCGTGCACATTTGACTGCTTTGCAGCAAAAACATTTTGAAAGGATGCAGCAAAGTTTTACATAATCCAGCACAACCAGGAAAAACTGCTGCTACGACGTGCACATATTTTGCTCACTGACATGTTCAGTCCACTTGCACAGTCAGACACAAAAGGAGAAACACTCGAACGGTCACACGTGTATCCCTGTGGGGCAGATTCAATAGGAAAACAAAGAAAGCAGACAGGCTAAGTGGAGTCACACTCTTGTTTCTTCAGCTGTGGCACTAAACTTCCTTGGAGCTACTCTGTACGACTACAGGAAGGGCAGCCGACCACTTCAGCTGACACTGAGAGAATCGGTGAGGTTACAGGTGAGTGCAGGACTAATAACATGTAAGACAGCCCTCAGAGATGAAAGAGAGGACGAAAGAGCAGAGAGTGATGATGCGTTAATGGAGAACCAAGATTTGGGCATGGTTAAGTTGGAAAAAATGTCTCCGAGTAGATAATGTGTCTTAAGTGGTTGGATTAGCCATTACCTCATCCACTTGACTAGACAAGCATCACTGACACAGTTGCTGCCATTGATGTGGGTAAAGGAGGCCTGGGACCACTGAGACCAGACGGTGTCTAGGGGGCTTCAGAGCAGGAAGAGCACACCCTTTCCTGGCCAAGATCTTCCAGTAGTGCATGAAAGTTTACATTTGGCTAAACTTTGAATCCTGCCCCCAAGGGTGGCTACTCAGCTGGGTCCACAGGAGAACGGAGAGCCGGCATGAGTCAAAAAGCAGTTAGACTTTGCATTATTCCAGCGCTTGTGATCCACAATAATTAATCCCACTGAACCTATCTATTACCTCGGATGACAAAACACAGAAAGTTATGGGACGGCTTGTGGAAAAAAATCTAACAGAAGTGGGCTAGTGTGCGTTGGTGGTCAGTACAAAGCTTTCAAATCATTTCAGCATCCATGGTTTTGAAAAGACACAACTGTGGGAGAACAAAGGGAAGGCCACAGAGCAGAGGTTGGAAGTTTAGTATCGCACCGTTTCTGTGGTCTTGATACCTCATCAGAGATACAGTGCAATGCCAACTGCAAATGTGGAGCAGAAACTCCTGGTTTATGTTGGAAGAGAAAGCAGAAATGATTCAAGTCCAACTTGGATAGCAAGAAAAGGTTTCTGACCGAATGCAGATGCAGGAATATCCCAGTAGAGCTGCAGAGCTCCACCTGTGCAAGTACAATAATTTAATTCACAGAGGAGCCTCCAGGTCAATGATTCTCACGGCGAGACAGCTGAGGATCCCCCTCTCACTGACTCAAAACTCTCAGACACAGACAGTCAAGCAGTTAATATTTAGCACTAGCAGCCCCAGTCAATTAATCTGTCATGTAAGGTACCGTGCAACTACAAGGCAGCAAGTGTGAGTGCTAGAGCTAAAAAGCTAACGAACTGAGCTAACTGTAAAAATGATCACATGTGGTGAACAACAAGGCTCTGTGCAGACAGCAGAACGGATATCAACTGATGTTTTCATGGCACAAAAACCTTTGAGAAATTATCTGCGTGCAGCATGTGTAAACCTGCACGCTAACAAGGCCAGGGAAATTGGAAGCCATAGCATCTTTTGTTGAATCAGATCTGAACGGAGTCCAGCCATAGTTGGCTGTTGCAGCTTTTCAAAGGGAAAAAATACAGGAAATAACACAAGAAGTAGATCACGCTTTAATCAGCAAGCTGGCAGTTGAAGCGAGTTTTCACTACCTTAAAGAGATACAGGCAGATGTGCAGACAAATTCACAAACACACACAAACACAGATTGATAGCGATCTTTACTCTAAACGAGGAGGAATTAGCATTTAATGGGTCTTTATCTTGCAAGGATCAGTCTAGTTCTTAAGTGGTGTTTCCCCACCCTGCACCCTATCTGCTAGCTGCGTGCTCAAGAGGTAAAGCTTTTGTATCATTAGCATTTAATAAAGCTCCAACTGCAGCCTGCTGAGTGCTGGAGTACGAATTCCTCCGTAAAAGTGGCATTCAAGTGTATGGTCAACTTTCAGGTATGCAAATAAATGTGATTAGTGGGATGCAAGTAAAACCTCAACAGTTCAGTTTGAAGGACAGTGGCTTAAAAAACAGACTCAGTTCACAGGGGGGAGGGAAGGCAGCACCATCC
>JAPZDY010000002.1:22057287-22079024 GCA_029783645.1 Ctenochaetus hawaiiensis | reverse complement strand
ATCTATCTATCTATCTATCTATCTATCTATCTATCTATCTATCTATCTATCTATCTATCTATCTATCTATCTATTGAGACTGTTGATCTAGCTTGCTAGCTAGCTAATTGAATAGCTGTATTTCTTTCATTTATGATTGTATTCCGTCGGTAAATACGCGTGTGTTTCGTCCACTGCATATTTAACTGTAATTTCTTGTGAACATATGTTTTCCTGTTAGATAAATATATTTATTAAGTCTTTTCGGGGAGCCAACTGTTCACCTTACTTCACCCTTGAAATCCGCTCCGTTTCTACCTGTAGGGGGCGCACGCACGTAAAACACTGAGTACGTCGAACCACAGATAGAGAACGACTGACGTCACCGCTTCCACAACAACAAGAAGCTGAAAAAACAAGGAAGTGACTGATTGTGAAGCCGTAACCTGTTATAAGGCCGTGACAAGACGCGCAGAGCTCCGTTTAATCTGACATATCTCCGGATCAGTCCAAAACAATGAACAACAAAGGTATTTCTCTAGAAATTGTAGTTAACAAGGCAGCTGTTCGTTTTACGACGGCGATGTTTTAAGTAAAAACGAGGACCTGTCGTTGTAGCCATCTGAAGCGGACTTCACGTTTAGCTACGTGACGTTACATGACAGTAAACGGACGTTTTGTGGAAAACAGTGCTGTAAACACGTTGAGCTTTGACACGAATTTTTGATAAAATAGGACACCAGTTAATAATTAGCGCCTTAAATTTACTGTCACTGGTTTAGACAAAGCCTTTGTGGCCAAGTCACATATTTTCAGTTAGCTAGCTTTGTTCAAAACAGGCTGATTTTAAAAGCGAAGCTGACATGATTTTGCTGTTAACTTACATGCATTGGAATTCAAGTCCGTTTTAGTTATTTGTAAAAGGGTCAAAATTCATTGTTTCTTTGTTCACTCGGAATGTAGCGTTATATAAGCATGTTACATGTTCACAGTACTGTATGTGCTCCTTATTCTGTTTTTTCATATTGTTATATTCATCGCATTTTCTGAGATCCTTATTTGTTATCACTTTCGATGATTTCATAACCATGTGATATACCAGTTATACATTCGAATGATTACTTGGCTTAATCGATATCAGAATACATCTAAAAATGTTATAACATAATTTTTAGATGTGTAATTGTGTTTACTTCTCATCGTTTAACAGTATTCCAATTACTGAAGTTTTCTCCTTTTTGTGTTTTTTTTTAAATTTCACACAGCAAAAACCATCAGTAATTTCATTTTATATAAGTGCAATTAAAATTATTAAGTACAATTAAAATCATAAATTAATCATTTACAACTTGGCTGAACCTCTAGGTCTTGTTTGGTCGGACAAGAAAGAAGAAATTATTCACATTTGAGCAGCTTGAACCAGATATTTTTCGGTTTAAAATTTCTGAAATGATTAATCAGTTATCAAAATTATTTTTTATCTCAACTGACTAATCAATTAATAGATTAAAACCTTAAGCTCTGTTTAGATGGTCAATTTTGAAAACATGGTCCTGGATAAGCAATTTCAAGTTTATTTTTTGTGGTGTGAGCCAGTTTGAACATGTGTATTTTTTCATGTCATTACAGATTTTAAAGGCACCTTCAGAAAGATTATCTAGGCTCCTCTTGTCTTAGTCAGTATAATAAGATTTATTGTTGGGCTCTCAACATTATGGGGCACTAGAGTCCACACTACTTGTGCTAAATGCCTTGTTATCCTGAATATAAATTATTTTTTTGGTGCTTAAAAAGTGATGTTCTTTGCTGCATCTTGGTAGTAAATATCACGTATTCATCCTGCCCTCTCACATATTTTTTTAACTTTTTTTTTAGAACTGCTTAACCTCTAAAATTCATTGGAATTCTGTCAATCACTGTCAAGACTAAAGGCAGGCCGTTTACTTAAAGTAAAATGTTGTTTTGCAGGTTCATATCCACAGCAGACTGTGTACCCTCAGCAGAGCACTGCACCTGTATACCCTCCTGCTATGCAAATGTCTCCTCAGGCACCTCCTTACACAGACACACCACCTGCATATTCTGAGGTAAATATTACACTTAAGTCATGTAATGACACAATTTTTGACCATGCCAATGAGTTCTAAACCATTTTAAACCTTTCTTTTAATCTCTGTGCCTGCAGATATACCAGCCCAGATATGTGCTTCCACCTCAGGTGCCTGGTCAGCTGCCTCAGATGTCCTCTCCCTACCCTGGTGCTCAGGTGTTCATGCCCATGCAACCGCATATGTCTGTTGGACCAGTGGGCCAGAATGTCCCCATGGCTTACTATCCCATGGGAGCTGTGTACCCCCCTGGTTCAACAGTGATGGTGGAGGGCGGCTTTGATGCTGGTGCTCGCTTCACAGCAGGCAGCAGTGTTTCCATCCCAGTGAGTTTCCACCTATGCAAATGCTTTTATATGTGGCAGAAGTACTGCTTTTAAGATGATTTTCAAGTGCAGTGTCACCTATGTCTAAATGACAGAATAGTTCAAAGTTCTCTACCAATGTCTGTGCTCATTTCTTTCCTTTTCCAGCCCCCTCCTCCTGGACATCCCCCCAACGCAGCTCAGCTGGCTGCCATGCAGGGTGCCAACGTTGTAATGACACAGCGAAAAAATAACTTCTTCATGGGTGGATCCAGTGGAGGTTATACCATCTGGTAACAGCAAATCCTCCATGCCTAAACCATGTTCCCGTCCCCAATGATGCCCCAGTTCTTCCCCATCCCATACGCCTCTCTCTTCAGGCTGCTTGGCCATGCCACAATACTGATATCACCTAACGGAATGTAATATTTTAGAGCCCTCATAAAAGGTACAGTATTCCACTTCTGACCTAGAGATCAAATGATGAATGCCACTGCCTAAAGAGGACAAATGCAAACGTTAAAGGTCGTAGAATTCATTCCATAGTTCTTCATTGGGTCTAAATTCTTTGGTCATTCCAGACTGACAAACCTCTTTCAGGCATCTGTATTTGTTCAAAAGACTTGTCTCCTTTAAACAAATTAATCACAAAATACAGTGACATGTTCTTGTATACCTGTAAAGCTTCGTAAATGAAATGTCGAATTATCAGACATGCATTATATAGTTTAGCTGCTTTATGGTGAAAGTGAAATGCAGTTACAAAGTTGCAGTGAAAGTACAAAAAAAAAGAAATCTCCACTTGTCTTTTTTGAAAACTTTTAGTGTAGTTGAAATAATAGATGTGTAATAGTTCCATGTAAATACCAGTATGATGATTACGAGAAAATACATCTCGGCTATACAAAAAAAAAAACAAAAAACAAAAAAAACAAAAAAAGATGAGCATCTTGGATGCTTTTAGCTAGAACTGTCTTGTACTTTGCACAGTATCCAAAATATTACGGCTAATTTGTTGCACAGTGAACTGTCTATCTGACAGATTGTTATACTTAAATCACCTGTAAACTGAAAAATTTAAGCAAATAATTAAAGAAAATATTTCATGCAATATCAAAGTGGTTTACTGTACCTTGTTGGGCAACTTGTAGATGAACATAGTCAAGTGCCAAAGAGCACTGGGGATAGCCCTAATTTAAAGCGAATTAACTTCAGTAAACTTAAAGGAAAGAAATTTAAAGTAAATCCAAATAGTAAGTTGAATGGGCAGGGGTGGTTGGTGTAACATTTTAGCTTTTTTTCCCTTTTTTTTTTGTCTCCTGTTTCTATTTTAGTCGGATACCCAGAGTGTATACACTAAATGTTTTATTGTGCAGATTTAAGAGCTCCCCTCCTGTTTCTCTTTGTCTTTCCACTCGGTATAATTTGGTAAGTACTTATTCACCGTAGAAAAATGACAACTTTGTGATAGCATTAGTTTTTAGGCAGCATTTTCAGACGTTGAGGAGACTTCATTAAATATTTCAGTGGAGTTTTTTTTTTGTTGTTTTTGCTTTTTTGTTTTTGTTTTTGTTTTTTTGCTTTCATTACTTTTCCACATCTAAGTGATCTGCATGAGTAGTTAGGTTAAAAAATATGTCAGTATAACCAATGAGCTGGTTGTACCAAAGATTTGGTCTGCAATGCACTTATGTTTGGTTGTGACTTAAAATTTAAAACGTCACAATTTAAAAGCAAACATATAATTAAAAAAAGCAGTTATGAGATTGTTGGTATCTAGACCTTCGGTCTGACCTGTTAGTTAATGTGTCACTCTATGTGGGTTAATTGCATCGTTATGTGATCGCATACTTTTGCACCTTTGCTATGTACAAATTTTTATTAAATACTTTTTATCTGAGATGCACTGCTAAGCAAATCTGAGTGGTTGCAGATAAGGGGCTACTATTTTTCTTTTCAATTCTGTTTTCATGACTTTTTAAAGAAAGCTGTGAGGATTTTGAACATTGTTAGAGATGAAAATTCCTCAAATGGTCCATTGGAAAGTAACACAAAGATGTGTAGTTTGCTCAGTAGCCTAAAAGTGTTTACTAATGTGCAATGAGGCTATATCTCTGTTAGCATAATAGTTCATCTAAAAAACATTTTTGTGCTGGTGATTAAACTTCTTTAAAGTCTTTACATGATACGTTAGCTTGCAAACTCAACAAGGTATCTGAAACTTGGGAAGTCGAGCGTAGATACCATAAACATATTTTTGTAGATTTTTCTTCATCTTGGTGTCTGGTAGCGTTAATGTGTCACTGGGTATCCGACAAACCATAACAAGTTTTAACAGCTGTGGCCACCAAAAAACAAACGCCGTTGCTGTCAACCAACATGGGGTGATTTTCAGCAGTATCAAAGTCAGTAAGACCAGCTGTCTGGAAATGTGTTTCATTCATGCGATGAAGCTCCTCTCAGCAGCTCCAACACAAAGCGACACAGGTCTGACATGTTACTTGTGTTTTTAGAAATGGCTTAGTGTTCATTAATTCTCACTCACGCTGTTGTTTCATACAGCTTTCCTGGGGAAGAGGCCACAGCTATCAAAGCTTTTAAAAATGTGATTTAAATCCTTTTTTTTTGTAATCCATCTCTGCTCTGATTGTTTGTAAAGCAGCATTACGGTGGCTTTGTCCCAGCAATATGAAGTACTGTAAACTACACCTGACCAGTAGATGCTAAGCCAACCACAGCCAGCAAATGGATTAGCCTTTGTTGAAGGATTATGGACATTTATAGTTCAGGGATTCTCTTTACAATATTTTGTAAAAAAAAAAATAAAAAAATAGATGTATGTACTGAAGTGATGTGATAGACTTTGGTACACGTTCTATCTTTTAAGATTACTAAAGGAGATGAGTGTCAAAGATGGAATACTTTGAAAAAAAGAACTTAGGTGCACTTAACTTTTTTATACTAAACTTAAAATTTAAAATGTAAGTTTAGAATAAAGGTTATTTTGGAAATTTGAAATGCTGCATGTTTGTTTAATTATATTCACATACACGATGTATAAGGACGGGGCAAGCATTTATTTCATGACTGTGATTATAGTTTCAATATTGTCTTTTCCTGGCCAGGTAACTTAGTTTTGATAACTTGTTTCTATGTGTGGATGCTACTTACTTGGCCTATATACTGATACATTTATATTTAGTATTTTGGCAGAAATCATTATCACTCACCTTAATTTAGTTTATGCACTGTAAGTAAAAAACAATAGTCTCCATCAAACTGTTGTCACTTTGATATAAAATGTGTTCATCAACGGTGTCTCTTCCTTAATGCCTGTTTTGTTCAGAAATCTACAGTAAAACCTATCAAGTATTTTTCTATTTCATAAATTTATAATAACTACATCTTAAATATAATCTAATATAGTCTAGATTATAATATGCATGGGATAATTATAATAGACATGACTTTTCTGTTTTCATTTAGCATTAAGAAATATAAGCACTGGCCATTAAAAATACATTATGGTCGACCAATGAAAGTGTCTTATACTTTGTAAGCCAACTGACCTAAAAAAAACAGCATCATTAGAAACTGAAAAAAAGGGTTCTTTATAACTGGATTTGGTGTTAAAACACTTGGACAACAATGTTTCCAAATAGGTTGGGATGCTGTGAAACATAAATGAAAAAGAATGTTATAATTTGTTCATCCTTGTTCACATTTGTCCCTTTTGGGAAACAAAACAAAAACCTCATATGTAACATTTGACCTCACCAACTTCATTGATTTTTTTTTCTAAATATATTGCCTCTCCTTAATTTGACAGCAGCAAATGTCTCAGATAAGTTGGGACAGGAGCATCACAAGACCGTCAAAGTGGTGGAATGCTCTAAAAACACCTGTTTGGAACGTTTCACAGGTGAGACAGTTCATTGGTTAAAGGTGAGAGTATCATGATTGGATACGAAACGAGTAGTCTCAAAAGACTCACCAGCAACGATGAAAAGAGGTTCATTGCTTTGTCAAACACAACTGTGCAAAGGATATTACTACATGTTATCGACAACACTTTGAAATCCATGTGCACAGTTTGTTTGCAAATGATTGTTTGATTAAAGTTTTATTGGGTGACCTAATTTGGAGAGGATGTTGTGCTTACTAAAAGTAGTTTGCATTTGCAGTTTGTTCTCTAAAACATTTGAATACTTTGTGCATTAACCACATAAAAGTCAGATTGCTTATGATTATCATAACGCCTATTTTAAAATGAACTAAACATCACTGTCAGCTGTCAGGCTGCACAACGACGCTGGTCCAAAACAAGTTTTGTCTTCTGGATTTCACCTTAAATAAGGAAGTCATCTGTGAACGTGTTTCGTACACTATTATACAAAATAAAACCAGGTACAACAAAATCAAACACGACAATGTTTAACTCTCTTGTATTTATAAAGGATGTAATTGTTTTTGACTAGCTTATAAAAGAAATGCATTAAGAAGCCACCATTTTAAAAGCAAACTGACATAAAAGTAACTTACCCAGAACAAGTTTCATAAAATACAATATGGAGAAAAATACAGTATGTCTGAATAGAATAACGGTTTACAAATACTAAAAGACAAAAAACATAAACATGGCTTATAAATTAATGTGGCTGACAAGCTGATCCTACATTTTAAATGTTACTGAGTCTTTACTGATCATGTAGCAGTGACAAAAAAAAAAAGAGAGAAAGAAATCCCACAGCGTTTCATGCCTCGCTCTGTTCATCCAAACACAACAGTTGTTTTGTCATCTGCTCTCATCCATCAGTACTCACTCTTGAAGCCGGTTTCAGACCAAATACGGCAGCAGTGTGGGAGTGTCGGCCCGTTGGTAAATGCAAATTAAGATTTTGTACTCCCTCATGGCAGGGCTGTGTAGCTCTACTCTTTCTGATCAGCCAATCAGCTGCGGAAACGCGTTGTTGAATTGCGTTCCTCAATAAGTTGACTCTGCTTTATAACACTGGCGTTTCAGCCTATTTAGACTTAAAACGAATGGCAGAACTTGTATTTTCGCCACAATGCTCGATTGGGTCTGAATTGGCCCTAATTATAACAATTTTATCTTTGGTATCGCTTGTGCTTTTCTTTATTTTCCTTAACAAAATGTCTAAGAAGGTATTTCTCTGCTGTGTGCAAAAAGTAGCGGCCTTCCCTCAAAACACCCATACACACATATCAAAAAAAAAGGTCCTCATCAATCTTCAACAAAACCGTTTTTTTCTTCCTATGTCCCACTTCCTCTGTTAGTCTTCACTGTTCATATGAAGTATTCCTTCTTTTCGGTTTTAGCCTGGTTGCTGTACTCGTCGTCAGGGTCCTCTCCTGGAGCCGGCTCCCCTGTCGTCCTGTAGTCCCCTTTGTTGTGGCAAAGATACCGGTAAAGCAGGAAGCCCAAAGCAGCAACCGTCAGCAGTATGAGAACAATAACCACTAAACAGAAAAAAAAAAACAAGGCACAATATATTTTTAAAGTGCTGTTTTGAGACATTATGACTTCATTATGTCATAAGGAAAAGTATAGTGTGAACAATTACCTGCAATAACTGCAGAGTCTGGCCCTGTGGGGGCTGCTGTTGTTAAAACTGAGGGGGGAAAAAAACAAAACAAATAGCTTTGCTTTGAAAACACTGGTGTCAGGTAACAGGTAAGAAAGGATTTTAGGGGAAGTAAACGGTATCATACTTCACAACTCTGTGGATTCAGGAGGAGAGCAGTTTGAGTGGCAGTAAATGCATAAAAAATGAAAAACAGAGTGTGTATGAGTTACCCTGAGTCATGGTGGTGTCTGCCTGAGTGGGAGGGGATGTTAGAAGTCCGGCATCTGATGCAGAACAAACACAAGCACGACGTGTTTAACAAACAGCTAAAACTATGAGACTGTGATATCAGGACACTTGTTGACTGAAACTCTGATTTTAAAAGCAGATTGAATGCATTTAAACAGACTTAAAAATAAACCAGCGTACTCACTCTCTGTCACACTTGTGTTTGTATACGAGGGGAGAGTCGTCGCAGGCTCCATGTCTGAATCTGGAAGATAAAAAAGCATGTTAAAAATGTCGCAGGGGCTCTATCTTCAGCACACGGTCGCTTGTAGAGACTTGTGTAACCGCATAGCTGCTGGCTGAGAAGGAGGGAATATTAAATGTTGTGACACAGTAAATCTGATTATTTGGAGCTGCGACCGAAACAAACCTGTCCGACCTCTTATTTGTTAATGAATCCAGTGATGCAATGACCTAATCAGAAAACACAGCAGTGGTAGAAGAAAAACTACTGAAATCTTATGTTGCACTATAAAGAAAAACACTATAAAAAGTAAAAATTCTTGGATTTGGAAAAGCATTTTCATCAGCAGAGCAGCAACATTTAGTTAAATAATCAACAAGCAGAAATTGATCTGTTCAGATAATGAGTCAGTTTTTAAGCAAAAATGTCAAACTCTTCGGTTCAAGGCTCACAAATGTGTGCTTCTCCTGCTCCAGTTTTTCACGTATTACTGTAGTTTTTGGTTATATTATCTCCTTCTCACACAATTTGACATCTAATTAAGTCACTTTGGGCTCTGGGACAGTTTGATGGATATTTTTTACTGCTTCCTGATGTTAACAGATAAAATCATTACTTGAGAAAAGATACCGCACCATATAGTTAAGAGCTTTATAACACTGGCATTTGAATTCTTAAATTATATGGCACTTATGTGGGGTGTGTTGTGGGGGTTGGATGGCTGGAGTGGAGGGACAGACACAGACAGACAGCTGCTGATGATTATTATTACATAAACAAGACTGTTGGGGGCAGGCCTGAGCTTCTGTAGGCTCAAACCTCTCTGCCCTGATCCAGAGCCATCAGAACCAAAAGCCCACAGTTTACTTTTTAACTTCTGGTATTGAGAAGATGATTTACCTTCACCACTACCTTCAAATGATCCGGGGCTCAAACTCATGCAAGTAACACAAGGTGAAAATTCACCTTTTTTGGGGGTTAGAGAGTAGGGGATAACATCTTCAAATTAAAGTAAAGACATTTAAAGCGTCAGTCAAAAACTTCAACAGAAGCTTTGAATGACAAAAGTGATTTGGTGCAGCACAGAGTTAATTTAAATTATCTTTAGTTGCAGCTCTGACTACAAAAAAGTAAATTAAATAGTTGACAAGGGCTCTTTTAGGTCATCTATAGGTTAGTGAGTATTACTGTAAAGCCTGGAGTTTGGTATTCTGGCCTTGACCATCCTGAAGGGACCATATTTGGACAAGAGGTGGAGCTTGGGAGGATATAAATTGATACCAGTGAACTTTAAGCTGTAATATAATTTAAACAAGAACGTCATAAAAATTATTCCTTCCCACATAGCTGCTGTGAATGGGGAAATAAATGAACTATCGAGACGAAGTCGGTTTTCTGTAACAAGCTGTAAAATGTTTATATCTCTTGTATGTTGGACATTTGGAGCAAGCCTCTAGTGGCTGTTAGAGGAACTGCATTTTTTTAAAACTTCATGTTGGTTTCGTTTGTCACCCTGAAGGCTGCAACTTGGCTGCAACTTCAGATTTTTTTCATCACTGATTAAATTACAAATTATCTTTCAATTAGAAAATTAACTGTTGGATCTCCAAGACATCCATTCAATAAAAAAATATTAAAACAGGACCATTTTAATGTGTTATAATAAAAAAAATACTCAGTTTTTCTTTGATGTAAAAGCAAGAAAGGGGTAAATTCCCACATTTTGAAACCCTGCAACCATCGTGGAATCATAATTTCTAGTTAAAAATGACTTAAAAATACATGTTTTAACACAATAGTTGCAGATTCACTTTAATTTTGATCAACTTAATGACTAATCGTTGCAGCTGAAATGCCGACAGGTGGAAGTATAAAGCAGCATGAAATGAAAATACTTTGATAGAGTACATCTATCATAAAATTTAACTATTATCACAGCACTCCATTAAATGCACATATAACTTCCTTTTTTAAATTTAAAGACGCCTACAGGAATCAAATGTGTTATGGCAGTAACATAAGATATACACATAATGTCAAAGGGCAGTTTAAATAGATTGAATGGGGCTTACTGTTCATCGTTAGAGCCGGTTTTTCACTAGCTTCCACACCTGTTAAAAAAACAAAAAAGTAATAAAATAATCACACACATCACGGATATCTTCACAATCACGGTTTCTCACAATGTTAAAGTTTGCCTTAACGTTGATAAACAGCGTCAACACCTTTTTCTGCCATTGTTTGCACTGTTTGCTGACTTTCTTTGTCCTCTAAAGTAAACTTGTCTGCCAAACCTTTACAGGAAAACAAAAACTTTTCACCATCATTAAGTTAGCTAGCTTGACGCAGAGTCGACCCGAGGTGGAAACTCGAGCGTGCTAACGTCTCAGGTGGGTTTTTTTTTACGACTCCCAAACGTTTGACGTAAATAATCAAACATTGTCCATCGCAGCTGTGGAGTGAGCTTACCTGGGCGCGGCGGACCGTGTCAAAAAACCAAAACAAAAAAACTTACTGAACAACTTTTTTCACAAAGCTAACTTTGAGGTAGAGGAAACGTACGCAAACAGCCAAGTTTATGTTTGAAATTGAAGCTGTTTGCGAGTCCGCCGAGGCGTCTGAAACTGAGGTCTGTAATTCAGTAAGAAGCCCTCGTGAGTCACGCAGCAGCCGCTCTCGATTTCCGCCCCTCCCTTTCCTCCTCGCGGCCGCGGCCCGTCGTCAAAGATCGTTTGCGAGCGAGATGTTTCACTCCCGAGTTAAAAAATAAAAAGTGGGACACGTCAGTTACACCACCGACTTTTTTTTCTCTCTGTTGATATGAAATGATTTTTTAAAAACAGAATTATGATTTTTGATCAATCAAAATGTAGATTTTTCACACTTTTCATTTCGTTTGTCTATATTAAAAAGGATTCTTATTTAAAAACAACTGAACAATATTTTTAATTTCAATTAATATGCCTATTCATTGGATCTATAAAATGTATTTATGTCAAATTTTGTGATTATCTGCTTAGATTATTGCAGCTTGCTTCTATGTTTTTGAAGGAAATAACACAAATCATCAGAAAAAAGTATTTTTTTATTATTTGTCATTTACATCCATTCATCTATTAGCTGTACAATTGAGGGTATTTGTATTCGTGAAATTAGTATTATTAGTATAAATGTGATACAAAAAGATCTTAGCAGTGCAATAATGACTCATCCTCACAGTGTTTACCAAATTAAAAGAATCAAATTCAGTGAGTAAAAAAGATGACATACCTACTTTGATTTAAACTAATGAAAATTAAGTTACAGAAGTGAATATCTGACTACAAAACTGGTCTGAATAAAAGACATTTAAAAAATAAAGAAAATCATGAAAAGTTTTGTTCATTTTCAGTCTTTTGGTCAGTAAAAAAAAAAAGACAATGGAGTTCAAGTCTTTATATACTGAGACCAAACCACGGTACTTTTGAACCATACTGAGGTCAGTAAGACGGTTCTCTAACAATGTAAACCTAAATGGGCTTTTATTTTTGCTAGGCACATAACTATTCAGTTTTCAATCAGTTCAATACAGAAAATAAGGAATTTGTGGTCCAAAAATGACCCTTTAAATATTTCTATATAAATTTTTTTTTGAAAGGACAATTAAGATGAAACACGGCTGTTAAAAATATTACAAATGAAGCTCTGCTGAGAGAGAGAACTGTACGTACAACTGATTTTAATGAAAGATAAATAGGAAACAAGTGACACAACAGTTGGAAACTTCAGTGTGGCTGTCTTCACATTTTTTCTCGTGCAGCTGTTGACTTCAATCTCCTTTCTGCTTCTCTATTGAAACACAGAGCAGACAGATTTATGAAAGCTCAGTCAGACACAGACACAGAAGAAGAAGTGAAAAAGAACATTGATAACATGCAAACCTTTTGCTGAAGTGTGAATATTTTTAAACTGTTGTGGTTTTTGTGTCCAGAGATGCCTGTTTTTCTGCGGAGGCGTCCTAAATGGGACACAAAGAACAAGAAAAGTAATGCAAAATAGCCTGCAAAGTAGTGTCCTGGTAGAAAACAACAGTAAATACACAGAGGAAGTCTGCAACACCATTCCTCAGCTGTGTGCTAATCAAATGACAAACCATGTGAGGAGCGCTCGTGTCGATAAACCCAGAAACTTCTCCATTCTCCAGTCCATTTGGTTTGGAAGTGTTGTGGTTTACCGGGCTGTCTTCTCTTTCTTCAATGTGCAGTGGGCTGTTGACTCCAGTCAGCTTGAGCTCCAAACTCTCTGAATCACAGGTGTTGTCCAGTTCAGAGCTGCTATCACTTGGTAGAGCTTTCTTTCTATCTTCCTTGTTATCAGACTCGGCAGGAAGCTTAGGCTCAGACTCCTCTTTCTTTGTGGCCTTCTCCGCTTCTGCCTGATGGCTGTCTTCTCCTGCCTCGTTTTGAGCAGCCCCTGCTGGAGTTTCTTCTTCTGCAGATGAACCGTGGACCTCACTGCTGGTCGATGCTGCTTCCAGCTCCCTGGATCCAGAGTGAGGGTTGTCCAGAGTGGGTGACTGCGGCGAGACCGCAAGGATGCTGCTCTCTCTGGACAGGGTGCTGTGGCGATTTTTGTCCGGGGACCTGAAACTAAACCTCTGGCTAGATCTTGGACTATAATTCCTGTGAAACTCAGAAAAGCTTTCTTTCCAGGCCTTAGGGGACATCAGACTTCGTCTCTTCAGGGAACCATATCTGAAATATTTTGCAAGAGGAACATCAGACAAAATGTGAGGAAATGGTCCAAATATGTTGCTTCTTTTCCCAAATCAAGACATCAGCTTGTAAAAATTATCCATCATGAAATAAAAGGTTAATGGAAAGCAGGATTCTTTTTAATCTTGTATCAGTGATGACAATCTAACAAATAATATAGTTTTGTAACCTTAAACCCACATTGCTACTATTTGGAAACAAAACATGTGGAGTATTGGCATTAAAGGTCCAGTAAATAACAAACAAGGGGGTCTTTTGGTAGGATTTGGTGGAAATAGAATATAATATACATAAATATATTTTCATATGTGTATAATAAAAGAAAAGGGAGGGTGAGCAAACAGCAAACTGGTATTTTTAGTTGGTTACAATGTGCAACCTCACCTTCAGATGTCATTAAATCCTGCACACTGAATCTTTAAATAGTTTGTGAAGCTGCAAAAAGATTCCTGCTTTCATCAAGGCCTTGGGGCCTAGCTGAGGAAAACTTAAGTTTGGCAGATCTTTACAATTTAATAGAGTATCGACTGTCATTTTTAAATTGTATCATTTTTTTTACCAAACTACTGCTACAAACCACCAACTATTACAACAAAAAGAAAAACTTACCGTTGCAATCCCCTTAAAGTAAACGACTTGTCGGGATGCTGAGCCTGCAGCTCCTTTATCACACTATGTAGATCGACGTTGAGCTAAAACACAAGAGCACGGGTCAAAAAAAGCAGCTAATTCTCTATTAGACACTCAACCACCACAGAACAAAACATACCTTGCTCATTTCCTTGTAGAAGATGTCTCGTAAACTCGCCACAGATGAGAAGACTGACACATAGCATCCAATACGGCTGAAAATGACACATATCGCAACAGAATTTTAAAAAATGTACACACCCTTACATATCTTATGATAACAGAGAACATTCAGTCACCTTTCATAAAGTTCAGGCAGCTCGGCTTTTAATTCATTGTTGATGTTTTCATAGACATTTTTCGCAGCCTTCATCTCCTCATTTGCCTGCAGAGTGAAGCATTGAATTAATCCTCAAGTGCATTTATGAGCAAGCACAGACTGAAATACACAGTAAAAAAAATATGTGTATGTCATCAGTGATCACCTTGTTTATCTTGATATCATCCCTCTTCTTTGCAGTCTGCAGTGCATCCAGGTGGTGGCGTGCAGAGTCGTAGTCGACCAGTTTTCTTCCTCTCTTGGCTACTTTCTCCTACAGATTGAAAAAGACAGGAGATCCATATATATATATATTGTATGTGTATGTGCATGTGTGAACTACATGTGTGTCTGTTGGTTTTCGTGTGTTTGCTCTCAGGCCTTTTATCAGTCTGTGAGTACACTTCTGTTCACTGGCTTCCTCCTGTCTTACCTTGACATCTGGGAATTGGCTCACATAGGACTCCATGGTGCGTACCGCCTGGTCTAATAGCTTCACCTCGTAGTCATTCCACAGGAGGTCCTCCCCCTTATTAAAAGGCGCAACATAAATATTGCATTAATAATGTATAACAAGAGGGAGAAAAAAAAGGGTTTTTCTTTCCCCTGGCGATCTGTGAATCATGCTGTTTTTGTAAAACAAAAATGTGCAGTGCAAAAATAAGCAGCTCTGGGTTTAATAATACGAATGATGATGGTGCTGACCTCTACAATGGCGCCTAAATCTTCCTCTCCAGCCCAATCAGATTCATAAGAATCAAACAGAGACTGGGAAAGGCGTCTTGAAGCTTCACGCATGTCTGTAAAAAAAAAGCAGAATTGTCTAATGAGACCTGCAGAGGATACAAACTGACAGAAAACCTGCAGCTCTGCTCCCAGAGCTCTCACCTCTGACTGCATTAATGTAGGTCCTCAAATCCTTGTATATTCGGTTCCCATCAGTCTGCAAACAAACAGACAAGAGGTGTTCAGGAGTGTCTGTTTTGACATTTATCACTTCTATGATGTTTGATTTAATGTGTAGAGTCAATAAATTATTCCACTGTTTATTTACAGTGTAAATCATGTCAAGCAGTGGGGCTTTTTTTCATACAGCTCACTAATTTGTTTGCTACAGACCCAATTTAGGTTTAGACATTGAAATTCATTACACTGTGACCAAAATAAACACACAAAAAGTGACTCCGGTGATGTAATTTTCTCATCAAACAGGGTAAAGTGAATACCTGCTGGTCATTAAACAGTCGGAAAGAGTTTTCAAACTGGTCGTCTCTGGTCTCAACGCTCTTTCCCAGCTTTTGCATGACCTGCATAGAAAGCACATGTCTCAGAGCAACAGAAACTAAACGGTAACAAGTTTCTTTCTGTTGTTATTTAAGGAACAAAAACTTGCAGACTATTACCATCTCTTTCCCTCTGCTCAGCTGCCTTTGGACTTTTTTAGCAAAGACACCAGAGCTGCCTTTTGGACTCTCAGCCATGTTTTTGTCTTGTCTGTATTTATCCCTGGCGATCAAGGGGAAACAAAGAGGAAAGAAGACATTACAACAATACATCAAGACCAGCAAATATCTGGCTTTAATATCGCACACTGAAGCAGGTGTTTTACAACAACACAGCTGCACCCAGTCCGCAGTTTTATATCAGTTATTAATATTAGTATGGGAGCAGTTAATTTAAGAATAAGTAGTAAATTTAACACTTTATTATATTATATTAGTTACCTTTGTATTACATGCTATGTCATAATATTCTTTAATATCTATCAAAAACACTAATAGTGTTTTGTGTGTATACTTATGCTGACATACATTATTTCTAACACTATAAATGACACTGTATACAACTTTTTTATATACCAGTTCTACCTTCCCTATTTTTTCATTTAATTCTTATTTTTCCATTCATATAGTTCTTTATTGACATTCCTAACCCTCTTTTTCCTGCTGTAACATGTGACATTTGGGTTTTTCACAGGAGTAAAAGAATTAAAGTGAAATTATATTAGATTAGAGAGGCAAAAACAGCGAACATGAAGCATATTACATGAACCTCTCTGTGTTAAAATCACTGAGCAAAGCAGTGAGAGAAGTTCCCATTTTGCTGGACAATTGAAAGCCACTTTGCAGTGATGGACACTTTATTCAAATCTTTCACTTAAAGTAAAACTGAAACCACTCCATAAAATTACTGCATTACAAGAAAAAGTCTTGCATTCAAAGGTTTTACATTTGGTAATATTATCATAAAAGTGCTGTTAGTATGAAAAGTAAAAGTGTTCATTATGCGGCAGAATTGCCCCTTTGAGAATTGTATTATATGTACATTTGATATTACTTTGTTTTTAATCATTTATGATGTTTTATGAAAATGAGTAGGAGGATTTTTATTGATGTGGGTTGGGGGAAGTGAAGCTGTGTTTGACTCTCCACACAGCTGGTTAGTTTAATCTAGTTGTACAACACTTAGGCATAAATCTAAGAATCTTCTAATTTACTTGAGTATTTAATTTTATGTTATTTTGTATCTCTACTCCCCAAAAATCATGAAGAAACTATAGTATTTTTGACGATTCTACATTTTTTTGACATAATGGTTGCTGTTACCTATTAGGTAAAATTTTGTGTAGACAAGACATAAATAATCTTATTAAATATTAATTTTTTTACAGATTAAACAGCAAAATGTAGTTTATTTATCGATGTATCTGTGATATTAATCCAGTAATATTTTATTTATCCCTATATTATAGCACTTAAAGGGGCAAAAAGGAAGAAGACGCTCGCGCGGCCTCAGTTTGTGGATAACTACAATACCCAGAGTTCCCTGCGGCTAAGCTCCTCCTAGCAGTAGCATGGCAGCGGTGAACTTTAACCACTGTGTTTGAGTGTTTTCGGGTGTCGGAGGAGTGGCCCTATGACCAACGGACAGATTCCCGAGCTGCTCGCCGACCTGCAGGACGCGATCATGGGCAGCGCTCTGGTCAAATGTGCCGCCGCCGACCTGGGCATCCAGTGGGCCGGCTGGGCTCTGGCTGCAGCCTTCAAAACCGAGAAGTTTTATGATCTTGCAGGTAAAGCGACAAACTTGCAAACATTTCCCTTCGTGGGTGTTGTTTTTGCGGCCATGTGCTGACTGGTTTTATAGCCTGACTCTTAAGTTTTTACAATTATTTGGCATTAACGCGACATAAAAGCGAATGCAATCAAAGCGAGAAAACAGCCCGAAGGAAAACTACTTATTTACAATGAAGCCGTGGAGTTGTGATATTCTTTAAAAGTATATTTTTTTGCGCTGTATTTTATAAGATGGATTGTCATTATAAAACCAGTATTATCTAAAAACAGCCTGGTTGCGAAACGAGCAGAAAGCTCCTCCTTTAAGCGACGCATAGATCCAATCAGCTTATCATAATGACCCCGTGTCAGCAGGGGCGTACAGAAGAATCCTGTTTTTACTCCAAAAAGGGCTTTTCTTAAATGGGCCCCAATTAAAATTTAATATATTAGTTCTCCATAATAGTGATTGCTGCTACTGAATCTCACTTTGCATTAATAACCAACAGTTTAAAAAGCTTAAATAACATTTACAAAAGCAAGAAAGTGTTACTAATTAATCAGATGATGACTAATCGATTTTTCTGATTAAGGTCCTTAAAAATTTAAGCAATTAAAAAGGCCTAATTGATTAGCTAGTGCATAGAAAATTATCCATTTTAGTGATTGAGTGTGTTTTATGAGATTTTTAAAGCCGAAATAAACCTAATGTTCCCTAGTTTCAGGCTATTTATTGTTAAAACGTTGCTTTTTTATCTTATGTGATATTAAATTAAATTTGTTTGGGTTCTGGACCAAACAAGCAACATGGAGGCATCATTCTATCCTTTTTAGCAGCATTTTGCACTACTTATTTAGATGGTTTACAGAATAAACGGATAATTAAATTAATCATCAATGTAATTTTTAGTCCTTGTGTCCGTATTACTTTTTACACAATTAGACTGTGAGTTTTATTTAGGTGATTTGCATTCGAGAAGTTCTGAGCATGAAAAGTTCAGTTTACGACCAATGAGGAAGTCAGAATATTAATGCAATCCGCCAGGCGCCTGTAGGCTTTAATACAGACAATTATCAAATCGCTCGTCATATGCAGAACAGTGCAGCTTACCTGTCGACACCTGTGTCTGATTTCTTTGTAATTTCACAAATGAATCACCTTGACACTTCTCGTTCTACTCGTCCTCTTCCGCTCCTCCACTGTGCACTGCGCTCCTGGAAATTTTACCCTTGAACTTTGGAACCAATTGTCTGCAATATCCTGGGTAAAAGATTTATTGAACACACCCTGCTGTGGAGCAAGTGGAGCCATCCGCCCTGCCCATGTCCCAGCCACCCTGAGGCTACAGCTTCTGATTCTCTCTGGGGTTTTTTTTACCAGGATCTGGCACATTTATACTGCTTGCCCACCTGAGTCGGCTCTGGGGTGGAGCCAGTCACCTCCGTCAGAAGGTGCAGACTGGGTTGGTGACAGCATGGGGACTCAGGTAAGCAAGGGAGCATCGACACCCCCATTGTTACCACCTCCCATTGTTTTTCACCCAGTGCACAATTAAATAAAACTACATCAGAGGAAAGAGATTTATATCCTTTTCCTTAAAGAGTTGCTGACTCTTGCAGAGTTTTCTCGTAAGTAATGGAGGATCCTTGTAGGAGTCACAGGAGTTACTAATGAATGTGAAACCTTAACGTCAGGGTTAATGAATAATGCCGTGGTTAATGTGCATGGATGTTAAACATGTCCTTCCTTCCAGGCTGGGGACATTCCTCTTCATGCGGATCTTGAAGGACGGTCACGATCGCAGGTTCAACAATGTCAGAGACAACCCAGGGATTTTCTTTGTATATTGGACTATTCAAGGTACTTGGAAGCGCCGTAAATGCCTTCCTCTCATTGCCACAGTCCTTGACCAACTCATCACCCAGCTGAAGGGAGGGACGCTTTGTATAAATCACTGTCTAGCCTCCAGCTCTTAATAAATGCATTTATTCTAAGTAGGAGTTGTTGGTCACATGAAGTCAGGTGCACTTAGTTCGTGGAACCATTAAGGCGAGTCTGGCTTGTAGATGATTTATTTTTTCCTGTTTTCTCTCAGCTGTGTGGGTATTTATGACCCTCCTGCCCACCCTCATGCTGAACACCGAGAAGCGAGATGTGCCTCTGGGAACGAGGGACTACATTGGCTGGACTCTGTGGGGCCTTGGCTTTGCCACCGAGGCTATTGCTGACCAGCAGAAATGGTTTTTCAAGCGTGACCCTGATAATGTTGTAAGATAACAGACCCTTAAGTTGTGCAACCATAAGCTGCATTAATGGCTCACTCTTTGACTGTAATAGCTGGATTATCTAATTAGTTTTTTTTTTTTTGCCTGCAGGGGAAGTTTATTCAGAGTGGCCTGTGGGCCTACAGCAGACACCCGAACTACTTTGGGGAGATCCTGCAGTGGTCGGGTCTCTGGCTCTCGGCCTCCTCAGTGATGCAAGGTCCCCAGTACCTGAGCGTGGCATCGCCTCTCTTCGTCTGGTTCCTGCTACGTCACGTCAGCGGCATCCCCATCTTGGAGAAGCAGGCCTTGAAGAAGTGGGGATCTGACCCTGCTTTCCAGAACTACATCAAAAACACTCCTCTTCTTTGGCCGTGGCCAAAATTTTGACCTGCACCTGTATTCACCTCCAACACAATGAACATTACACCTTTAAGTTTTGAGGTTTTTAGGAGAACACTTTGGAATGATTACAGTTTGTAATCTTTTTCTTTCACTTTGTACTTATTCTGTAAAATAAATGTCACATTATCATTCCAAGTTCTGATATAACAGCCTTCTGTGTAATATCTCAATAGGATGACATGACTGAGAGTCCACATATATGTTTTGGAGTAAGGACTCGAAAGTACCTCATAATTTTGACCCTTTAGTCTCTAAATTTACATGTTGAGCATCTCAGCAATAGTGAAGACTGAAATTCTCAGTACTTTATAGGTCTCAAACTGGTGTTTAGACAGTGAAGGTGGCCATCTATGAGTAAAGTAGTTTGAGCTGTCAATTACTTGAGGCTGCATATATATAAGTTGTGAAAAATGATGCCAACACACAAGTGAAAAAACTGCAGTTCCTCATATGACCACTTGAGGCTGGTTCAAAGAGTCCAGCCACCTTCAGAGCAGAAATAAACATGTATACAGCCGGGCAAAAACAGCCTGGCTTGACCTTATTTTAACATTAATGAAAACTACAGAGGATGAAATAAGTGCAGAGCTGTTTAAAGTTTAAATTGCTTAAAGCTTATTCTTCCAAGCTTCACCCTCTGGTAAAATATGGTCACTTCTGGTTAAAATAGGTAAATAATAAAGCAATTGGTGGTCTGCTCTGTCTATCATACATTTATTTATTTATTTATTATGCAGGTTTTAAGATTTGGGTCACAATTTTTCTTTACACTCTTCATTTTATGGCAGTGACATTCAAAGAGCTGGAAAACTGCTTGAAGCAATAAAGAGAAACCACACAAGACATTTTTTGCAAAGGTTAGAAATGTATTTTATAAGTTACATGAGTTTCAAAGCGCGCAATTGCGTACAAAATTGTGCCAAAGATAATCGAATAATGCCACAGAAGCAGAACTGGCCAATCACACAAAGTACTTGCCTTTTGCAGGGGATTACTCGTAAGTGACCTCCCACAGTACAAACATTACGCAGAGCCATAAACACTGGGGCAAAATGATCAAAGATTACAGCCTGTCACATAAACCAGTGAACAATGTTCCTGATGATCACCAGCAGTGCAGGACAAACTGGAAAACAACAGTAAAGATTTCAAAATATCCTGTCCTATCAAGTGATTAACATCAATCATAAAACCATCACACCCAGTCGAGTTTGCAGACGACCGAGAAGATGAGGTCAATGAGGAAGGTCTTCCTGGAGGTGTTAGATCCACTGTTTGTAGTTGTAGCAGGAAAAGGACAAGAGGTAAAATCGAAGACATTTACAGGACTATTCACTGGAGGATGACGACAAAGCTTCAGGGAAATGAAATACAAACATCAAAACTAAAAGATAATGTTACTCCCAGTCACAATCTAAAATGAAATGCCAAAAAAACAGCTCTTCAACTTCTGAGTGACACATGAGTTGAAAAACTGTCAAAAGAAATTACTACATTTTGCAAGCAGGTCGCACCGAAACGGTGCATTGTATTACAGTACATATTTTCCGCTAAGCACACCAATTTTCTACAAGTAATATGCAGCACATTCCCGTGAAATGAGAATGTCTTGTGAAACATTTAGCAAAAGAATCAGCTTGAAAGACACACGAGTGTGCGTAGACAGATAGAAAAACCTATTGTGGTTTAAAAAAAAAAAAAAATCCTTTTACAAACATGTAAAAATCAAAATAAAACTCACACCATTGCAAGATATTAAAACTGTTATATATAAGAAGACTAAGACTGAGGCATTTATTACTACTATCAAAGTAGAACCATGCAGGTTATGCATAAATGGAGAAAGTGTTACTTGT
>JAPZDY010000002.1:22035115-22049549 GCA_029783645.1 Ctenochaetus hawaiiensis | reverse complement strand
CAGATAAATGCTACATTCACAAGAATACAAACAGACTGAGGCGAGCAAAAACGCACATTAAATATGCGTTTAAAAACTTAATATAAACAACAATAACAATAACAATAAAAGAGGTAAACAGGTACAGCTAAAAAATAATTAATAAGAGGAGAAATTTCCGGTTACATTTTTCAAAATAATATTCATACCAGTGAAGAAACGGTTTTTCCCGGCGTGATTGGAAAAATAACGACTGCACAAGGTTGACAGGCTACGTGAAGTTTACCGGACAATGTCAGTCTGTCGCGGTTGGGACTGAATGTACCCTGCATCTAAGCATTGAAGGCGTAGGAGGAAACTTTTGTTTAGCCTTATTATATCTATGTTGAATCCTCTTTCAAAGTATTTCTTTCATAACTGGAACACTGCTGTGCTTTAATTTGCATCTAATATAATCTAACATGTGCTCAACTATGTATTATGTGTTTAAATACTTCCAGCATGTCTCTGAGGGCTATGTAGAAATAAGGGCATTATTCAGAAGTGTATTAATTTGGGCTCTTACATAATTATAAAAGACATTAAACTATTGTTATATGTATTCAAATATATCACCAAAATAATAATACAACTAAGCATAAACGACTTTTCATCTTTCACAAAATATTTCGTCTGTTATCTATTTAAATTTTTTAAAAGAATGTCCATAGAGGAATGCAGAAACAACTGAAGTCGCCTGGCATAGCGATGCACTCAATCTCCTGTCATGATTAATGTTTGAGCCAATCAATATTCGGAATAGGCGAATGGGTGAGCGAGAGTTACTCGTGAGAGAGAGAGAGAGAGAGAGCGAGAGAGAGAGAGAGAGAGAGAGAGAGACCACCAGCCCGGTGAGGACAAACTTGCAAGAAGCAGGGCATGCAGAAAAAGCTCCGCAAGACAACAGTGCAGCTGCTCGGCGGGTTTTGAAGCTACAGAGGCGGCAGAGCTTGTTTGGTTTGGGGGTTACAATGATTGCCACAACTCAACAGAACATGACCACGGAGCTGGTATGTGTATATTTTTTTTTTCAAATTATTGTTTTATTTCTACTTAGTTTTTATTCAAAGTCAGAGCAGTGAGTGCGCGTGTGCGCGTGCATGTGTATGTGGAGTGTGTGAGGGGAGATTCAGCGTGTGTGCAGAGGGGAATTCCTCATGTATGACCTCAGTAAGATGTTTATCGATTAGTGTTTTAGCCATTCTGCCCATTCAGACTTTTCTGTCAATATTCATCCTCTGGACGGGCTTGACTCTGTGCACTGCGGTGCAGGCTGCTGTGGTTACACGACGTCCAGTGCCTCTCGCTCCCATTGCCTGTTCTGTCCCATGCAGACTTTTATAGCACAACATCTGCAGTCTGATTATCAGATATAAGAATTTGTCCCGGCAGACTTTCTCCTTCGGCCTGGACCTGCACAGTGACAAAGGTGCTCAGACCTACACTCTGCACTGTATGATTGATTATCCCTCTGCTGTGTGTGTGTGTGTTATCAATGAACAAAGACTATGAACCGACATCCTCTGTTCTGTCTTCACACTATTAACACATGGTGTATTGTGCATTTACTGAATCATCCTTAATGCTCTGTGAATTATTATGCAGCTCTGCCATTCAATTATAAAACGCAGCATTGATGGTTTATGGTTCACTTAAAAGACAGTTCTTTCTTTATGAGTCTGAAGCTACTTATGATCGAACAATCGACTGTTAAGATATATTACATGGAGATTACATCAATAATACACTGCATAGTTTATAGACAAGATTCACTCGTGCTTTTTAAGGCTTAGAGTGAGCAGAAAACTGGTCCAGAATCAATGTTTCATGTAATATAACTGCTGGTGAGAAATACTTTCATCAGATTAATTTTTGCAGCAGTTTTACACTTTGATTTCAGTGGGATTTATTTGTCTTCAAATGACTGCATACTTTTCATTTGTAAATAAAACTTTCTCATGCATTTACGGTCATTTTCTAGAAATGTTACTCTGATGCTTCTGTTTCTCTGCCGTGCAGTGCAACAACTAAAATCTTTGCCAAGTAAACTAATTAACAGATCTCATCAAACTGTCACCCTCTTTGGAAAAGAGCTTCAATCATCAGATCATTAGTACACACAAAGTGTTTCACAGACTAGAGCAGTTAAACTGTTAGTGAAACTCTGCGTGTAATTGCTGTATAATATTAGCACAGTGGTGGTTGACATGAGGTGACACGCCAGCCTTTAGTTCTTGTTATGTGATCACGCCTGCTAATGTGATCAATGTCTGAAGCTGCTGTGATAATCCTGCAGCATTATTGTCTCCACGAGGGCCACACAAGGCTGCAGGGCTTATAGACAATCTATTACCTTTAAATGTCGCCACGTTTCATGCCACAGAGTCCAATCAATGTCCCTTACACAGTGAGGCAATTACTGAGGAAAACCTGGGTCACACACTGTCATATTTGTCCCTGTTGGCGATAAGATGCAATGGATTAAATTGGGTCTCTGCATGTGTTTTGTGTGTAATTTTAGACATACCATGATACAGAAGGAGCAAAGAGCACCGAATAACTTGTGATGCAGTTCTTTTTCACATTCAAATTAGAAAGCAGTATCTCAATTTCATGGCAGAAAAACACAAAGCTTTGGTTCTGGTTCAGTTAATCCCCGGCATTAAGGAAGAAAATAGCTGCTATTTAATTAGTTTTTCCAAAGGCAAAATTGTTTAAACATTCATCCTCAATACTGATAATGTGACACAGTGAATTCTTACCGTGAGCGTAGTATAAGCTTATTATTAGCTAATAGAAGATTTTCGTCTCGGCCTATAGTGAGAAAAATGACATATGCTCTCTCACAATTTGCTGTAACTATATATCATGTCACCCGCAGCTCGCCGGCATGTGTTTTTACTGATGCTGCTTGTTTCCTAAGGCACGAACCCGGTCACTGTGAGTGGCTGGACATGCTGAGGAAAAGCTCCCTCATACAGCACCCTTTTGTATGGCAATTTTCTTTTTGCATGATGGGGAGCATGAAAAGAATAAGACAGACAGTAGGGCAGCCTTGCAGCAGCGGAGGCTAAAGCAGCAGGTCCTTTATTTTGCAAAGGCTCTGTGCTGCATTGTCTAGTAATAGCCTTGAGGGCATGAAATCTGCCCAGATAGACCCATATGGTGTCTATACCACCTACTGCTTTTTTTTTTTTTTTTTTTGTATGATAAGAAACACAAAGAGAGGAATGGTGGCGCAGTGAGTAGGAGCACAGAAATTCCTCTGGATGTGATGAAAGAAAGCCCAGATATGAATCAATACTGAGCTGTAGTATCTCATTACTACAGCAGGTTGGTTGCCATTTTTTTACAGTCACACTAATGTTACAGCCTGCTCTAATGATGACCTCCATTTCAAACGAGGCAGTGAGAGATATTGACATGGTAATACACACGTGGGTTACCTGCTAATCTATGGCTCTCCCTCGCGAGCAATTACAGTGAATCATTAAAATCAGGGACATATAGGCTATATTGAATGCTATATGTGTCTGCCAATAGATCACCCCCTCCTTTTTTATATGCTGGTGGTTATTTTCATTGATGCCTCTGCCAATGTCATGTGCATGATAAATAAACAACATAGCCTGATGTAAAGGGGGTTTAGAAGTATGCAAATCCAGAACCAGAATCCCCAAACAGCCCGAATTGGTTCCCTCAGTCCTCTGCATGTAATTTATTGTTGGATTCTTCATGCCTCAAAGACACAGAAGATGGAGTTAAGGAGGTCTCCTGAGCCTAATTTATGAATTCTTACTGTTGCAGCGCCTAGATTCTGCGCAACCTAGTTGTGTTGCGTGCTGTGCAGAGTAATTGTGTTCAGTGTGGCTTGCTTTTTTAGCGTGCAAAACGCAATCAATACAGAATTGTTTGATTTTGTGTACAGTGCTCTCAGACAAAAGGAGCCAGTTAGCTGGAAGCTCTTTGTCTGCAGTTTAATAAGCGGCTCCAGTCCGATAAGCACGGTTTTTTAAAGTTGAAATGGTGGAAAGGCCACAATAGGTCTTTGTTATTCCCCATGGAGGTGTCATATTTTGCAAGAAACAGAGGGTATCTATCTGAAAGTCTCCTTTATGGCTGTTTCTCCGCTATTAATTGTTCCCCTCTGGACCTTGTACAACTGTACACCTTATTGATTTGCTCATTTGGTTGAGTGAAATTCCCCCAGCTCCTCCGGCAAACAGGAACTCTCTCCTCTTTAATGCAGTTATGCAGGGTTTGCCAAAAAACTCTCAACAGAATTCCTTCAGGAGAGTGATTCATAAACATAGAGACCTTTCATTTGCATTCTCGCACCCTTTGGTGTTTGACTGACATCTCATCTGGGCTTCTACCTCGACTCACAGCCTGAAAAAAAAACCCCGGCCCACTTTAAAACGTCTATGTGTTATTTTTTTTTTTTTTTTTTTTTTTTTGAACTGGCTCAGCAGAAAACCCGCTCCGAGATAAATTTCCTTGTCCGTCAAGGTGCTGACTGAAATAAGTCAGGTACATCTTACAGTGCAGCTCCTCATCTGCTCATGTTCACCTTTGCCAGCAGTTTGTGCTGCATTTAGATTCCCTCGTGCATCGTGACCAGCAGGCAGTCGGCACTGGCAGCATCACCACCGTTCACTCTGGGGATTCTGCTCATCTGTGCCTCATTTACAAGTGTGACAAAACTCCTCATTCGCCCAAATGCGTGATTCTCCCAGTCTGTCTTCACAACGGTGTGACCTTAATTGGATGCAAGGTCTTATGTCTGGGCTCAGGGGAATGAAAGGAGTTGTGCATCTCATTAGGAGGATTTTTCAGCTCTCACACATGCAAAGAGTAATTAGAGAGAGGACTTGGAAATGAAAACACTGGGTGATGGAATCAGTCAAGTGGAGGAATTTAATTTAAAATGTCCATTTCTGTTATGAGATCCTGGGATCAATGTCTTATGATATATAACCAGGATACCTGAGCATTGCTATTCGTAGACTGCATGTTTTATACAACATACGACCAGTTTTTCATGTCAAGGAGGAGCCGTTCTTTCAAATTTACAACCGTTCAGTCAAAGAGAAAGTGCTGAAGATGCAGTATTTTTCAGTATTGACTGCACAGTCCCACAGCCTGTAGGTGTCTTTATCTGATGGAAGGATAATAGTAGTTCACTGAGATACTGTGCACTGAGAAAGCAGGAGAACAAGATAAAGCGGAGTGTGGGAAAAGCCAGTAGATACAGAGGCTTGGGCATCAATCGCACGACTCTGGCTGACACTCAGAGTTCAAACATCACTTAAAAGTCGTCCCTGCAGGTGCGACCGGTAGTGGTTTTAATTCGAACATGTTATGATACTGCAGCCAAGCAGAATCTATTAAAGATGAGACCTTGGCAGCAGCTCTGCGCTGGCAACCAGTCGAGATAGAGCAGACCTTGTATATTTTCCATTTATCTGGGGAATAAAGCAAACTTGCTTCCTTACAATAAAAGGTAAAAACTTCTTAAACGAATTCTTAAAGTGATTTGAAAAATGTGCTGAGGATTTTTATCTTAACGAGAAACACCGCTAGCTTTTGGTTCAGCTGCACTGACCTTTAATCTTCAGTTACTGCAGAATTCACTTTTCCGAAATTGGTTTTTTAAGACATCTTGACTCCAGTTATGTAAGTTCATTTTCAGTTTTCAGCACTCTAATATACCGAGTGCCAAGAGCCTTTTGTCAGATGGTCAAGCGAGGTAAAGAAATGTATGCTTCTTGAGAGGAAGTGCCAGGTGGTATAAAGACTAATGTGGCCAATAGCACAGATTCAGGGACAGCTTGCGTCTCCTGCAGGCAGCATGGAAGAGCACCAATCTGTTGACCAGTGAACCATGCCCTCCTTCCGTTCCCCGCCTCCTCCCCAAAGGCCCGGAGACAGGTGATCGTGACAGGCCTTTGGGGCTGCAGAGGGTTAAATCAAAAGGGTGGCCGGCCATAATGAAGGCTGAATTTTATAGCCGCTCTATGATTGAACTCTTACACTTCAGCGGCCATGAAGCTCCAGCGGTGAAAAACCACTCATTATTAGGGAGTGTAGCACAGCTTGGGAACGGCAAGCAATTGTGTTTAATTGTGACTGATACCGATGTGGGCTCATTCCATCAGTTCCCCCTGATAGCGTACAAGCTTGTGTGAGGGCTCCAGCCTAAACTTGAAGTTCGGGTCTCTTGGTAACTGAAGCTTTTTCAGTGATTCATTGTAAAGTTATACAGTCTCATCAACTTCTCCTTCCTTTCATTGCCTCGTTAACAAGCTGCTGAATAAATCCTGATCTACAGAAGCAGACGGAGTAGGAAACATTTTTCTATTAAAGCACACTGTAATTTCAGGAGGCCACACATTTCATCTTTGCCTCAGCCGTCTCCCTCTGTTTTAGCGAACCGCATGGCCCATCAGTCATGTAACAGGTGAAATGAGGCGATGCTAAGAAAAATGATGGTGCAGCCACAATCACTGCTGCAGTTTTGAGTCTGAGCTCACATATGCAACAATTTCATGCAGTTTTTTTTATGGAAAATTAGCGTGATTCAGTGAGGTTTCTTTGATGCCAGAGACCGGTCTTCATTCCCCCTGAGGCTCGCTGTGAGCTCCTAATGTGCCTGTCGGGAAGAAATTTCTGTGAGACTATGGAAATGAAGCAGCACTAATGTCCTCCCCCTCAGCCGTGCTCGCATTCAGCGTTGTGTTTGTGTGTTTGTTCTTTTCATATCAGGACCTGGGGAGTTCAGACGGTCCACCGCGGAACTGGAAGGGCATAGGAATTGCTATGGTGGTGATCTTGGCTGTAATGTCTCTGGTCATCCTCTCCGTCATCCTCCTCACACCTGGTAAGAGGAGCTGCTTGGAAGAGTAAATGCAGCAAAGACAGAAGTTGTAATGGGGGGCAATTAAAGGCATGTTTTGACATTTTGGGAAGTGGGGTTATTTGCTTTCTGTTGGAAAGTCAGCTGAGAAGATCGATACAGCTCTCTTGTCTATAGGGCAATGGTTCTCAAACTGTATGACGAGCTCCTCTGAGGAGACGTAGAGTCCTTGCAGATGAGCTGGTGTGGACAACCAAGGAAAAATATGGAGTGAAATAAGTTTTTTCTGTACAAGAACCACAATGTAAAAACCACAAATCACCATTTTATTGAGGGTGTATCCCTCAGTTTCTCTTTCTTGACTATGAGCAATTTTCAGGCAGCCATAAGTGATAAAAGGAAGTTACTGTTCCCAGTTTTGATCATAACTTCCTGTAAAACTTTGAATTGTCATTCTTTCACTTTGGTACAGATAGAACAAATGTTTTATGTTATCATGGAACAGAGCAAAGCTAACTGTTTCCCCCTGCTTACAACCTAAAGGCTAAGCTAAGCTAACCAACTACAGGCTAGTAGTCCTGGTTTTAATGTACAGATGTTATTCAGCTGTATCATCTAACTCTCCTCCAGAAAGTGAATAAACCTTTTTAACAAAAAAGTCAAGTGTTCCCTTTGAAAGGAGGCATAAAAAGTATTTCATACATGCTGCAAATGTGTCAAAAAGTAACAACAACAGCATCATTTAAAATTCAAAAGATGAATCAAAACAGAAGCAGATAAATAGGCCAGGCTAAAAAAAAAAAAATGCCCAAGCTGTGTTTTTCAACAGGACATACATTTTGATGACTAATTATCTCCGTCTTTGTGCCTCTGAAGATGAATCTCATTTGCTACTCCGTTCCCATCTCACTATGGAGGATCTGGAGAGTGAAGAGTTCAAAGTTCATGACCCCTGCGTGGCATGGTTGAACGGTAAGGAACCCCCCCCATTTGACTAATGTATCGCTCCTGGCTGACAAAGTGCTCTTGACAGCTTAAAATTCATTATAGTGAGCTCACCTGAAAGTGAGCCTCCGCTCTGCAGACCTTGCAGACCAGACTCTCTGCCTCTGTGGATTTATGTTATCACTCTAATAACACAGGACTCCCTTTCCCGAACTGTCTTAACCTTCTCAGAAAACGAAGTGGCTCTCCGCACCAGAGAAGGACACGTCCTGTCGTTCAGCCTCACCAACAATCTCACCACGACTCTCCTGGACAACAGCTCCCTGGTGAGTTACAGCAACACAGTTTAAGAGGATGGAGGACAGATTTTAGTATTGATTGGCTGGTATCTACAGACAGCTGGACAAATTGTCCGGCCAGTAGAGAGCGAACGCTTCCAGATTGAGAGGGAGAGAGAAGCTGTGGAGTCCCACTGTTCCACATCCCACAGTTGAGACGAAAAAAGATCTGGCGGAGTGACAGTATCAGCTCATTTCCCCCCCAATCTGGCTGCTCTGTGAGCCCTCAACATGTGCCTTCAAAGAGAATTTTCCAAGCAAGGGCATCATTTTGAACACCGCCTCTGCGCGACACTGACAGACTTATATGGGTCATCACCAAGGAGCTTAGAGCAGGGTTGTGTTGCCAGGTTGGGAAGAAGTCTCTCCTTGGTGATTCGATATGGTTTGTTAGCTCTGCTGCTGTTGCTAATTGCTAAAAAAGATATTTTCTTGTGTGAATATCAAGTCGCACATTGAGTTTCCCCTGAATATTTGAACTGCTGAGACAAATTAAGCTAAATATAGGCTAATGTCAAACTTTGGGATTAAAAATTCACAGTCGGTTAGTAGAATGGTTTTTTATGTAGCACTTTTCAAATGTATGAAAAGGATGAAGAAAGAAACATCTGCAGGAATGTTTAATCAAAAACAAGCATAGATTGTTAAAGACCAAAACAGTGCAAAAGGCTTTAATAAAAAAGCTTCAAGATTTTAACAAACAAAACATGGAGTGCCCTTTTTTATTTTTTAATGTGTCGCAGAATTCTATAGCAATTGTTATCAGACTAGACATCCTTGGTTTTTTAGAAGAATGAAATGCCTGCAATCAATTATTGCAGGTTTAAGAAAATAAAATAAAACAGTGCAAAATTACTTGCAATTATAAGAGATGCAGTGAAATAGATAGAAACTGTCCCTTGATAGATGCCTGTAAAAGGGAAATAAACCAGGTCCCAGGACCAACCCTTGAGGAACTCCACATGACAGGTCACACAGTTATTTAGCAATGGATGCAAAGAAGTTACAAAGAAAAACTTTGTGCTTTATCCCAACACACTTTATCCACTTAATCAAATCTAAGCTCATGATAATAGACTTTCTGTCTCTCTTTTCTTTTTTTCATTACAGGACCTGACAACTACTAAATTCCAAGTGTCTGCAGACAAGAGGTTTGTCCTCTTGGCGTATAACATCCGACCAGTAAGTTGTCTACAAATGCAAAGCACACTCGGATTTATTGCAGAAAGCGCCATGAAGCTTTTTTACCCCCAAGGAAACATCCAGGGCCATAAATTATCCACAGATATCAAAGACAAGCTGTTGCTGCAAACACACCTCCACATGTCTGACAGGCCACCAGTGGCTGCGAAACAACGATGACATGCATCCTAATCAGAGCCTCAAAGAAACAACAGAGAAGAGGTTGAGGAAAAAAAAAGGGTGTGTGTGTGCAATCATAAGCGTGTGTGTGTGTGTGTGTGTGTGCTGATTCTGCTGCTGCAGCAGTCTTTAGCTCCATAACACCGCCCACCAAATGACTGGGATAACATATGGGGAGCTGAATATTTAAACTGGCTGATGGTGAAAGGTGCAGGGGCTTGAGGAAAGCTGGGAGTGAGTGATCAGTGAGAAGTGGATAGTGGGGGGAGGGGACATCAAGGAGATGAAGAGGTAAAAGTTGGAGCCGCAGTAATGAAACCGCTCTGCTAGTTCGGTGGGGAATTTTAATGAGAAGCTGACGAGAATCACAATCGCAGGTGGTTTCGGGTAAACGTTGGGGTAGACAGAAAACACGGATCCTTTGCTCTCTTTTCTTTAACACAACACAGCTCTGGATCTCCACCTCCCTCCACCCTCCCGCCAGCCTCCTCGCTCTGTAAATACCCGCACCATTAATAAATAGTTGAGTCGTTCCTCAAAGGGCAGGCAAGTTGTATAATGTGCAAGTAATCGGCGAGGGGAGAAAACAGAATTAGGAGGAAATGAAAGCCCTCAGCACATTTTCCGCACATTTTTATTAAAAATATGAAAGCTGCTCCGTCGCTGCTCTGCACTCTCAGACTCTTCTATCTCTCTGAGTTTCCCTTCAGAGATCTGCTTTTGCTGTAATCAGCTGCACATCATGTTTTCCATGTTTTGGGGGGTGTGTGTAAGGGGGGGCAGGCCTGTTGCTGTGTTACAGTATTCGTCACAAACACAGTGCATCCATTGTAACTAAATAATTTAGCGGTTAACATGCATCCAATCAGTTTTTCTGATGTCTCTGGGCTCAGATCTTTGTCCGGTTCGCGGGTTGCTTTGGTTGATTCACGCCGTATCAAACTTCCTTTGATGTCAGCAGGAATTGTCTGCTCTAATCTGCACGCTTCACTCGAAGAAATCAGACTCGCCACCTGGAATCATTCGTATATTTAGAAATGAATATACGTATGTGTGTGTGGATGGTTGGTTTTGTGTGCATGGGGGCTATTCCACCATCCTCCTCTTCTTTCTAGCTCCCTCCTCCTCCTCCTCCTCCTCCTCTCGCTCCTGCTTGATCTTCTTCACTCTCACTCACTTTTTTCTGTCTGTATCTCTGGGGGGATTTGTGCTGACTGAAGCAGTTTGCGCCCGGCACCAGCTTTTGCTGTTTGGAGGGAGCCATACGCTGCTGAGAGTGGCTGAGAATGAGAGAGAAACACTGAGAGAGCAGGAGCAAAAAGCCATTTGCAATGGAGGTGGAGGGGAAAAAAAAATGTCTTATGCATGATTTACCCTTAGATACACCGCCCATTTAAAATCTATCAGAATGGCTATCAAAGAACCAAAGAGATGCTACAAGGAGAGCGCTGCAGTGAAGAGAAATGGACAAGTAGGCTGTGGGTAAAGTTAAAAGGCTTCTTAGGAATTTGAATTAACTCTAGAGGCTTTAGGGAGGGTTATGTGCCTGGTGGATGAAAATAAATGGATTTTGATAAGAGGGTATACATAGAAGTGAGTTAGGGATTTGGCCACATAGGAACAAGAGAAAGCAGATTTCCTCCAGGAAAACGCGCTTCCTCAAAGCTTGTTTGATTTAAACAGGTTTGTGTGCACGAGGAGATGGGAGAGAGAGGAGATCCACATATTTTTAGAAGAGTGATGCAATTTAGAGGAGACAGAGGTTTGTGGGATTGATGAGCGGAGGTGAACGGACGGTGCGGTTAAGGGACAAATAACGTGTCAAGGGAGTCGTGTCTGCACTCTGCAGCAAACGGCTGATGGGTGCTGGTATCAAAGGCAGCACATCGCGGGAAATGCTGAGAAATGCTTGTGAGGCAGGAGCGATGTTAGGATGGAAGGATGCTGTTATCTCCGTGGAGAATAACTAGCAGTGTACAACAGATCTCTAATATCTGCGCTCATACAAAGGATGTTGTCACAAGTGGAGCTGTAACACCATAAGACTCCCAGCTCAACTGTGAACTCCTTAAAAAGATAAGACATGTGTTATTTCCTACGTTCCTACTGTCATGTTATCCCATGTCGGCCTATTTGAGTGTTTAATCTGCGCATTGTGTCCCCAGCCCCCCATTTTGGCGGCATGGTTTGGGGAGGGGGGCGGGTAGGAGAGAAAGGGGTGTGAGGAGCAGAGCAATCTGGAGGATTTATGATATGTTACTGGCGGCTACATTAGAACTGACTCTCTCTCTCTCTCTCTCTCTCTCTCTCTCTCTTTCCACCTCTCGGAGACAGATGTTCTCTCTCTTTCTGCCTGTTTATCACACAGACACACAATAACGCACAGCCTCTGCCACCAGCTTCGTAATGTTAAATCACAAGCAGAATCTCCTTTACAAATCATAAACAGCTGATTGAACTCGGTGCCCATGGCAATGCCGCCCCCCTTTGGTTTCAGCAAGAGTGATGCTGCCTTTAACTCAGGAAGCGGTCCTTGTTATGTGTTGACGACCCGTCAACTCTGGCTGTCAGCCGCTGCCCCCCCCTCCGCATCCCTTCCTCCCTTCCTGTCTTTGTTTTTCTTGTCCCTATCTCCCTCCCACATTTTTTTCACTATAGTGTTTGACCAATTCATTCAATCCTCTTCCTGTTCTGGCGTTTATTTTCTGTTGTAACACAACCTTTTTTTTTCCCTGTACACGCTGTTGCCCCTCATGCTCAGACTTTACACCGCGATTAGATTTCCATTTCATTTAGATAGCCGTAGAATCTATTTCCCCTCCTTTATACCTGGCAGCATTACCCCTGTATCACTCCATCCATGAATTTTCTAACAACAGACAAACAACACGGAGGAGAAATCCAATTTATCCCTTAAGTGTGCTGTATAGAAGATGTGACATTTAATTTCTTTAGGGATTGTTCTCTTCCAGGAAACTCAGGCTTTTAGAGGCCAGAGGGCAAATAGCCTGCTTCCAACCTTTTGCCTGAGAAAAAATAAATAAAAAGGAAGGCACAGATCAATATTTTACCTTGAATTCATCAGGTAATGCTGTAATCAATTATGGTTGAAACACACACACACACACACATGTGCACGTACACTCGCACACATTCATCGATTCTGCACCCTTAGTCTTCTTCAGCATGTTAATTTAATTAATCATCGAGCTGCTCAAGCTTGTGTCAGGGTTGCGACAGAGTTGCCAGCCACAATAGATCTCAGTGGGAAGGATATTAGCTATAATGATGCTATTTAATAAGAATGTATGTCTTTGATGTCGTCTCTTGTACTCAGTCTGAAGGGGCCCCGTGCTTCAAATTCCTCTTATTCAGATATGATCACAGTAATGATGTAATATAGATGAAATGACTGCAAGACTTGAAAAAGAAGTGCACAATATCGAGCCGTGATTGGCTCATTTACAACCAAAGTACATTATAACGCTGACAACACATAAAAATTACCACATATACATATTAACAGTGTGAGGCATGTAACTGCTGCTTTTTTTTTTTTTTTAGTGAGAAAATAGCATTATGGTGTGTTGCCCTTTTGTAAAGCAATAAGCCACTTGGTGCAGTGCTTTGCAGCAATTTCAGAATAAATTAGAGAATGCGAGCACAGCTTCTTGTTGCTTATTGCTGAACTGTCAGGTAGGTCTCAGCAGCGTCCTTCCGTCTTTCTTTATACACATGTAAGAGCATGTGTGAGCACTGAAATATGTGTGTTGTCATTGAAGTGAGGCACACCTGTGTGCATGATATCCTCTACCTCTTTCAGGTGTTCTCTCAGTCCTTCACAGCCTCCTATGCTATCTACAATGTGGCTAATGGGTAGGTGGAATCGTGAATGCTAATGCATGGGCTGCACTGGGCATGAGCGTCACCAATGCAAGCAGACCTGCGGATTGAAAAAAAAACCCCCCCAGAGTGTGTCTCATCGAATCAGAGCCTCATGTTTCTGTCAGACATGCATTCATTCGTCAGTGTTCTAACCAGGTCCCGTGTCCCGACGTAAGGTTTGTACTGTACCTCAGATTTCACTGCCTGACATTCATATCCAGCATATCAGTGGAAAAAAAAACAAACTTTGTGGTAGCTGTGGATGTTCTGAGGAATGGGCCTGGAGAGGATTTCTGGAGAGTATTGATCATTGCCTGGGTATGCCTTGGAGGGAAATGTTTGCCTGTCCTGAGGGAGAAAGTGCAGCTAGAAATACGGGAAAAAAAGAAGTGTTGCATGAACAAACCCCGTTCTCTGTTTTGTTTTGCTTCTCTGCATCTTGCTCTTCTGTCCTCACGGTACAGTGTCTCTCCCAAGCTTCGAGAGCTCAAGGCCAGAGCATGGATGGACCTCAGAGGGATTTAAACAGGACACCCGGCCCTAATGGGGGGGGCTCACATCTCAGTTTTTGTGTGTGTTCCAGGGATCTGCAGGAGCTTAACCCTCCGGAGAGGGAGAAGGCAGTGCTACAATACGCTTCCTGGGGTCCTCAGGGGAACCAGATGGTAAGCAAGCCGCTTATTCATCTCTCTGATTGATATGTTTTCTTTGTCATCTGCTTCAACTATACCTATTAATGTGATAAGAAGATCAGACCGCACAGTTTGTGGATGAATGGGGCTTCTATCTGACATCATTTTAATAATGATAACACCAGTGGTATCACAGTTTTGTCATTATGAGATGAACTCCAGCTAAGAGTGACTGTGTTTCTATAATGGGGTTGTTGTTTTTTTTTACCCTCATAATTCATCTACCTTCCCTGTAATGTAATTGGCTTTTGCTGCTGTGTCGCTGCTCATCTGCAGCATATTATCTGGCGGATAAAGATGTATTGGCTCTCAGTCGTGTGTGTGTGTGTGTGTGTGTG
>JAPZDY010000002.1:21998257-22016880 GCA_029783645.1 Ctenochaetus hawaiiensis | reverse complement strand
GAAACGTCTTCACAGACACATTACTAAGTCCAGTTGCCTTTGATTTATTTGCCCAGAATAACTATGACCTGGATGAATGAGAACATTCACGGAGATCAGTGTTTGATTTTCTTTCAGCTGCTTTAGTTTCGTTGTGCAGGTGTCGTTCACGCTGGCTCACTGTCAAACTGTCACAGCTAACTGGGACACTTGAACGCTACTCTGACAGGTCATAAAGGCCTTTGGAACAATTCCATGCCAGCTCTATTCTCAGTTTATGACTGCAGTTTTTTTCCCCCCCTCACTACGGAGGAACATGTCAGCACAGAGGATGAAACAATGACAAAAATAAAGAGTTTCCATCTCTCACATCGGCTGCCTCGGTGTTAGTTTGTAACATTAATTTTTCGAGGTGAATGATGTGTCCCTCCCACATCGCCAAAGCTCCTTGTGCCACCTTCAGTAAATAACGCCATCAATTTTATAACCTAATTAGTTGCCAATGTATGATTTGGCTGTCGTTCCCATTAATAAGCCTTCAGGATAACAGTTCTGGCAATCATTTAAGTTTTAGTTTGCTCAATTACTCATGATTCTGACACATTGCCATAGTTTTATAGTAAATGGACTGAACGCTTTTTTCAGATATAACTCAGATATTTAAAATTGCCAGAACACACACATAGAAGAGTTTGGATGTTGTGTAAAACATAAATAAAACACTACGATATTTTGGCAGCTCTTTGTTTACATTCACACAAGTTAAGAATGTTGCCAAGATAATTTATATTTAATGCTTTTCTCATCATTTTCATTGATTTTTTGTAATTAATTCCAGCATGTTTCACACAAGGTGGATTAGGGTTTACAAATGTTTTAATTCTGTTGTTTGTGTTCTAGACTCAGTGTTTCTCTCCTGTGGTATTTTTTAAACTATGTAGACACTGTTTTGACATTCACAGTTATAACTTATCAGTGTTTATTTTGTCCTCCTTCTGACAGGAAGTGCTGGTGTGGCTGACTGCCCTGCAGAAGGAGTTGGGCGGCGAGGTCTCTGACGAGAGGATGAGGGATTACATCTGGAACACGCTTAAGTCTGGAAGGGTAAAGACACGATTTTTACTAGCAGTTTTAGTCAAGTCAGTTATAAACAAATATCTCCTCTTGCATTTAGAAATATTAGGATGAGCCTGGTGAGATTACAGTGGTTGTATAAGCTCTACTGCAGTTGTTTTTAAGGATAGGTGGGCTCTCTGGTCACAAAATGTGATCGAGAAATAGTCACAAGGGCTCTTTGACTTGTAAGTAAGCATCAGATTACTTTATTCAGTGATCAAATCTGTTATCACTTACTTGAGATAGCTTGTGTCTTTTATAACAGAAGATGCTACACAAAGATCAAAACTTAAAGCGTAACAGAACCTTTGAAAAGTTCAAAAATTTGAACAAATTTGTCGCCTCTGTCCACAGGTTGTGCCAGGTTACGGTCATGCTGTCCTGAGGAAGACTGACCCACGTTACACCTGCCAGCGGGAGTTCGCCCTGAAGCACCTGCCCAACGACCCCATGTTCAAGTTGGTCGCCCAGCTTTACAAGATTGTGCCCAACGTCCTCCTGGAGCAGGGTAAGGCCAAGAACCCCTGGCCTAATGTCGACGCCCACAGCGGAGTGCTGCTTCAGGTAAGACAGATGTGTTGGCTTTTAATCACACTTGTTATTCTCCGGTGGCAAATACAGAACCTGACATGCTTGTCTCTGTCTCCTCTGTGCAGTACTACGGAATGACGGAGATGAATTACTACACTGTGCTGTTCGGCGTGTCCCGAGCCCTCGGCGTGTTGGCTCAGCTGGTGTGGAGTAGAGCCCTGGGCTTCCCCTTGGAGCGCCCCAAGTCCATGAGCACAAATGGACTGATGGAACTGGTGGGAGCCAAGTCAGGGTGAAGAGCCTCCTGAGAGGAGCTGGGGGTTAGCGTGAAGGGTGGGGTGGTGGAAATATCAAAAAGCAGACATAAGTTGACCCCCTGTCATTTCCAACCCCAGGGATTCAATGGGATTCAAAGAGACAGTACGCTTTTAATGTCATTTCACTAAAGAAGGGCCTTTCTAAATCGTCACACGTGTAGTGTTTAGGTGTGTTTAGTTAACCACTGGCAAGTTTTCCCCAACATGACTCCATATTTGGAACTTGAGAGGCGAAAACTTCAGACACACGTTCATGTTATTCATAGTACGCTCAAACTATAAAACCATTAGAAGTCTGCTAGTATCGCTAAGATTTTCCCCTGTGCAGTGCCTGTGTGTTGTCATTGGGCGCTGGGCCTGAATTATGAATAGGCAGCGGCATCAAAAGGGAATTGTGGGAGTGAATTTAACTTCCTCTGTATTTGTGTAAAGATCTAAAATTAATTTGATAACCGACTCAACCTTTGCTGCTTTTGGCTAATTGCAGTGATTTCCTTTTTAGAGGACGTCCCCCCCAAGAAAAAGAGCTTTTCCCAGTTAAGATTTAACTTAGTTTCTTCTATGCAGTGTTCCCAAACAGCATCCCACCCAGCCTATCCATGCGTTTCACTCCCATTATGAACACTCCAGTTTAGAACAGAAGGTCCTCACGCTTAAAATAACAAGCTGTTTAAGAGATGTATTCAAAACCAGCTGAATAGAGAAAATCAGTTAAAAGATACTGCCCCTTTAAATCTTTGGTGTCCCTTTTTTCCCCAACTTGTTGTCTTATTATTATTATTATTATTACTATTATTATTATTATTTTTAAATGATGACCTGTATACCCTCTATGATCAAAATAACTGTCCTGTCTTCATAGAAATTATTTTTCTCTTCCTCTTTTCGTCAACATAGTTTCCCATTTTTAACGGGTCTGTGCTCAAAGGCTTTAAAGAATGATGTAGAAACAAGAATAATGTACAGTAACAGTGAGAACTGAGCAATGGGTGTTGTTATTGACAGCCTGCAATAAGTGCGTAAGAGCAAGCTTGAATAAAATGTGGGATAAGGGGGCTTTTTATTTGTCGAAGTCCTGTCTCATTTAAGTGTGTGATTGTTACTTTTTTCCCCCACAGAAGAGCGCTTTAAACATCAACTACTCCAAAATGAGCACTTGCTTGATTGGATTTCCTAATTTGTAGTAGCAGTAGAAACCCCCCACCCCCCTCCCCTCCTCAAGGCTGATTGTGTTCCTTTAACAGTTTTTTTGGTGTTGATTATGTATAAAAGTATAATCTTTGGGTTCTCATTTTGTGGTTTTATTTATACTTTGTGTACATAGGTATATATATGTATAGCTTGAATGTATGAGCTCTGTGCGATCACTTTCTTGAAATAACCACAATGATTACCATAGTTTACCAACAGTGTGGTAGTGTCCAGTGTCACTGCAGCGTTCGACCCCCGCTGGTCACTGTGAAATTCAGTCAACGAACAAAAAAAAAAAAAAGAAAAAGAAAAACCGCAGCTATCTTGTATATACACGATTTCTTCGCCTAGCTCTGTGGGCTTAGCCGGTGCTTTTTTTTCAGGTGTTTTCACTTGAATGTTTCAAGCTTGCTCTTAAGCTCCAGGTTTGTCAACACTCCATTTTTGTGTAGGTAAAGCTTATTGCATCTCTTTCTTTTTTTTTTTTTTTTCCTTCAAATTACTCATGCAGTGTTAGTAGTTTCCTCAACTCTGCTGCCACCTTCCCTCTGGTTTTGTTCAGGCTTGTTTGTGTGTTATTGTAGTGTTCTTCCACGTGGTGGTTCGAGCAAAGTGGTTATTTTGATCTTAGAGGAGCATGAAGGTTGTTGTACATGATAACTGGGAGGCTTCCTGCAGATGGATTCATCAGAGAAACACTTGGGGGATGGGGGCTGGATGGGTCAAAATGGGCAAAATAAAGCTTGGAGAGCGAATATTGGAAAACTCAACAAAAAGTGAAAAATAAAGGTTTTTATTAACACTTCCTTGGTCTCATGTTGTTCATGTTATAGAAAGGTGCCTGTAAAATATTTCATCTGTAATGACAGTTATCAGGTGTTTGCAAAAATAATGAAATATGGAGCTCAGCTCACAACCACTGAAGAATGAGGTCAGTATCGTGTCCACTCACTTGATGGATTATATCTTACTCTGTGGTTTTTTTATGTGAATTCCTGTCATGTCTGTAATGTGAGGATGACATTACAACCCAGAGGAACACTTCTGCTCTGTTAATGTGCAAATTCAGGCTCTTTAATCTTTTTAAATCATTTTTGGAGACATACAGCATCAGACAATTAAATTTTGGAAACAACTTTCTGTATACTTTTTTCAAAACCAGTCATTTTAATAACACCCTTACCTCTAAAGGCTCTCTTTGCAGGGCTTACATTTATATCTGTAATCGTTACGATATCTTCCTCTTACACAAGATGCATCTGATGAGGCAGAAGTTTTACGTAATAAATTTAATTGACATGGTTTAGAGAGAAGGTAAGTACAAATAACCACTTCTCTTATGTTATTTATAACTGGCCCACATACCATCACCCCACTCTGGTTTCTTGCCGGTCAACTGTACCAACACTCTCCTTCCTCCGTCTGTGTGCATTTGCTGCAAGAAAACATTGCTGAGGAACCTTAATTTCACATCATGCTCATACTCAGCTTTACCTAAATGTTATAAGAGTAAAACCAATGAAAACATGCACAGAAATCAACCAGATTCTTCCAATATGCAAGGGATTTTTTAAAAAAAACTGCACACTAAAACATAAACTCCACCTGCTTTTTTATTTAAATAACAAAGCTCTGAAATACACCCGACAGTATTTACAAAGATACATTTTTGCTTGCATCGAAAAAGTGATTGGACTGCAAAATAATGGATATATATTCTTTGTTAGCAACTCTTCAGTCTGTGATAGTAATGTGTCTCAATCCTTAACGGTACATACATAACAGGCATTCACACTCCTGCAGTTTAACATTGTTGAGTAGCACTGAGGGGATGGAGGGCCGAGTGTATCACTTCATATTTTTTTTAAACATCTTTTCAGTTTATTCTGTCCTCTCTTGAAATAATTTTACAACATTTTTGATTTACAGCATTGGCACATAAAAAAATAAAACACTGCATGACATTTAATGTGAGTACAACATACTAAAATTATAATATGTTGAGCAAATTGAAAAAAAACTTGGGGTGAAATGCATTCTTACATGGTGCAACATCACTGACAATATGAACAACATGTCAGAGTAAAATTCCAATATGGTAAAAAATAGAAATAATCTATTTTAACGCATAATGGTACAGTACTCTGAAATGGCACTTGAAATGTAATATTGCCTCTTTTTATTCTTGTTTTTGTAAGTGAAGTCATCTCAGTTTTAACAAACATTCTTCATGCATCGATGATTAAATATCCTTTCACTTCCAATCACATTACCCTCAGAGAAAATAATCCACATCAGCTTCAAAGCCATAATCCAACTTAAAAATTACTTTCTTACTGGAATTTGAGACTTGGCGCATGTGCACATAATGAACTGCCTGTTGTGAGAAAGGTCACCGAATAATGACTTTTCTTATTGACCTAGAGCAACTTGAACACATCAGTCACCTCTGAAGATGGCAGATACAATCAATTGACTTAATGAGCCCTTTATCATGAAGTAAAGCAACGGGCTGCTTGGATATTAAATATGTGTTCCAACTAAATGTAGTCACACTCTGACAATGCAACACATAAACATAAGACAATGTACAGAATAGACTATATTTGCCTATTCAATTACAGTCATGCATAATATATATAAATAAAAGTTAAAAACAGAATAATGAGCATGAAACAGACAATGATAAATGATTGATAGTGTTTTATTTTACGGCCCAGCAACAGATTTGACAGTCTAAATGTACATTACAAGGGGGAGCGACATCCTCCTGATGACCTTCAGAAGATGGGCCATAAAGAAGAGGAGAGTAAGGAAACTTAAATGTCCTGTTACTGAAGATCTATGATTCTATTTACTGTAAATGTGTTTTCCACAACTTAAAGCAAAAAAGTTCGGTGATCAGAAATTCCAGGTTTAATTTCTAATCTTAAATGTTTTGAGTATATAAAACCAAACTATACATTTTAAACTGTATAGACCGTGCAATATTTATGTATTTCACAGTATTCTCCAGCCTGTCCACCGAATCAAACAGGTGCTCTTTTAGTGTGATAAATTATAATCCCCCCCACAAATCTTTTGATCTTTTTATGGTGCTGGGCTGTAAAACAAGACATCATTAAAATTGTCAGGCCAAGTCTCAATGTCCAAAAAATAAAATTCTCACAGCACAACAACAGCTACACTTCCCAAACCTCAGCCTCAATTTAGGGCACAACTAACTAAAGAAGAAATGATCTTTCTCCCTTTTTAAACCTTAATATTGTCAAATCATACAGCGACGACACTCTCTCATCATCCCTAACATGGCACGTGAAATTTGAACCCCAATAAAACTTAAAAATGTGCATATAATCACTGACGGAAAAGTGAAAATGAATTACTATTCTGCACCAAGTTTACTACTTTATGTCAAGCAATATATTAAAACTTCAATTTGAAACAAAATGTAAATGATAAAAGTAAAGGCAAATAATAAGCTCACCTAATACAGTATAATCAGCTGATCAAAGTGCTGAAGTGAACTAAACACTGGACACTTGAGCAGAGCGACAGTGCGGCAGGTAACCCTCAGGTCACAGTGAACTATTGATCCCACTTAAGAGAAAAAGTCTGTGCCTTTTATTATAAAAATAAATAAAAGGATGTTTGTTCAGTGTCACTGTACTGTTCATTTAAAATAATAGTCGACTCTCTACCATTGGTGACATGGTGTTGCAATGATTTACTGTTTTTGTTTACATAAATACAGCTTGTAACTGCCACGGAGCAAGCTGGGCTCCTTCTGCTAAACAAGGATCCCTTGAGTGGAGGTAGACAGAAGGTGGACAAACTTAATACAAGGAGGAGGAGATGAGCACGAATCTGTTGAGGCAGGACTTCCAACATAATGCTTACAAAGCTGGATGTCTAACATCTTCAGGAGCCTTAATGTCTATGAAGCTGTGGAGACTTGAAGTGATGAGCGACTAAGCAGCATCATGCAGGTTCGTATGGATAAAGGGGATAAAGGTTGGTAAGGTTTAAGGCCAGATGAGGACGTACAGGTGCTGAAATCACGTCTGATGCACTTCGTGAAACATCAGTTCTCGTGGAATACGCGTCTCTGGGCCGTAGAGCTTACAGGCTCGCCGCTCAAACGCGGCGACATTCTGCTTTACGACCTCGTCGAAGAACATGGTTGCTAATTGGGAGTGCAGCAAAGAGCGGAACTCAAAGGATATCTGTTAAAAATACAGAAATAACACTCTCTTTAGTACAAAACCAATTCAAAAATGTTGAGATGCTGTGTCAAACATATTAAAAACAGAAGAAAACCATTTGTAAAAAATGCATTTAGCAATAACATTTTTTTTACCTTCATGTTATAACACTTTACCAGCCTAGGTGTTTCTCCAGATTTCCAGTCTTTATAAAAAAAAAAATCTAAGCGAACTACCTACTGGCTGTTTCTGTGCATTTCCCAATCAGACTTGGCCATTATATCGAGTTTAACTTAGCAAGAAACCTAATAAGTTGTTTCCCCCTCTAAGGTCTGTCTCACTGACTGTGTAGAAAACAATCTGATGAAACAACCAGTTAGTCTACATCTTTAAATTCTTTTTTCTTGTAAAACTGGCTCAAAACAACCACAGTTCTAGTCAACATTCAAGTAACACTAAAAGTTTTCCAGGTTACAGCCTCAGGGGACAGTGATGAGCCTGTTAGGACTTGATGCACCTCAGTAAACCAAAGAAGCCACAACAGAAAACTTTCCTGGACACAGTGACACAGAGATTTTACCAGAAGTACTTTTAAACTTTTTTTGGTTTCACAAGAAAAAAGACTTTAACGATGAAGACTAACTGATTGATTTGGCAAATGTTTGCCCAGTTTGCCACCCAATTGTGTTGAAGAGCTGTACACAGCTGCTTAACTGAACTTTCTATAAGATTTTCTGGGAATCATTCATCCACTTTGTGAGGCTACAATATCTCACAAAATCTCAAACTACTCCTTTAATCAATGAAATTTTTAAAAACGCATCAAAAAGGGCAGAGAGTAGCTGGGGGCTACTTACAGAAAAGTCTACTGTGCAGGTGCGAGGGTAACCAGGAATGCCAGGACTAAAGCGCCATATTGTTTCCAGGTGATTGAACAGCTTGCCATCTGTGCACACTGCCTGAAATCACCCAAAAAAGGAAAATCAGTCATTTTAAATGTAAACTTTGAGGAAACAAATGCTTGCTGACATCATATCAAACACAAGTGCAAAATGTCATCCATGTTACAAACAGACCACACAAAGTATATCTTCATTCACAGGACTGACGGACTCAGTGAAGCTACTGGCACTTACTTTAACTAGATGAGGCCGGACACTAGTGATCATAGATGTGTATCTCTCCAGCACAGGAGGGAATCCCACTTCAAGTTGAGCTTTGGAGTGGCCCGCTCTCTTCATGATGGTCTGGGACTTCTTACACCAGGGTACAAAGTTCTTATACTCATCAACATTGGCCACCACATCATACATTTCCTGCATTGAAAACCTATAACAGCAGGAATTGCAAGGTTAAAGACTTGGAAAATAAATAAATAAAAATAATAATAAAGTTACTACCAGCTACTACTGGAAAATTACCCTATTATCCGTCGCTCAGAATACTCCTTCCTTTTGTTGGTGAGACTGATGAAGCTTCTGCTTTGGGGAACTGCTGTCATTGTATCCCGGTCTTGAAGGCAAAGCACTCTGGGAGTTCTTGTCATCAAAATGCCACATGATGACAAGTGTCTGAAAGGTAAGAGGAAATGTCCTGTTAACCACATTCTGGAAAGAGTCCAACCAGCCACAGGCACAGTTCACAGCAAAACCCCCCCTACATTCCAGCATCCAGCAGCTAAAGTCAACGAGTACACAAAGGACACTGGATCAGGAGGTGATGGGAGGTTTCTGTGTTGTGAGTGTGCCAGTATTTTCTGAGTTTGCCATTTGTGTGAATAGCAAAATTATATAATGCCACAACCACACAGGCTTTATGCATCACTTAGCAATGTGTTTACTCACAGGTAACCTGTAGAAACATATTATGACTAATGGCTAACACGTGGTTAGAACTATTCATCATTACTTAGTAGGACCGGGGATGACCAATGCTGCTTTATAGTATTATAATATTTTACTCCCCTTTTTTGGAGTCTATTAGCACCTGTACAGATTATGTACTTTTGCTTAAATTGCACATGAAACTCTATCAATATTTTCATTAATATAAGAACAACCTATGTGATAAATACATAAATATACTGCTTGCTTCAGCTGAGGTAAGCTTTGACAAAGCAATACATTAATTGATCATCATTAATTATGTTTTCTTATGTATTCTTCTGTCGCATCTGTCAAATTACAGTAAAACTGTTGCTGTCTTACTATTTAGTAAGAAATAATAAACCAATTTTGTAAAAGCTATGTCAAAAGATCATCTGCACTTACATTTATTAAGACACATTAGCACCATCAGTCAATATTAGCAACACTGGTAACTGGTAATTAAGAGGGCATTAGAAACATACCCTGCATTGGATCATCTCTGATGTGTAGCTACTTGAATCCGTATTTTTATGATCAATCATTTTAACTTAATAGTCTTACTGACTAGCTACAGTGCTGCGATACAAAGGTAAGAATTCATTTGTTCACACACATGCATACACTGGCGGCAGAGGTGACCACTGAAGGCGCACCTGCTCATCAGGAGCGACATTCACATTCACCCTCCCTCACACACCGATGGCACAGGAGGTATTAACGGTTCCCTGTGCTGTCCAAGGGCACTTTGAAATGCAGACTGAAGGAGCCGGGAGCCGGTATACCGAACTCCTAATAAGTGGACGACCCGCATTACAACCTGCCACAGCCGCCCCTAGAGCTGACACACTTATGAGAAAAGAAAAACATAAACATGACTACCCTGATAAAGTTGCCACGTAACAAAACCCTCCCACTCCATACCGATCGTCCCAAAGGGGCCATGGTCGATTTGTACATTGGGAATAGCGATCTGTGTGACATTATAATAATAGACCACACTCTTTCCGTGACAGGCTCACCTGATGTTTTGTCGCAGGTTTCCTCTTTGAACTGCTGGTCGACACACACGGGGAGAGCCCACTGTGGCAATTTGGAGAAAGTCACTGAGTGTCCGTACACCCATGGGTAACCGCCGGGCACTGGCCGTGGCTGCCATCAAACCAGCCACTCAGTTCAAGGAGGGGAAGTCCTGATTCTGAGAAGCTGAACCCGGTGTCAGGTCCAAGACCAAGCAATGGGATCCCAGGGTCCAGTCCAAACACCCTGCCTCCCTGGGGGTATAATAATTTACACGTAGCGTCAGCTAATTCTGATTTATAAAATAACCAGTATTCGCCGGCGAGTTATACTTTCGATTGTACGGCGTCTTGCTCCTGCAGTCAGCGTAGCTACCGTTAGTTACGTTTGTCAACTGCTAAGGTTAGCTAACGTAACGATAGCTAGCACGGTTTCATAACGAGCCCGACAAACGCGACGTACAGCCGCGTTTCTTTATTTTTTCAACAATACTCACATCGCTGTGCGTCTCGAAACACTAATTTGCTTCAAAGTTCAATAATTTCGCCAAGTTTTGGTTTCAATAATGTCATATACCGTAAAGCTGCGGACGACCTTCTGCTGCTGAGTAAGACGCCGGTGGGACAAACTGTTCCCTTCTTCTGTCAGTTGACTCGGCCCTCGGTTTCGCCAAACGGCTCAGTGGTGAAATGCTGCCACCTACTGTTTTGGAGGTTAACTGCTGCACAATGTTTTTTGTGTGGAACGTATTGTACAACGTGTATAACGAAAGAAGCACAATTTAATTTATTGCAAAACATTTGGCCCAAAATTAATAAATATATAGAGAAACTTGTTTTATGTTTCAAATAAGTAAATAGTTGCATGTATCATGCTGCAGTTATGATCCGTGAAAGAATTTCCTAATTTGTGTAGCAGACAAGACTGTCTGGTTGTTGACACTTAACAGTCAATAGTAGCTCCTGTACACCCCTGTAGTCTACAATTAGTGATGACAACTGATCCACCTCCATGGGAACAAGTCCATCAGGTAATGAAAACCATAAAATGTGGTCAGAGGTCAGGCCACAGACAGTTAGTTCCATTAATAAATAGGGCCAAGATTATTTCTATAAAATACAACAGCCTTGTATAACTAAAATTCTTAAAGTAATATTTTCGGAAGATGTTTTTACTATTTTTAGTCTATTTATTATTGTTACGTAGTAGCCTATGATGACTCATCCTAGTAGTATGTAGGGGAACAGTGTTAGTTGGAGAGTATTTTCTGTGACGTTAAGTTGTTCTTCAATGAAAAACTCCGCTAAAATAACAACGAGAAGATTTTGTTTTTCTAAAGCTCCTTAAACCCTAAACATTTCACTTGACCTCCATAAATAATCAGTGGCACCATTTAAAATGACTATATTGTGTAAATGCAGATTGCGTTTCACTTCTCTTCCACGCGATGGCGCCATTTCACCCAAAGAGGCGAAAACAGACCGCCACGCCTGTAGGCGGACCAGCACAGTCGTAGCCTGTATCGTCAGACCAGACATAGGATACAGACAACAACAGTGACAGATCAAGACCGCATTTCTGTTTGCAACCAGCTATGGGTGTAGTCTGAAAAGTGGATACAGTAGCGCACCGCAATATACCTCGAAGTTTTATCCTCATGAAGGAGCTCCGTCCTGGCTGAGTTTGGGAGATGGGAGTACTCAACATTGCAGACCAGGTACGCTGAAAAAGAGAGGGCTCCGTGTTGGTGCTGTGGCGCAGTCTATTTGCTGGAAAATACCTCTTGTGCGCAACACATAATGTCCTGTTCGCAGAACGGCTTGCTTTCATTTTTAGCCAATTGGTGGTGCGCGTTTATTTAAGCGGATACGCGAGTCGAAATGGTGAATTCCCCCGCGGTTTGCTGCGTGCGGTGTTTATGCGTTAACAAATACGTTGTTGCGGCTCTTGTCGAGAGGCCCTGCTCTGGGTCGGGGCCAGCACTGTGGTGGATGTAGCTAGCAAGAGCCGTTTGGCTAGCTGACGTAAGTAAGGAGACAAGGAGGGCCTGTAGGCCTCAGCAAGGGCTCCGCGTATTTGCTGGAAGGAAACAAGAATCGCATTAGGTAAATTGCGCTACAGTAGACGAACCAAATGCAGCGTTTATCATAATTATATTTGACTACTTTGCCGAGTAATTAGTCGCTATGACAAATAAGTGGCCTGCTCGTCGGGTGATGGACTTTTCCGAATCGTCTCTCGTCATTGTATTCAACGTTTATCAATGCAATGAACTCAGATGGTATTTCTGTATTTTCTGCAGCCTCCTCTGGTCCAGGCCATCTTCAATCGTAATGCTGAAGAAGTTCAACTATTATTGCACAAAAAGGAGGATGTCAATGCACTGGTATGTATGATGCACGCAGAGTTAAAATGCAAAACAGGCTCGTAATATGAAGGACTTCGGCCCTGTTATATCCATTAGACATGGATTTCAAATGTTATACCCCTCCTGTTTGATCCGTGTTCATCCCACAGGACCAAGAGCGCCGTACGCCACTTCATGCTGCTGCCTGTGTGGGTGATGTCCATATAATGGACCTCCTCATTGAATCAGGTAAGTGAGCTGTATGCATTGCTGATACTCTGCTGTGTGTTAAGACTGTGGACTTGTCTGTGTTAGTGAAATATGGTGCATACTTTATCCTCTTCAGTCACCCCTTCATTGTTACTTTACTGTATGGATTTACTTTTTTCTTAAACTCTAGTGACCCCTTTTTTTTCTGCCCGCCAGGTGCCACTGTAAATGCTAAAGATCATGTTTGGTTGACCCCGTTGCACAGGGCGGCTGCTTCCAGGAATGAAGTAAGCAATAAACTAATTTCCTTTCGACGTTTTAAACAGGCTAATTATCTCTCTGTCAGATGACTTCATCCTTTAATTCCATTATGTATTTACCCATGGCGTTTATAGGACTGCACCAAAAGGCTGTGCTGACTGAAGGAAAATGCCGCAAACTGCAGATATGATGTATGCTTCAAGCTCTCCTGTTTGCTTCCTTCTCCCTAGAGGGCAGTGGGTCTGCTGCTGAGGCGCGGAGCTGAGGCAAACGCACGAGACAAGTTCTGGCAGACGCCGCTGCATGTGGCTGCTGCCAACCGTGCAACGCGCTGCGCAGAGGCCCTGCTGACCCAGCTGAGCAACCTGAACATGGCAGATCGAACTGGCAGAACTGCTCTGCACCATGCAGCTCAGAGTGGGTTCCAGGAGGTGAGTCTTTGGTTATTACCTCCCCAGTTTAAGTAATAATAAGTTGTTGTTCTACAATTTTATTTGTTTGTCCTGCAGATGGTGAAGCTGCTGCTGAACAAAGGGGCCAACCTGAGTGCCATCGATAAGAAAGAGAGACAGCCTATCCATTGTGCTGCTTACTTGGGTAAGTGAGTTTCACTTTCTGGTCAGTGCAGCTCAGCAAACACTTTTATTGTCAAATAGCAGTAAAAGTTCTCATTGTTCATGACAAGTTTTACTCATATGAGGAAGAAAAAACATGGCCAAGTCCTTGTGTCACAGTCTGGGAATAAAAGACGCTGCAAATTCCAGATCAACAATTTACTTTATGTCCATATTTGTTGATAATAAAAGTCATGTTAGATGTAATGTTGAAATGTTTTCTCCTTGTTTGTCTTGTCCACAGGCCATGTGGAGGTTGTGAAGTTGCTCGTGTCCCGCAGTGCAGACAAGAGCTGCAAGGATAAGCAGGGCTACACACCTCTCCATGCTGCTGCTGCAAGTGGTCACATCGAAATTGTAAAGTACCTGCTGAGGGCGGGGGCAGAGGTGAGTGCTTTCACATGGATTTTTTTCATATTGATTTTTAAATGAACCCAATTAAGTTGCCGTATTCTTTATTTTTTTTTCCATTAAATGTCACAGTGTATAACCAGTAGTTATCTTTTATCATGGAAAGCTAAAATCTTTTCAGTGATTCTTCCTTTCAGCCTCTTGACAAAGTCTGATCTCGTGTCTCGTTCGTTTAACCGTTAGATTGATGAGCCGAACGGCTTTGGAAACACTCCACTCCATGTGGCTTGCTACATGGGGCAGGAGGCGGTGGCTACCGAGCTAGTGAACCATGGAGCTAATGTTAACCAGCCCAACAAGTGCGGCTACACCCCCCTGCACCTGGCTGCCGTCTCCACCAACGGTGCCCTCTGTCTGGAGTTGCTGGTCAACAATGGGGCAGATGTCAACCAGCAGGTATGAACTGCACTGCAGAGTCTTACACAGAAATCACAACACAGTTTTCTTTTATCTTGGACCTTATTTGTTCTTGATATTAGTTATCATGTATTTTGATGAGAATATAATGTTGTCAGTACATTTTGATTTCTGTTTGGTCAGGACATTATTAATCTTTCATAGTCAGCCCTATCACCGCAGCACTGTGTCGCACATGGAGAAAAGTCTGGCTGCACGCATTAGCATTCTGTTATAAGGGAGGGAAAAAAAAAAGGCTCTTGCTTGTTTGTGTTTCTGCAAACCAATCACAATCATCTTGGATAGCGCTAAGCAAAGATGCAGCGATGGTAATCTTTCAAAATAGTAACACGCAGATATTGAAATGGGAGAGAACGCGGGTGGCAGGCTTGTACCAACAGTGAGTCAGACGAGGCCGTTATTAAAAACGAATATCATTTGGATGAAATTCGTTTTTTTTTTTTTTACACTGGATTTCAAACTAGAGATTTAGAGAAAAACTGTTGTGTTTGAATCGTAGCTGTCTGAGTTTTCCAGATAATCAAGTCAACATATGAGGGCGGGTATGGAGAAGAACTGAAGATAATGCAAAGTATCGCTTTTTATTGAAAGTTTTTATCTCGCACATGTAGCGAGCAGAAATGAAAGTCGAGAGAAATAAAATGTCAGAACAAATGAATCATGTTATTGGTCATTTCTCTATTTATAGCTCATAAGAGCTAAAACATTGTTACGTCACCCAATTCCAATGATATTGTCAAAGAAATAAAACAGAATTAAGAGATTTAGAGGAAATGCAGTGCTATGCCTTTTTAGTGAAAACGAATTTCTTGAGAACTGATACCAATCTCTGTTCACCAAGGTTTTACCAGCTTTCTGACGCTTGCTCAGAAGTCGGCGAAATATGACTGTGTTGTTATGAATCAGTCTAAAAAAATATGGTTTTATATTTATTCCTCTCTTGTCTTCACAGAGCAAAGAAGGGAAGAGCCCCCTGCACATGGCAGCCATTCATGGACGCTTCACACGCTCTCAGATCCTCATTCAAAACGGTAACGAGAACCCAACTGTGTGACTTTTCCACGAGAAGTCGTTCATACGGACTTTTCTCTCTTCCTTTAATGGGTCTTTGATTCACCCTCATCCTCCCTGCTTTCCATCAGGTGGGGAAATTGATTGTGTGGATAAGTATGGCAATACTCCCCTCCACGTTGCTGCTAAGTACGGCCATGAACTGCTGATCAGCACTCTGATGACCAACGGAGCAGACACGGCCAGGTATCTGGAAATCTTAAGTGCCATTAAGGGCTGTAAAACCGCAGTAAGGCATAAGCTTTTATGCAAAAAGCATTGATGTACAGTGTGTGTTTTATTTTATAGGACAGTCGGGTTTAAATTGAGTGTCATTTTTATGATTGACCATTTGTTTTCTAACCTGTTCGGTGTCTGATTTTATCGTTTTGCAGACGTGGGATTCATGGAATGTTCCCCTTGCACTTAGCTGTGCTGTACGGGTTTTCAGACTGTTGTCGCAAGTTACTCTCCTCAGGTTTGTCTCTGTTCCACGAGTGTGCTCATTCTGATTTTACTTCTTTTTCTACGCTTACGTACTCTTCAACATACTGTAGCTTTTACCTTCATTTTTTTCTTCATTATCCTGCAGGTCAGCTGTATAGTATAGTTTCATCTATGAGTAAGGAGCATGTACTATCAGCTGGGTTTGACATAAACACCCCTGACAACTTTGGGAGGACCTGTCTACACGCTGCTGCCTCTGGAGGGTAAGACGCAGGATCGGCTTTGTCGCTGGAATATTAAAATGACTCAAAATGTTTTTGCATCATGTCGTCTCTGATTTTAATCCTTGCGATCATCTTTCCTCGCAGAAACGTTGAATGTCTGAATTTGCTCTTAAGTAGCGGTACCGACTTGAATAAGAGGGACATAATGGGAAGGTGAGTCTTTTTATTTGCTGCTAACTTTACTGTGACTGAACATCATTCTCATTATTCTAAATGACTGTATTCTGTCTCCTTGCACACTACCAATAGGACACCGTTGCACTATGCGGCTGCTAATGGGAGGTACCAGTGCACTGTGACCCTGGTGAGCGCTGGCGCTGAGGTCAACGAGCCTGACCAGACAGGCTGTACTCCCCTGCACTACTCTGCCGCCTCCCAAGCCTTCAGCAGGTTGGAAAATACATCTCTTCTGTTATGTGTTCTGTTTTTAAAAGCCAGATGCAACATGAGCCACCAAATTTTTTGCATGTCTGTTAGAAAAAAACACCTTTTCTTCCTGAACACTGATACAAGAGAAAGACAGTCAAATTAGCAGCTGGTAAACAAGAACATCTTTCTTTTTTTTTTTTTTTTTTTAACCACTGTAACTGTTAATAACTGTTTCAGCCTTTTTTCCACAAGTCATTCTTTTTAAGCAATTTATATTCATGTAAATTAACTCAGAATTTTTTTAACAACTACTTTTGATTAAAAAAAAAATCCTCGGATAACTGTGTTACAATCAAAAAAACACATCGAGGGGCTGCTGTTTAGCTCGCTCGGTAGCGTGCGCGGCCCACATACGGAAGGCTCAGTCCTCAGCGGTCGCGAGTTCGATTCCAGCTCCGACCCTTTGCCGCATGTCATTACCCCCTCTCTCTATGTCACCATTTCAGCTCTGTCCTATCAATAAAGGCCAAAAAGCCAGAAAAAATAATACTTAAAAAAAAAAAAAACACATCAAGAAATGTGTAGTTTTGTAGTGATATGTATGTTATACTGTTCTGTATTATGTTAAGGTCTCCTAAAATGTCTGACCTTGACTGTATTAACTTGTATCTGTTTAAAGTTTGTCTAAAAAGGGGTCAACGTCTTTACTCTTTCCTGTAATCTGAGGTTTGAAAGTACATAAGCAAGCTATTCGAAAGCAAGCTATTCGAAAGCCAGTCACAGACAGAGAAACCTGAAACCTCCGGCACAGTGCTGACTTGTAGTTGAGAGTGAGAGTTTGCTTTTAACACTCTGATACATTTACTGTTTGCCAGTTTTGGTCCACGACAGACTCCTAATGTGAGTCCAGTTCACCGTTAAGCCATATGTAGCTGAACCTGAACCTCTGCATGTCTCTTCGAACATCAATGTTAGCCATCGAAATGTGCACTGATTTTTCACCAGTCATCCAAAGTCAAGCAGCTATGAGGAGAGCAAAAGGCCTCTGAATTTTGAAATGTTGAAAACTGAATCAAACAAAACATTTGTCAGGGTAGATTTTTTAAAAAATACTTTAAATTGTGTTTGAAGAGCTTCAATGAATTAAAGCAATTTTTGATCTTTTCAGAGTTGATCGTCACTTTTCTGGGAACCATCAGAACGATGAGGACGAGGCGAAGGAGTCGTACTTGTGAGTTCTTGTCTTTTCTCTCTTGAATCCGGCCTTGGCTGATGTGACAAAGCTTCATATTCAGTAAACTGACACAGTTTGTTTGTCAAAAAATATCTGTGTTGAAAGGCCCTTGAATTAAATGCCGCTACTCTTCATCCTCCCTCTCTCCACGCTCTTGTCGCACTGTAACACCAGCTGCTTGGAACATCTTTTGGACAATGGTGCTGATCCATCGATGGTCAACTCTAAGGGTTACAGTGCTGTTCACTATGCAGCTTACCATGGCAACAAACAGAACCTGGAGTTGGTGAGTTAGTCTCTTCTCATCTGAAATCACTTCACAGCCAAACTCGACAAATGCATTTATTAGTCACACATCACACGCTCCGATGCACCTGCTCCACTCAAGCGGATGCCACAGATAATAAAGCAGCAAGACTTGCTTAGGTCAACGCATGTATTTACTTATTCTGTGTGCTCACTGAGTGAAATGTCTCTCTGGAAGTAATTAAGTGCCAAATGCCATTTTGTCGAAATCTGTATTTGATAGGATTGTTTTGCAGGATGTGCATGATAAAACAACATTCAGATGTAGATTCTGATTGATATTAACATGTGTAGCGAGGTGTGTTTTACCGTAATTTCCGGACTATTGAGCGCACCTGAATATAAGCCACACCCACTAAATTTAAAAAGAAGAAAGATTTTGTACATATATAGGCCGCACTTGTCTATAAGCCGCAGATGTTCACGTTGTAACATGGGATATTTACACA
>JAPZDY010000002.1:21957947-21982232 GCA_029783645.1 Ctenochaetus hawaiiensis | reverse complement strand
TAGATAGATAGATAGATAGATAGATAGATAGATAGATAGATAGATAGATAGATAGATAGATAGATAGATAGATATCGTAGGGCCACTTATAAGTTTCAGTACGTCATTACGTGTCCGACGGCCTGCGTAACGACGACACAGAAGTGTAGGATGTAGCACAGGACGTGGCTAACGAACACTAGTCACATCAGGACGTCAGAAAGTACACAAATATCGTGATTAGGATCCATTTTAATACATGTTCAAGTAAGTATGTCACTCTGTTGTAATGTTTCTTCTAATGTGACTGATTGCGAGCACGCATTTGTCGATGTAGTTTGCCTAGACTGACGACTGTCTGGTTAGCTCAATGGCTAATCTTCCCAGGAAACCAAGGGTAACGTTACCGTGGGCGCTATCAGTGTTTTATAGTTAGCAAACGTTAGCCACATTTAATTCATGACGAGTATGCTTTACTGACATATCAACTTAAACATTGAGTTATTTATCTCGGATAAGTCACATTAGCTCATTTTGAAGCCAATGGCATCGCGAGTTGGTGTGATGTTTATAGGGACATTACATCTTAGACGTAGCCAGTGTTAGCATGGAGAGTTAGCATGTTTGCAAGGCATGCTGAGTGCGATGAGAGGAAAGGGATCCGTAAATCGCCTCCAGACCGGTAATGTTATGAGCTGCTTTCACTGAAATTGGGTCAACCTCTAGTCAGATGGGACAGCAGGATGCTCTCATCAGATATTGGTGCTCGGCTGGTGCAGTTTCACATGTCGAGGATAATGGCAGAAAATTGCACGACGTTACGTATCAAGGACGTCGCTTTTGGGCTGTGTTCTCAAAATTATTGAGTCATTGTGCCTTTGCATTTAATAAATAATAAGTGAAAAAGTAGATTATGGCGTCCTTCTCCATTTTACCCATATAAAATCATTCTTGAAAAGACTGTAATTTTCCTCTTATGATGAGGAATTTTGTAAATCTTTGATCTTCCTGTCATCTAAATGTCTGTAGATAAGCTGTATTGATCATATACGTTTATATTATATAGTATAATTTAGTTTGGTCCAACCTTTGGCTACCCAGAGTCTAGAAATCTAAGTAACCATTGTATATTATCACATTTTTTGCAGGAAGTGTCTGTGTCTCTTTCGACAGACAGATTGTTCTAGCCTGAAATGACAAATCAGCACTACATCAGGAGCTGAATGGAAGCATTTGAGGCCTTTTGTGAGTGAGGTAGGCTGAAATTATTTGTTTTTTATTTTTGATTTGGCTACAGTCACAAATTGACGTATAAAATTGTCAGAAAACCTAATTTGCTTGGTTTTGTGTTGCTCAGGAGGTTGTGGGTCCCAGTAATGTACCATGGGGTACGACGTTACGAGGTTCCAAGGGGAGGTGGATGAAGACCTGCTGTGTCCTATATGCAGTGGAGTGCTCGAAGAACCAGTGCAGGTAAATCCCTGTTTGAAAGATTAACAACCTTTGTGATTAAAAGAAAAACCATTTAAAAATTGTACTTTTTTTTGACTCTTTGTTCTTTTCATTCCAGGCTCCACATTGTGAGCATGCCTTCTGCAATGCCTGTATAACACAGTGGTTTGCCCAGCAGCAGATTTGTCCAGTGGACCGCACAGTAGTGACGCTAGCTCACCTTCGGCCCGTGCCCCGCATCATGCGCAACATGCTGTCCAAGCTTCAGATCAGCTGTGACAACGCTGGTTTTGGCTGTACAGCCACATTACGGCTGGACCAGCTGCAGTCACATCTCAAGGACTGTGAGCACAACCCCAAAAGGCCTGTAAACTGTGAGGAGGGATGTGGGTGAGTGGTTTCCATTTGGCAGAAATTGTACAGTGTGCATTGATTATGAAGTTCTTGTTGCCATTTAGAACAAGTACCTAATTTCAGAAATGTCAGGTAGCTAATCAGAACACAACAGTTGCTCATCCATAATGAATGATAACTATTACCATTAAATATTTGTTCTGTAAACTTTTATAAATACACAAGAATGTATAATTTGTCCTCTCTGTGGTTTGATAGTAAATCTGCTATTTTCTTTCCTTTTATTTTATCTCTCCCACTCGTGCAGGCTTGAGATGCCCAAAGATGAGCTTCCCAACCACAACTGCATCAAACACTTGCGGAGTGTTGTCCAGCAGCAACAGACAAAGATTTCAGAGCTGGAGAAAACTGTGGCAGAGCATAAACATCAGTTGGGGGAACAAGTAAGAACCTGCTCATTAAGGCTAGGCTTACAAAATACTATGTGAACCTTGTCCTGAATAGTATTGTTTAGAAATGTGTTGGGAACAGGTTTAGAAATAGCTACGAGCATATTTATTTAGCATAAAAACAACTTTATATAGACAGTTTTCTACAGTGTATATATGTTAGGCTTGATTTCTGATATTCTCTTTGTATGTAATCCTTAATACTTCATTGTGATTGTGATGTAAATATTTTGAAGAGTGGTATTGAGTAGGTATAGTGGAAAAAATCTTTGTAATGATGTGTCTAAAAATCTATAAATATTTTTAGAATTTTTAGCATCTTTTTTGAGAACAATCAAATATTTAAAGCCTAATGCCTTGCGTGTTGAGTTTCATTGCAGGTATGAGGCCACAAGACTCTGATATGAGAGTTTTATCATTACACAGCTATAAACAGAGGAAGAAGAATATGAGTTTTATCTTTATACATTAATGTAAAGGAGAAGAATATTTCTATGTAATTATCATGAGGCCCCATGCTTTCACAATATATAGACTTGAAAGGATTATTATTATTTGTCAAAAAATCAATAGTGGTTAAAGGGTATAATGCTGGATCTAAAGAGCTTACTAAAGCCTTCTGAAGTGTTTTATTGTTATTAATCCTGTTAAGCTTTCAGACGCTGAAGATAATGCTTTCATTTCTAGAAACGGGACATTCAGCTGCTAAAAGCCTACATGAGAGCAATCCGCAGTGCTAACCCCAACCTGCAAAACCTCGAGGAGAGCATCGAGTACAATGAGATCTTGGAGTAAGTGAAATTTCGTTTTCTCCCCTGCTTGTTATTACTGTCTCTGTCAGGAATTTGAAGCCCAGACCCTAATTTTTTGTGGATTTCGCTGTGTTAATTTCAGGTGGGTGAACTCCATGCAGCCTGCCAGAGTGACACGCTGGGGTGGAATGATCTCCACCCCTGATGCTGTGCTCCAGGCAGTAATCAAACGCTCCCTCATCGACAGCGGCTGTCCTCTATCAATCGTGAACGACCTGATCGAGAACGCCCACGAGCGTAACTGGCCGCAGGGACTGGCCACACTCGAGACACGGCAGATGAACAGGCGCTACTATGAGAACTACGTTGCCAAGCGTATTCCTGGCAAGCAGGCAGTGGTGGTGATGGCCTGTGAGAATCAGCATATGGGGGAGGATATGATCCTGGAGCCTGGCCTGGTCATGATCTTTGCGCACGGAGTGGAGGAGATCTTATAACTGTACAGCTAGCAGAGCTCATCCAGAGACAAGTGGGGACGTTTTGCTTGGGGGTTTGCTGTGACGAGTAGGTTTTTCCTCACTGGAGTGACACCTGAATAAATCTGGCTTATTTAAAATCAAATCTTGTAAGAGGCTTACTCCTTTGCTTGATACCTATGCCTTAAAGTAAGGACAAATGTATTATGAACTTGTCAAATAGAAACTTAATCTGACTGATATCTAAGATTGAAGGTGAGATGTGATGTTTACAAGGTTTATATTTGGTGCATTATATGATCTGATTGTTCTGCTCCGTGTCCTAATATAATTATAAGCTTGAACCCCCATTTAATGTCCTCAGTTGTATAAATGCTTGTAAATAGAAATACTATATTGAATTATAAATGTCATTCTCTTATCCTTCTCACTGTAATTAGATTGTGATGTTTGTTTATCTCAATTCTGTTTTGTCAGCCTGTGTTACCGAATGCAGGGACGTTGACACGAAAGATTTTTTGCGTGCTTGCTTTAGTATTTAGTTCCCTGTGAATATTTCACAAGACATTGTGCTTCTCTGTTTAGATTGTCTAAACCTTCTGTGCCATTTGTTTTATTTATTATGTTGCCTTTTACGCAAACATGCTTGAAGATCTTACCATTTGATGTGTGGAAATCTGCCTTTTTCGGTGCATTTGAAGTTAATTGCAGGAAGAAAATTGAGTTTGTTATCTTTGTTGCCTCAGTTGTACATATAGTCTGAATGTTGGGTCCAGTTTAAGTGTTAAATTTGAGGTTTAACATTTGGGATTTAACTATATATAAGAAGTTTTATTTGACAAATCATAATAGGTCACTTAAAGTTTTAGGTGACCCTTGAGTCTTTTACTGATTATTGAATTATACACATTGAACTTCTCATTCTTCACAGTTAGCAAACATCTGTTCACTGACATGTCACTAAAAACCATAGCTTGGTGATTGTAAAAAGTATTTGTAAAGTTGCAGTTATGGCTTTTAAGAGGTAAAATGTTTCACCATTAGTCACTTATTGCTGTAGTCAAAACAAACAAGACTTCAGATGTTGCTTTTAAAAGCCCACACAAGTGCAGTAAACAGATGGATTGTGCCCTTTATTTTTCCTGTCAATGTTTTATTTGTTTTGTGTCTGTTATGTACTGTGTTGTACAGACAAAGTAATAAAAATGTCCAACTTCATCGCAAAAGAATGTGTTTTCTCATTCGGGGTAAGATTTTTTTGAAGCCTTTTAATTAGGAAAACTTGCAGTTCCTTATTTTGCCACAGCATGTCACAAGAGATCTGCAGGGAGGTACAGAGTGCATTAGTGTAATAAATTATGTACAAACTTCAATTTAGAGGAAATGACTGGTGCTTTTAAAGGCGTCAGGGCAGCGATGAAATGTGAAATATGAAGTGCTTTTGATCCAGGTTGGGAAAGTGAAGAGGAAAGTCTAACCACAAAACTCAAAAAAAAAAGGAGGAAGGTCCGACTTTCCTGATCTGACTCACTCTTTTTCTCTGTCTAACCCAGACACCCACATGCTTTCCATGTCTGTTATCCTCTCCTGCCAGCCTCGTTCTCATTGTGGAGCATAATCCCTCACCATTGTGGCCACTGGAATGTGAAATCGTGTGCTTTACCAAATACTTTGTTATTGTCTACACACATTATTATGGGTAGGCCTATGTGATGTGGATGGTTGCTAGAGGGGTCACAGCTATTCCCACACCAAGCAATATGTTAGCCTTTGCATGCTTTAAAACATTTGTTTAAGTGTTTATATATTGTAAAACATTTATATTTACGATACATTCATATAAAATTATGCAGCACAAATACTGTGCAGTAGTGGAAATAGACTATAAGGAGAAGCATAAGTAGCAAACAGTCCTGCATTGAGGTCATTGTGGGTCATTATGAATTCACTGGATTGTGACATTATTATTGTGTAATATTTCCATTTTATCCTTGTCAAGGTGACTCATAAGCCCAATTTTGTTAGGTAATGAAACCTATGATAATGCATCATATTTATTAACCCAGCATGTTTTGTACGTAAAAAAAGGAATTGATGAAGTGACCTGTGGCGCTGCACAAAATGGAAATATTCAGTGAAATTACAAGTATACATTCCCATAATCTGCACTCCGGGGCAGTACTGTAGTAACTCTACTTAATGTAAGTCCATCATTGTGTAAGTGTGTAAAAATACTCGTTTGTAAAAGGCAGCAGACGACCGTTAAACTCATCATGGATCCCATCAACAGTTTCATCATCTTCAGAATCAATGCACGTCAAACTGCTGGTTACCATAGCAACAACACTCACGAGACGGCACCCGCTGACTTCTAATGACTAACAGCCAAACGACGATCCAGTTAGCAAACTAACTTTGCTAAGTGGACGGGTTTTCCTTCATCTGTTATGGACGTTTGTTTCGTTATGACAGCAATAATGGTTGCTTATTATAAAAATATTGGCGACGGTGATGGGTCCTGCGCCAAATCTGGACAACTAATCCTATAACTAACTAGCCAGAGCTCTATAAGTTAACGTTAGTAACGTAAGCTAGCAAACCCTTTGTTTCTATAAGGCTAATGTTAATTATGAATTTTACCCCAAAGAAGTTAGTAAAGAATAAATAAGGTAATTTTTTTGGTTATATGTGATGTCTCATTTTATTTTGACGTTAAAGTTTATTTATAAAAATAGTATAACTATATTGTAACGTCACATCATCACGCGTTTATATGTTGTTAGCTTGTGGCATGTTAATACAAAATCATATAACGTTAGCCTTGCTAATCATAAATTAAGCATGTCTTTGTGGTGTTATCTGTAATATAACAAAGATTTATTTTTTTAGAACTGGGTTAGGTAACGTTATTACTTGCTGTAACCTATTGTAACTGGGTACATCTTAATTACTGCTTACAACAAATACACTTTAAGACTCAATATGAACAATTTTAATGGAGTTACTCCAGTAATTAGTTTATTACTCTAAAAAATGCTTCCTACAGTGGATACACTGTGCTGACTGCCTTTAAAATAGCCAAATGATAATTGCACTGTTACATATTATAACTGCATTTACAACTTTGCAGATGTATGCACGCCGATGTGACGCGTGTGTTTTGGTTAGTGGAGAGAGCACGGAGCAGCTGAGGCGGTGCTTGACAGCAGAGATCCGCTCACTCAGGCTCTGCACTCAACTGCTTCCACTTCGCCGACCTGCACCCTCCGTTCAAAGTTAACGGCCACTTTGCCTCCTATCTGAAAGCTGGATTTTGAACTGCTGAGCTGCACCACGACGATTTAAATACAGACCAACAACGGAGTGGCGACAGAAAGGTAAATGACTCTCGAAATCAAACAGTAAGATGCCCGGACTCGGCGTATTGATTGAAGTTTCAGTGCAGCTCTGAACGGCTATACTTGCAGATATAAAGCCAGTCAAATACGGGGCGTTAATTTCAGCCTGTGGTCTTTGCTGTTAGGAATTAAACGCGAAATCTACGCAGGTGCATCTGGTAATCGAAGCCTTTTAGTTCAGTGCTTGGGGGTTTTCTAAAGAGAAAGTCGTGTGTAAATGACAGAGCACTCAGTCGAACAACAACAACCAGCAGGACCGACCCATTACATTTTAATGCACGGTCCGCTGCCTTCTTTTTAAACCTCATAAACATGCACTATTTCAGTTCCCTTTGCAGTGTGTCATGACTGTTAATGTCAGGCTACTTAAGTTACCCACGGGAGAACCCTTCTCTCAGTCTATTTAGAGGATTGAGAAATTCATCTGTCACAGTAGGGACTGTGGAGCATTCATGGGTATTTGAAGTATCTGAGAGAGCTATGGTTGGCTATGTTATAAAGAACACCACTGCCTGTTTTGTACTTGCCAACATATGTTGCTTGATATGGAACCAGTGTATTGCACAAACAAGTTTATAGTGTTTTTGCGCCCTTGACCAGATCTTGTTTTATCTGTGTGACCCCTCACCTGAGATTATTTTTATTGCTATGTCAGTAGGGACAGGGAAACCTCAGTCAAAATAGATACACAACACCACAGAGGGTTTTCACTATAATTTTGTTTTTTTGAGAATCAAAATCCTCCACAGTGTGAAGTAGATGTTGCTGGCTATTGGGGGCCACGTCACACTGGTGTTGTCTTTTTTTTTTTTACCCAAAGGCCCCCTTGTGCTCCCCTTTTTACTCTCATTTGACTACACATGCAGAGTGGGACTTCTAGCCCTCATGCTATCTGGAAAAACACACCATACAGGAAAGTCTCGACATGTAGTCAATGTTTTTTTTCCCTTTTTTCACATGATCAACTTAAATACCAGTTGACAGCATTCCTGGTTGAGCTGTTTGTTCATTTCAAGCAGGATTTCAAAGCTTGGGGTCTCTGTGGCACTCTTCTGTTTCTAGGTGCAAGAGAGTTTCCAGGCACAGACAATTTACTCTGTAGTCAGATCAGTTGCCTCATTGTAAATGTTTACATCAGAAGCTATATGCTGTAAATGAACAAAAACTTAATACCGGTATGTGATTTTGTTTATAGAGCACTTTCTATATTATGAAGCATGATGAAAGAGGTAATATTAATGCCTTTTGCTTACACACTTTTTTTCACTTCTCTCACTACATAAGTTGCACATTCCATCTAGCTTTAACTTCTCCTTTCATTATATCATCAAATTAATCTACCTAAATCTTGTATTAATGTATTAGATTTATAAACTCTTTGGCTTTCATAATGAAGTTCCAAAGCTTTATGATCAAATCATAGATGTGGTTAGAGTTTGTCTTAGTGCAGCTGAAGTCTCAAATGCTATAACCTACAATATTATTTTTCTCTCCAAGCTTTTACCGTATGTGTTGTATTTTGTGCCTTCAAAGTGTACAACAATCCCCATAGTAAAGAACATGTTGCATATACCTAAGTATATGATTTTGTGTAAAGTGATTCAGTTTAACAACTATACTCAGATATATTTCAATTCTTTCTGAAGACAGAGGTCTCTGAATTACTGACCTGATAACCTGATAGCAGACACTACTACATGATTGCATTTCGAATTGAATCATCAAAAAATGTGACATTTACTGTTTCAGTTTTAGTTGTGAATAGATCTGTGGGCGAATCAGGCGAGACTCCCTGATATGTGCAAAACACTATAACAGCAGTGTGACGGTTGTATGACTGCATTTGCCCTCACAAGTCTGGGCAGGTCTGAGGTTTTTTTTTTTGAGTGGTGGTTTGGTGTTCTACAAGGCTGCCTCCACAAAAAAAGCTATTATGTAAGTCACATTCAAGTCTGAACTCTGAGTGATGGGCAGTCGTCACTTTGAAGCCGAGAGCGAGCACAGCCTCGCCTACATTTTCCAAGAAATCTGTGATTCATGCTGTGGTGAATGTCTTTTTTTTTTTTCTCTTGTTTTTTTTGTCTGATTTGCAATCCATAATTATTGTGCTCAAGTTCCCTTGTACTTCTAGTAATTAAAACCTGCTTTAGCTCGCATATCACTCAGTTCTTCAAACATTACCATACAGTAGTAGACCAGGGGAAACCCCCTTTCAACAGGCCATGCTCAGCTGTGATCATGTCACTACATTTGACCCTGCTTTTTGCATTATTTCAGTCTAGTTAACCTGATAAGTCCTACAAGCCAGATCTGTGATTTTCTTGAAAGTTAATGCATTTAGGACTGTGCATTACATATTTTACCAATAAAAATATACTAGCTATATCTCATTTCATATGGTTTCAATGGATTAAACAACAAAATGCCAGTACCCAGCAGAGCAATAAGTACTATACTGCACTGAAGTGAACATTCAAAACAACCAGGAGAGGTAGTGGTTATAAGCTGTAGCTCCATGGATACTTAAATGCAAAGATGTGGGTTTTTTGTAGTTCCACTAAGTAAGTCAAAAATTACTGCTGGTTTGTAATTTCTGGCTCGGTCAGCGAAGTGACCTCTTGAGCAAACAGTCCATTTATAGTAAAGGAGTATTCCCCTGTTCATGCAATGAGTCACAGTAGCATCTACATGTAGAATGTAATTTAGAGTCCGGCCTCTGGTTTTGGAGCCCGAATGAGGCTCATGATGTGGGAGGAGGGGGAGCTGCAGGGGGAAGACTCACAGCCACTGACTGGGCTCCCCCTTCCCTGAGCCGGCTGCCTCCCTCTCTGTCTGTGCCTCCTCCTACTTGTTAGTCACCCATGGCAGCACTCTGACGGAGAGAGCAGTTGATGGAGGGAAACACTTTCCATAGCAACCAAGCATGTCTGTCCTCCCCCTTCTGTTGCCCTGATGCAATCTGTACACACTTCAGTAAAGGGAATTGGTGTAGTTTAACAGGAAAACAAAAGCCAAACATTAGAAGCAGACTTCACTCTCTGTTTTACGCAGTGTTTTCCAACCACAGAATGACGGAGTGAGTGGCTTGCATGCTGCAAGCGTTGCAAAACAGCAGATTTCCTTGACACATGGCGTGGGCGTTATGACACCTTGCACAAACATTAGCCTGCATGGAAAAAGGTCATCCCCAAGAGTACCTTGAAATCCTATTCGTAAAGAGAGTGCTGAATGGTTGTTGACAGTTTGTCATTAAGACACTAAGGATTCATAATAATTAAACACATAGCATGTGTAAAGCAAAATGTCAGCTGAACTGTCCACTCCAGCTCTTCAATTGTTCACTGAGTGAATTTTTCGTTAAGCTGTTGCTTTGTTGTTTTTCAGTTGAGTGGTCAAATTACGGCTTATGTCAGGCATTACACAGATGGTTTTTCAGAGGACTATAAGGGAGTAGAAGTCGCTATTACAAGCTGTGGCAACTTGAAGAACCACTTAAACATTTAAATTGATCTTTACAGCTATTTGAAGAACCACTAGTGGCCCTGGAGGCGGTAGCTCTTTTGCATTTCAGCTCAGATCATGTGCCGTACCATTTATTCTGTACTGATTATAGAGAGTGACATTTTGTTCAAACAGAATTGTACCTCAGACAGTAATTCACACTGAGCTATGGCTATGTGACTCCTATCAGCTCATCTTTGAATCTTTTAGAAAACAGAATCTCTACTGTATAAATGTTTCTTTAAAGCACCATAAACAGTTTCTGCATAAAGCATCTACCATTTATCTTAAACCAAATAGTGAGAGCCAGTCCAGAAGTAGTTGAACACATAATCATTAATTTGTTTTAACTAGCATCAGACTTTTCTCAAGTCTCCTGAAATATTCAAATTTGCTCCAGTTAGCTCATCTAGATGGAGCCATTGATTTTAAAAGCTCCATCCCATGTTTGAGAGTGGAGACAAGTGGCTCCATATGTATTACACTATTCATATCCTCCCCTCTAAGTGCAAGGAATGCCTCTTCCTGTGCTCAGTGTTCCGACTGGTCCTGATTCCCATTCCTCATCATTGATGCAAATCATTATCTAATCAGGAAGTGAGGAATCAGATTACTCAGAGAGGCTTGAGATCTTGTTGAACCAGACAATAATGATGATGATACTCAGTTGGTAAGGAGACAAAATAGACAGGATGCTGCTCGTGATATCAGGCCTCTCTGAAAAGCATAAAAACACCTAGGATTCGACTGAAATGAGAGGTGTGGTTAAGGCCTATTTTTAGCTTATCTATTTATTTCTTTATAAGAAAGTGTTTGACAATGGAGTCAGTAGCATATTTTTAGAATAAACAGTTTAAGTAATCAGGTGCCCAGCAGCAGATGGCTTTTCATGGTTCCTTCGTGTGTCTCTTTGCTGTCCATGTCTGATTTCTTCCAGCCAATTGGCTGTATAAACAGAACTGCTAAGCAAAGCTGACCACCTTTTAAGGGAAACAGGTGAGAGCAGTGGAAAACTTTTATGCTCTAAAGACAGCAAATAGATTCAATTCAATTCAAAAAAAGAGTAATTGTTGTCCTAGATCATTTAATTTCTTTTTCATCAGTATGTTCTGTGTGCTTTGCATACTTTGATATTCTTCTCCGTGCAGGCAGCCGTCACTGATACCTGCACAAACTGCACTGTAATGTGTGATAACACCTGTGGATAACAGTGTGAAATACACATTTACAATAAGATCCTGTTCATCTGCCTAAACTAAAACCAATAACAGCCTTTTACTTGCTTCGGCTTTGTAAAAATGTAGTAACCATTGATGATAAAATGGTGTAGATATTAGAGATATCAGATTTGCGGTGTCCTATTAATGTATGAATATTAGGTTACAACGGGGTCAGTACAGTCTCTGTTCCATTTTCAACTAATTGGGGAATTACCAGTATTGCTACTGGATACTTGTTTTTTATGCCAACAGGCTGCTTGTCTTTTTATGTCTTTTGAACAGGCTGCTTATAAAGGGCTGTGGTGCATGGACTATGGAAGATTTTTTTTTTTTTTTGCTTTGTTATGTTTTGTTTTGTTTCAGCTCATAAAGTACATGAGTATGCTGTATAGTCTCTCATTTTGAATATCTTTTTCCTGCTTCACAGTTCAGCCTTCTGTAGCTATTTATTTCTACACAATATTAAAATCAATTAGCTGACCATTTAAACTTTCTTGTTCTATGCACTGAGTGGATAAAGACTTTTATTGTTTTAAAGGTCCATTTGCATTGCATGGTAATGCAGGTGAAGTGCAGGTTGATTATGCACTTTATAATGGGAATGTAATAGAAACAAAACCCAAAACATACTCTCTAAGTTTTATTATCAAAAATCAGAAAGTTTTAGGATAAATAGTTAAAAAATTAGAAACATCACAGTATTTATGGAATAAATCATGCAAAATAACTGTTGCCATCCTACGATGCAAAACTATGTAACTTTGTCTAAATGTTGATTACAGATAATGATAGATAGAAAAAAATAGGTTTTAAGGTAAATGTGTAAGAAATACAAATCATGAGATGTTAATGCACTGCATCACAATGTTTATCTTAATATTAGTCAACATTAGCCCAAAGACTCTGGCCACACCAGACCAAACAAGACTGCAGCAACAAAACCTAGTAATAAAGTTGGGTTGCATTTTGTTGCTTATAAACACAAATATTCTATAAAATGCTTTTCTTACCAAAACAAAAAGGAAACAGTATCAGTCAAATGTTTTATTTGTTCCTATGCATTATGACTTCTTCCTGGAAAGATCTTTGCTGACATCATTGTTTTTCATATTGATTATCAACTGCATTAGGCTTTCTATAAATTCCACATTGATCTATTGCTGTATTTCCTATTGCAGCATTTTATCGGCATGCATCTCCTGCAACATATTTTCAGTATGGCAACTATCTCTCCTCCATTAACTAGTTCCTCCTCTATCTACAGTCAATAATAAACTATATGTCTGTTTGTTTTGCTGTTCGAAAATCTCCTTCCATTATGATTTAACAGCATGTTTGCTCCTGATAAAAGTTTTAATAATGTACCGAATGTTCATCAAGACTTTATGCCTCCATGGGGTGAGTTACAAATTTCATGAATGCTTTCAGCCTTGTTTGACCTTTATGTCTCTTCCTTTTCTTCCGCGGGGAGGTCCCCTTAACGAGCCCGTTTGTTTTTGTCAGCCTCTCAAAAAGATTATGTTGTTTATTTCAACACTTCCTTGTGCTCTGTTATGCTTAATTAAACCAAACAGTTCTTATATCTAATATTAAATAACAAATGTAGGCCAGTGAGTCTATGGAAAGACATTTTGGGTGCAGAGAATCTCTAGAGGCGGTGTACCATGGGTACCTTTAGCCTGACATCATTTCTAACATTCCTTTAGCCCAATTTTGGGTGGCTAGTCATATGCCATGTCATTGGAGATGTAAAATAAATACAGAATATGGACGAAATCCATCATATAGGCTGTGCTTTGGCAGTGTAGCTCCATTTCAGGAGAAAATGGTGCTTAAACATAAAAGTCTATTAAGATTATTTATTGTGTCCAGACATTTTCTCATGTGTACAGTGTTGATTGCAAATGTTTCTGCACTCTTCTAAATATTCTCTTGCAGTTACTTATGTGGTTCTGTTTCACTCAAACTTTGGATGTTGTGTGAAATTATCCCTGTCTACAATCATAGATTTTTTTACAATGTGAGATGGAAGATTCTATCTTTTGCTTGCAGCCATGCTTTTATGTTTTACAAAGAGGCAGGCTACTGTGCACCCACCTTCTCTTTTCTCTCTGTCTGTATCTCACTGTTTCTCTTGCCTATGCACAGGCAGGCAGTTAGTGCAGAAGCAGGCACCATGTCCACCCCCACAAACCCAGAGGTGAAGGAACTGAGCCCTGTCGACTTTATCCAGCTACAACAGTACATTGAATGTGAGTACAGACAGGCAGGCGGGCAGGCAGGCAGCTTTCTCGGCGCTTAACAACCCCCCTCCACTTCCACTTCCCACCCACACACACACTCTCATTTACACTCGCTCATGATTTCTCATATCTAGAGGAGGTTGCAGTCTGCCACAGTCTGTTTTTTGCAAATATAGCATGCACATCTTGTGTGTTTTTTCCACATACACCTATATTCATTGTGTAATCATATGTGCATATGATATCTCATTAATGGTAATATACAGTGGAGTAATATGTGAACTACCCTCAAGTACAGATGTGCACAAGTATCCCTGTATAACCTTCATGTCTTTGCTTCCAGACTGCAGCTTGAAGGTGAAAGACGTGCTGAGGGAATTTGATGCAGATGGTACTCTGGCCCGGCACAGACATGGAGAGGTGAGGGGACGGTTTGTCCTGCTGTTCACCATCCGTTTCACTCCTCCAAAACTCACTCACAGTGATGTCAGCCATGAGGCACATAACCAAACCAAACTGTAGCTCTCAGCAGAGCAGTTCAGTGAGAAACAAGCAATTGATTAATGAATATTTAGCTGTTAATTAATGTCCTACGCTGATTAATAAGATTCAAACCCATGGATTTTGTTGATTAAGCTGTCTGTAAGAAATGTCTTCAGTGCACTAGAGCGGGGTTGCAAATGTAAATTACCTACTTAGTTTGCCCACGCAGCATGGCCTTTCTGAACACTGTGCTTGTTGCCCTCATGCAGTGTAAGCTTAATGCGATTGAAAAAAGAACCATCTGTACATCAGTGGCTGATACTGCTAACCAATTGGTGCAGCAAGCAAATTAAATTACTTCTGATTGATCATTTGGATACATACAATTTAATGAGATAATTGGAAGGAAATGTTTTTTTTTTTAAAATAGAGGAAATAAATACTTTCATATTGAACTAGTTAATAGCTTTTAAGATAAACAGAACAGTGAAATTATTTGTTGTAAATGTCGATGTGCGCAGAATAATGATCTGGCTGTCTTGCAGTGATATTATTTATTATCGGGGCAGCTCTACAAGGTCTCAACCAGGAAAATGGAATAATCTCAGAAGTGGGTTTGTGGTTCACCATTATCGAGGGACTATTGCTTGTTAGCCCTGCAGCATATTATTGTATGAGAAAGAAAAGATACCAGGCCAGACAGATGGACTGAATCTTGAATCAGGATCCTGTTTTTTGTTTCATGTCCTCGTCAAGTAAAAACCCTGCAACCACTTAAACTCCAGAAACTGTTAAATGTTTGATTGAAAATGATGGATTAAATGTTTCTGAGACACACCTTGCTTTTGAAAGCCTTTTCCAGCTCACGTTGGATGCACTTACATGACTTTTAAGCTCTCAGCAATGCTGTTTTTCTCGTAAAGGGTCACATGTCAGATAGAACATTTTCACACAATGTTAACTGTTTGATTATTCTAGTCTTTTAAATTTTACAACAATCACAGAGGAATATAAAAGAAAAAAACCCGCCATAAATCCATTTTAAACCAAATATTCCTCTTCCATTCATATTTTTTAGTGCATCAATGAAGAAGGTTTTCGTCTGTTCCTGAAGACTTATTTAGAAGTGGAGGACTTTCCTGTGGATCTCTGCCAGCGACTCTTCCGTTCCTTCCAAAACTCTGAACCCACCCAGGAAGACAGTGCCAGTGAGATTATACACCATGAATTAACACAACTCACTGCCTCCACGCTACTTTGCAGCGGGCCCTTATCAATTTACGCCATGGCCCATTTGGCATACATTCATTTATCACCACATGCCTGTGAGGTACTGTTTGTGCAGACATGGTAACCAGAGTGTTCACAGTCATCCCTCTCTCTCCTACATCTCTCTCGTAGAGGAAGTCTTTTTGAAGGATGTTTCATGTTACTTCTCTTTGCTGGAGGATGGCCAGCCCAGGGACAAGCTGGAGTGTGAGTCCTTACTTTCTTTTATGCCCAAAGTAATAATAATGATGTGATGCAGCAGTTCCACTTTCATTTCCTCTCTCTCTTTAGTTGCTTTCAAGCTTTATGACAGAGATGGCAACGGGGTCCTTGACAGCTCTGTAAGTTGTTGAGTAAAATTCAGACGTGTGATTGTCAAAAAACAAATGTAATATTCTGGCTTAATAACTCCCTTTTCAGTTCATGATTGAGAAACCCTGTCATTAATCTTTTAAATAAAAGTCGTGTATTGCATCAACCACACTACTAAAAGTATTTTGCAACTGTTAAAACAGGAAGTGGATAGGATTATTGCTCAGATGATGCATGCTGCAGAATACCTCGGATGGGATGTGTCAGAGCTGAGACCGGTAAGCCCCAGAATACACTACTCTGAAATGGAAAGTTCCTCAAATGCATAAAAGCTACACACACTGTTCTTTCAGCCCTGAGAATACAATTATGTATAGACACATTGGTTTGCAAAAGATATCTCTTGTGGCAGTCAGCACAGTATAGGGCAGCCCTTGTTACTCATTTGCTATGGTACATGATAAGCTTCTCTACACCTATAAAATCAACAGATATCTATGGCTTTGATTTGGGAAACATGTGGCCTCTTTTGCATTAAAAATGTGTATATACTGAGTAATAACATTTGAGTGTTATTTTATCAGGTTCTGAAGGACATGATGACAGCAATCGATGCTGACAGCAGCGGCACAGTGTCTCTGGAGGAGTGGGTGGAGGGAGGAATGAACAACGTCCCCTTGCTGGTCTTACTGGGTCTAAAGGTGCTGTAAAAGCAGAATTTTTCTCTTTTCATTGATCGTTTAGCCCTTAAAAGCTGACCCTTAGGTTTATTTCATTTTTACAGCAAGCGTCTTACAAATTGGCAAAACCTACTTTTACTACTTTTATTGCTTCTCGTGACACCCTGGCCTTGCATGCCTCGCCTCTGTCTTTCGCCTCCTCCCTATCTATAAGGGCCTTTTTGCCGACTCAGTGATACTGGGTGTGGTAATGTCATCTCCTCTCATGCAGGCTCTGCACCATCAGAGTGCTTTAGTGTTTTCCATTTAGTCGGCACATTCTGTGCCCACATTTAACGAAGTGCTCACATAAAAAAGCCATCTTAGGGCTGACGCACTTGATTAAAGAAGTGAATCATTTGAATATTTGGTGTATACGACAAAAAAATTGATGTGTTAAATCAGCACAGATCTGCTTTTGTTAAGGGTGTTGTGTAATGTATCGTCAGTTCTATAAAAGCCACTTACTGTTAGACTGCGTGACAACCTAATCACTGTGGTGATCTCAAACCATGAACTGGACTCTGTCACTGGGCTTGGCCTCAACAACAATGCCAGGGACTTCCCTTAGGCTATTTCTAGCACCCGATAGACATTTGAAGCCTGGGGTGCATAAATTCAGCCCCCTCACAGTTACTGTGTGCTGCTGTCTGTGCAGCCCTCAGAGCCTCACGCAGTAAGTGATAGGCTGATACAGATGCAGGCTGATTCAAAAAATAAGTATGTGATCTGGGTAAGAGGGTGGTAGCTCTGTAAACAAATTAGAAGCAACTGTATAATATTGTGCTGAGAGTTTGAGATTATAGTTGATTTGATTAAACATGGTATTTCATTGTATGTCATAATATGTAGAGTCACTACATTCTGCAGAATCACCAGTCTCATTAAGGCCTGTTAATCATGAGTATGTGTGGAAAAATAGCTGTAAAATGCCGGACTTGCTCATAATGTAAGGGTTTGTATAGTTTTTATAAAATAATTAAAAAAATATATATAAGCTTTTTTTGTTACAAACCTCTTTTTTTTAAGTTTGCACTTTTGGGAGTATCATAAAACAGAATGTTATATCTGCATTGCCATCTTCACTGATTGCTCCTTCAACAACTAGATGACCCAGAAGGACGGCCAGCACCTTTGGAGGATGAAACATTTCAACAAGCCTGTTTACTGCAACGTATGCCAGAGCATGCTGCTAGGCCTGAGGAAGCAAGGACTGTGTTGTACCTGTGAGTACCTGAACTCACCAGAGGAGGGCAACACTGCTTTGACATTGATCGCTAAAGCTTTAACGTCAAAATTGAGAATTACAGCTGTTTTTCTAGATTAGTACTCATCTGTCAGCCTTAAGTTCTAGAGGTTAATCTATAAAACGTAAACATCATACAACAGCTAAGTTTTGTGTCATTTTGCGCAGGCTGCAAATACACAGTCCATGGACGCTGCGCTAACAGGAACCCGGCCCCCTGCACCAGGACTTATGTGAAGTCAAAGAAAGAAACGGGGGTATGCCGGTGTCTCCATGACAACATTAACAGTGACACTCGCAGTCAAAATTAGACATTATCCTTAAAAACACTCATCCCACATTTCAGGTTCCAGCGCACGACTGGGTGAGTGGGAACTGTGACTCTAGGAAATGTGATAAATGCCAGAAGAAGATCAAGAGTTTCCAAGGCTTGACAGGCAAACACTGTGTGTGGTGCCACACGATGGTGAGAAAGCATCTTCGCTTGTCACAGATTTTTAGGGATAAGTAGTTACACAGTTTCTGAGCACTGCGGAGAAAAAGTGCATTTTGATTATTAGGCATTCTTGCTCAAATAGCCTAATTGTAGATCATATATCCATAACGGCTTTAATTCTGTCTGGGGCAGCTTTATGGGGGAGGCAGTGAATGAAACAGAAATGATACAGATCGTGTTCGCTTTCATCACTGTCGTGCTGGGAGTTTATGTAATTTGTCTGTTTTTGTGTTTTTCACAGCGTCATGATGAATGTGCAGACCAAGAGCCAACAGAGTGTACCTGTGGGCTGCTCAGAGACCATATTCTGCCTCCATGGGCAATATATCCCGTTATAAAGGTACAGAATTATCCTCTGGCACATCTCAAGCACATTTATAGTACAAACAGTGCCTGTCACACCAACGCAGAACCTAACATCAGCCCAGGGCTGTTTCTTCTTGCCGGTGAGCCCTTCTCACCTGTGTGGTATTTTGATACAGGTACAGCGTGACAGATTATTCACTCTCGAAAGGCATGAAAAGCTATTACGTTTTCTCTTGTTTATTCACTCAGTTTCTTTGTTTTTGTCCCTGCAGGAGAGACCAAACAATGTAAAGAATGGCTGCTCAGGCTCAACAGATGAAAGCGAGCTTAATACTACTCCTGATGGACAAGTGCTTCAGGTATTAATCTCTCCAACAAGTGCTTCTGTCTGCTGAATGTGTTCAGTGTGACCTGAGTCTGAGTAGGCTGAACTTGATTTGGCTACATAAATCACACAGGAACCAGTATGAATGTTTTTCCATCTATTAAATAACTTTATCATTTGTTCATCTTTCAACAGATCAGCCCTGTGCCAAACACTCATCCTCTTCTAGTGTTTGTTAACCCTAAAAGTGGTGGCAAGCAGGGAGAAAGGTGAGCTCGAAGAAGAACAAGTTCATGCAAAAATAAATGCCTAACACATGCACTTTGTTTAGCCTGGTTTCATTTATTTCAGAGTCCTGCATAAATTTCAGTATTTACTGAATCCACGGCAGGTATACAACCTTTCGAATGGCGGCCCTGGACCAGGGTGAGTTATTAGTACAACAGACTTTGTTAAAAAAATCAGTGAAAATAAATTTTACTCTAAAATACACATACCTGCTAGTATTAGGTCATTTCAGAACACGTTGTCCTGAATACTTTTTTTGACTCTATCAGTCTGCTGTTAAAGTTCTCAATGTCTTTCTTTCAGATTGAGCTTCTTTAGAAATCTGCAGGATTACAGGATCCTGGTGTGTGGAGGAGATGGAACTGTCGGCTGGATTCTTGACGCAATAGGTGAGATTGTTAGATCAAGTACTATAAAAGGCAAGCATTACTTTAGTGCCATTAACTTCTGTGAAAATCATTGCAACACATTTTCTTTATACTTTTTTATCATCAGACAAAGCTAATCTGCTGGTACGGCCACCTGTCGCTGTGCTTCCTTTGGGCACAGGAAATGACCTTGCACGATGTCTGCGATGGGGAGGAGGTGAAAAATAAGAGTTGGAGAGTTGCCTTACCGTTGAAACATTGTTCTGCTTGTGCTCTGTTGCCGTGTGTGTGTGTGTTTGTGCTTGATTGTGATTCAGCGAAAGAGAAGTTCTCCAAATGTCTTTTTCTAAAATTGCGCAAACAAAACAGTGAGTCATGTTGGTCATTGTGTGTTTTTGTTTTTGTAAGGATATGACGGTGAGGATCTGAGTCGTATTCTTAAAGACATCGAGGGGAGCTCTCAGGTGCTGATGGACCGCTGGAGTGTGCAGGTCATCACAGATGAGAATCAGGAGAAAGGCGACCCAGTTCCATATGAAATCATCAATAATTACTTCTCTATTGGCGTTGTGAGTCTCTTAAAAATATATTACAAATCAGGAAGCGCTTATTTTTTTTTTAGTTTTGTGTTTGATTCACATGGAGCCTTGTGTTGTGTTGACAGGATGCCTCCATTGCTCATCGTTTTCACACAATGAGAGAGAAACATCCTCAGAAATTCAACAGCAGGTACACATTGAACTGTTTTGGGTGAACATATTCAATCTCTGGGGCACTTTCTCAAAAACAGCAAACAAACAATATCTCTCTCTCATAACGTACAACTCCATTTTAAAAACAGACCTGTAATATTCAGCAGCAAAGCAGAGCTGTTGTTTTCAGTTTTACTTAGTTTTCCTGTCTGCAGTAACGAATTTTTTAAAAGCTGGGAAAAAAACTGAATGCAGGTGGCGACAGCAGATGTCTTTACCAGCAAGTGTTGCAACTTATCTCCTCCTTTTGAAGAGAGCTGTGTGCTAAAAGCAAAAAGTGTTAAATGAAAATGAATTAAAAACTGAAAAAAAAACCCATTTTCTCATAACTGCAGAATGAAGAACAAGCTGTGGTATTTCGAATTTGCCACTTCAGAAACCATCTCTGCTTCCTGCAAGAAACTAAGCGAGAGTCTTACGATTGAGGTGAGAAAGCAGCATCAGCTTTTGTAGCACTGCAAGTGTGCATTTTTTTTCATTTTTCTCTTTGAAACTGCTTCTGTTCACAAGCAGGCATGGCACTGGTGCTTTACACTGTTACTGATGCATCCTGTTCCTTCTTCAGTGTTGTGGTACTCCGCTGGACCTCAGTGGTGTTTCTCTAGAGGGCATTGCTGTCCTAAACATTCCCAGCATGCACGGCGGCTCTAACCTATGGGGTGAGACCAAAAAAGGGGACACTAAGGGACTGATGAGTCAGGACGAGCCTGAGGTGATCATCGACCCAGAGATCCTGAAAGTGACCTCCCAAGGTATTTAATCTTTACTAAAACTCTACTGTCTCAGCACTGAGTTGCATTTGAGATGATCAGAAATGTAATTTTCATTCGCAATAATAAATACGTTTTACATAAACTGCAGATCAAGTGATGTGTGTAATTTTAACTGATTCACTTGTAGTGATGAACCCTGAACTCTGCAGTTTCCCACAGCCGTATTAAACCTTTAATCCTCTTTCAGCTCATTGTTTCAGTTCGTCTTACCTCAAACTCTGCTCTCAACGACCCCAGTTCTTTTTAGCAGAAAGTTTCTGATAAACCTGCTATCCAACACATTGACTATATATAAAGATGGATGACACATCTCCACTTTCTTCTAACATACAAAAATTTGGCAAAAATATACACGCCCTTCAGTCTTGTGCTGATGACTTCACTTGACTTTATTTATCGTGAACATTTCTAGTTTGGCTCATATCTCATCCCATAAAGTAGATGGGGAGAGGTTTATGCCCTAAACTGCAGCCAGCCACAAGAGGGAGAGGGAGAAAATTTTATTTATTAAAATTTAAAATTTATTTTTGCTTGTTTTTGCACTTCCGTGGTTTAGTGTAAAAATAGAGCCAAAGGGAGTGTGACCATTTGTCAATGAAATGCAAACAAGACCCAAAATAAATGCAAATATGCTCTGTTTCCAAGATGTAAACAGACTGTGTGCTAGATCGCCTCCCTGATATACCTATAATACCTACATACCAGTATTGTGTTTAGATCTTTTCTGTTCGATCTGCAGCTCCTAAGTTGTCAAAAAAATCTCTTTTAAGATGGTTGTGTACACAAATCATTAAATGCAATAGATGAAACTTGCTCCTGTGTCGTGCAACCTTTGGTTTAATTTGATTATGTATTTTCATTCTGTTCCAGTCTTTAAACCTGCAATGACCTCCTCTGGCCACCTGAGGGTAGCAGAAACAAGTTGTAAATACAGTTTAGACTTACCACCTTTTAAATTTATATGGCCAACTTGCTAGCAAACTGTTGCCTTTTTACAAATCCAACAGTTACAGAACAACAATATAATTTATTTATAGTCATGTTTGTGTTAACCTGTCCAGTGTTCAGCCCTCCAGGTCAGATTCTGTCTCTACCAACTCCTGAAAAAATCATCTGGCTTTTAATCTGCTAATGCGCGACCAAGTTTCCCAGCTAGTCATGAACTTAGTCCTCCATTTGGTGCTGAGCAGATAGATAGTGTTCAGTCAGTTTATTAGAGTTTTTTTTTTTATTGGAAATGGCTGCTGATAGACACAATGTTCCCGTACAAGTGATCAACTGAGTCATCCACCCAAGTCTTGTGATCTCATGGCCTCTTTAAAAATACTGTTTTTTGTCTCAGATATTGTTTTTGTGTTGGCATAAAGGTATCCAGCAATGGCTGATGGATCTAGATTATGCACCATAAGATTTTGTTACTTTAATTGTTTTCCAGTTTGTATCCTGATGCAGATTACATGTGATGACTGTAAATATGATGACGTTCTCAGACTGAACAGCATTCTCCCTCTGTGCTGACGTTCAGTTTGTCCATGTGTTCCCGTCAGATCTCAGTGACCGTCGATTAGAGGTGGTTGGCCTCGAAGGAGCCATGGAGATGGGGCAGATATACACAGGCCTCAAGAGCGCCGTGAGACTGGCGAAAACATCACAGATCACCATAAGGTGAGAATCATCCACACTGACATGTTCAGACTTGTCAGGCTCTGGGCTCTAAGTCTTAAGAATGGCTCGTAGTTGACTTTGATCACTACCTAAGGATGACACTTAGCTTTTGTTTGCATAACAATAATTATGTATGCTGGCTTTCCTTTTAGTATTTTAATTACACATTAGGATCATTGATTTTGTCACCAGATGCATTTTGTTGATTCCTCTCTGTTTTACCTCAGGACGAAGAAACCATTACCGATGCAGATAGATGGAGAGCCGTGGATGCAGCCTCCCTGCACGGTAAATGCCACGCAGACAGTTTCCTCTTTATGGCAATACAACACAGAGATTCCTATTCGCTATAAAATGAATAGAAAGGTTTTTATTTGGTTTGGTTTTATTTTAATTAACTGGACATTTTGTACTTTTTTATTTCCTTTTCAGATCCACATCACACACAAGAATCAAGCAAGTATGTTGATGGCTCCACAGGCCAAATCAACAGGTTTTTTCAAATAAAACTGCTGACTTTATTGTGTATATATAGGACTAACACATTTCTGCATGTCTGTAACACATAACAGAAGCATAGAACTGTATTATTACAAAATGTATGGTGAGATACGTTTGCATCATGACGACAAGATTTAGACCAAATGTACTCTGTGTTTTTATCAATACTCAACACTCTTGCTGCCTCCATCTCAACGCTTCACATTTAGTGGAAATGTTGCTCTGTAGGAACTTAGATTAAGGATTAAGGTAAAGTGAATATCATGCTTAAATAATATCCAGCTTCATGTGCCTTTTAAAATCCATTCTCTACGGTTATGGCTTAGGTAGAGGACATACAGGGCATCGTGTAGGCATGCACTTTAGACATAAACCATGTAGTATTGCTTTTTTTTGTTGTGGCTGTAAAGATGCTGTGAAAGCCAGATATGTGTTGGTGTCATTTTGGAACCAAAAGAGAAAGATGGATGAGATTACATTTCAGATGGTGGCCGAATTTATCTTACCTATTTTTTTTTGTTGTTGTTGTTTACTTGAAAGTGTTTTGGGGAACAGTAATAGGACAATCATTGCCAAAAGGGCTGCATGTTGATTCACTGCAGCAGTCGGCCCACTCTGCTGTTCCTGTGTGCGTAAATGTGTGTATGTGTGCGTGTTTGTGAGGGCAGACAGTGTTTTGCTGTAAATCTTAAACCCAGAAAGATGAGAAATGTTTTGTTTTTTTTTAATATTTATAAACGGCTGATAACATGGATTTGAAATTAGTGGTTCGGACCGGTTTGGTTTAGATATACGTAGTTCTTATTTAAATGCTTTATCAGTCATATCATTTCAATGCATCTGGAAAATTTCAATGTAATATGCCTGAAATAAAACACTGTGTAAAGATTGTAATAAATCATCTGGAGATCAGTGTTTGGCTTTGCCTCATTTATTATGCGGTGGATTTTTTTTTTTT
>JAPZDY010000002.1:21931430-21957513 GCA_029783645.1 Ctenochaetus hawaiiensis | reverse complement strand
TATGCGGTGGATTTTTTTTTTTTTTCTGCCACAAGGAGGCGTCATCCACTTATGGTCCGTGGCCCCATATGGCTGCAATATGATCTCGATAGTCTCCATAATCACTTCCACTGACACAAAATAATAGTTTTCTCTAGCCCTTTAAGAACTGTAAGAGTTTGAGCTGTAATGGTGCAGCTTAATCTCTCTGAGGATCCGTGCTTAGAATAAGTAGTAGTTTGGTCTGAATAGTATTAACCTGAACTTAAAGTGAGAGGTTTGTCTGCCAGAAACATATGTTGCCTTCATAAGCTGTTGGAAAGATCTTGACTGCTGACTTGATTCCATTCTGTATGTTTTTCAACAACAACAAAAAAAAATTATTAAACTCAAGTTACAACTAATTTTGACTGGTGTGAGACTTTAAACATGTCATTTTTAAATCAGACTCTGCTCACAGAGGTTGTTGTTCTAAACTTACAGAGCCGCACATTGAATTTAAACCCACAAGTTTATATTGTGAACATACAAATGAGAATAAGTAAAACTGAAATCCTGTTTGGGTTCAAGAACTCACACCATAGTCCTCCAGGTCCATAAAGTCATTGGATTTTTAATGGGGTATATTAACAGATGCTCAATGAACTTGTAGAAGTGTGTTCTTGCCTTTCTGTTTTAACACAAACATTGATTAATGTCAATTTGTTAATGATTTCTGGCATTATCAGTTCATACGCAGACTAAAAGATTATCTTTTGGTATGTAAAAATAAAAAATAATGTAATTATATATAATTATATATAAATATTAAATGAATACTGAGCACATTGTTAATCTTCAAGTGTTGTCCCCTCAGAAAGGCCAAAACACCAAAAATACTCGGACATCAATGAAGTAATGCAGAGTGGAAATCCCTCACATTTCAGAGGCTGACTCACTGGATGTTTGGCATTCACCGAAAAAGACCGAAATAATTGAACAGACAAGGACTAATCGATCACCCGAATGGCTGCTGATTCATTTTCGAGTTGAATTCTGCTCTTCTTCTTTTGATTTCTAAAATAAAACCGCTTCTTTAAAACAGTAACACCAGCAGCATCTTTTTATACATCCTTCCGAACTGTGACACACAAACGTCCGAGGCGCCTTGAAGGCAGCACAAAGGATGCACGTCAACATCTCTATTGGCACTCATTCGTGTCCCTCACAACAAAGTCCCCGCCCCCGCAGATTGTTCACAAGAAACGCTCTGAAGTGACATTGCTGTTACCTCCACGTTGAAGCTCACAAGCATCTTTCTCGCCCGAACAACAACAAGACAGCTCATCTTTTTTTAAAGAAAACAACAACAACTTTATTTTCTCAAACTTTTTTTACCTCGTCTATGAGCCCCAACATGACGTTCAGGAGGCTGAAGAAGGTGAACTCCAGCGGGCCGGAGACTGGACCCGCATCCCAAGACAGCGACATTTATTTCCCCTCGTCAAAGTCGGACAGCTGCCGGACTGTGGACTCACCGGGCAACTCCTCCGAGGTTTATAACTACAAGACACTGGCGTATTCTGGCGGGACGCTGCCCAGAAACTTCAAGAAGGTAAGGAGTCATTCAGGACTTTGTGTTTTAAAGTTTGTAAACGGAGTGAAAAGACTCATTTTTTACCTTGTGTCAGTCTGTATTGGGTGTTTGTGTTTATTATTTTCTATCGTATCATATAAACTAACGTTAGACACTTTTAGTCATCACTGCACTCTAGTAGTTATTTTCTGTTTAAGTTTTAACTTTTTTTAAGTCTAAGTTGTTCATTTAAGACAGACTTTCCTAACATAATGTTCTTTTTCTTCTGTACAAGAAGAGTTATTGTTTGATTTCCCAAATTGGCATCAAACCATGATCAGTCAGTCTCAGTTTGGGGTCTTTGATTTGAAATGAAAATGACACTTTCAGTTGAATTTTATGAGTGTTTCACATGTCAGAAGGTTAATTTTGTTTTTATGCTCAGACAACCCCTGAACTTTTAATTGACTAATGTACAAGCAACAAGCAGCTCTTCTGCTCAGTCTGCTCATATCAGTTTATCTGCTGATTTTATCTGCTGATTTTTGGTCTGAACTCGTTTGGGAAGCTCCTCTGGAAGCAAATCACAGTGCATCTACAGAGGGCATCTCACAAATGGCCAACAGTTGCCCATCCAGGGGCAAATGAGGACCACCCAAACTCTGAATCTGATCTATGCTGTGTCAGATACACCAAGGACCTGTACAGTAATTCAGCTTTTAACAGGTCAAACACAGTCAAACCTAATGAAAAACTTATTTTTAGACACAAATAACTTATTTTCTGAGAGGGATGATAGAAAGTGTTGACATAATTATTATTTTAGAGGTGATTTACATACAGGGAATCCAGAAACAATTACAAGCTCAGGGTGCAATTATCATAATTAGTATTTTTTTAACACAAACTGGCACCTTAATGATAAATAATACAAAAACAAATGTTATGAACATAAAGATTTGAACTCAGCCTGGCTTTAGTTTTGCAGCTCATGTCAAAAGACTATGATTGCAACCAGAAAGTCGTAAAACTTTGACTGTATGGTGGAAAATGTATCATGTAAACGTTAAAATTCATCAACATTCCTGCATCATAAGTTAAAACTATGTACTCGTGTGAAACAACTAATTGATTTTAAGCCAGATTTTTTTTTAAATACCAGTTAAAAAATTTAAACAAAATTTTCTTCTATTTTATTACCTTTACTGTTGTTGTTCTGACTCTGCTCTGTACATGCTGCTGTCACTTCAAAATAAGAGCATGATTAGGATCTCTCCATCCAAGATAAACAAATAAATCACTTTAACCTGATAAAACATACCAATGTTGTGAATGCTGGATAAAAGTTGGCATGACTAACAGGTTAATCATCACATCTTTTCCTGGCTATTGTGAACCTCATAAAGCTTATTCGACTCAATTCTAAAACTTTTACTTCCCTCAAACATTGAAACATCAGTTTAGAGCAGACTTGGGCAGCAGTTTCCACCAAAGTGAGTGAAGCACAGTTATCCACAAACCTGCTTACATGCATGTGTGCAGTGGCTGAAGTGAAGGGCCACAGATGTGCATTGTGCACACACAGGCACACAGATCCCGCTCCAGCCGCCCCCACTGGTCTCTGTCGGTATTTGGGAATAAATGCACTCATTGAGACGGCGGCGGGACAATTCTGTAAGTGTTGGGACATAAAGAAAGCAACATTTTACAACCAGAGCGGCCGTGGCACAAAGCAGCCTTTCACAGCAGCAGCATTTGAACATGATTGAGTTGGAACAGACGAGGATTGATTATAAATGATTTAATGGAGCCCTCTGAACAGATGCCTTCCTTATTTACACAGTCAGGTAGGGCTGGGTCCTGACCTACTGTTGACTTGGGTTTTTTGGCTCAATGCAGTTATTGTGGGGCTGGTTCCAGCTCAGTGTTCACCACTGTGTTTATTTGTTTCCGTAATAGTCTGGAGTTTTGTGCAAACAGCTCTGAATGATCTAAAATTTCACATTTGTCAATAGTCTGAGTGCCTGAGGGCAGCAGACTTTGTGGAAAAATAAAGCTAAATGTAGGTTCTCTGAGGTCTTCCTCTAATGATGTGACTGCTGCTTGATGAAAACAAAGAGCAGCCAGACACGCATTTCTGGTTTCAGCGCTGAACTTTTCATAATGGCTCAGCGACTTGATAATACAAACAGACTGCGCGGCACACGCGTGCGACCTCAGGACTCGCTCGACCGGTTGATGCGCTGATGTGTGCAGTAGGTGTGTCTAGGAAATGTAGGGGGGGGAAACCCTTCGTGAGTAATCTTGCGTTGACCTCAAGCAGGTGTCTGACACGCTTCTTGCCTTTGTTTCATGTTTTTCCCTCACAGGGAGGAGGGCTGCAGAAGTGGAAACCCCTGACACAGTCACCAGAGCCGCAAAGGTACAATCCCTCTCATCATTCGCTGGCATTTACAGTAATGTTTTCATGGCAACGTCTTCCTCCTGAAGACATTGTAAGTGGGCAGCTTTGTCTCAAAGTGAAAGGCTCCCATTCAAACAGTAATCTGGAATGATGGCTGCCATCGTAATACATTATAATCTCGAGGGTTGTCATGAATTTTTAATGTATTTTGCTGCCCCTGCACGAGCGCAGACGTTGCACTGTAGGTTCAACTGTGACGTCCAGATGCTGCTGCACACAGAGGAGGTCTTGTGCAGCTTGTAAAGACGTGTCGTTATGCAATTTAGATAAGATCGCACATGGAGGACAGGAATCCAGACTTGGACATGCATTTTTGAATTTATGTATAAAAATGTCGCCTCATAAATTATTCTTCAAATATCGCTTTAACCGTTAGGCAGACAGCTGATAAATAAGCTATGAAATCACATTTTTATTAACTTTAAAGGGAGATTTTAAATGTAAAAGTCTGTTTACAGCACTAAGGAGGTATTATTGAATTATATATTAAAAAAAACTTCTTGTTCTGCTGTGACGTCAGTGTTCAGTTTGGACATTGTGAGGTTTTACATTGTCTTTCAAGGTGATTTCACACACAAAAAACAATGTAGTTCCTGAGTAGATTACCCTGACAAAGAGGCCTTTTACTAACTATTATTTCTGTTTTGAGTAGTTAAGTTGTTCCCTTACTGGTACCAGTATCAGGAAGGCCTGAAATGCTAGATTAGCTATGGGCAGGAAAATTAATCTTTAAACTGATTTGAGACCATGTAATTTATCTACCAGAAACGGGAACCTACTAATTCCCTGCAGCGTTCAAAACGGCTGTTTGTAAGCTAACAGATGTTACACTGCATGAGTAACCATTATCCATAAACAGCAAGCAACTTTGGCAACTTCAAGCACATCCATAACATCCATCCAGGGTCAGTAGTACACAGCTGTTAACGAGCACACTGAGATGAGTATGAGATCAGCAGTTGATGGAGAGTTCAAGGGGAGCAGCGATTTTTTTCACATTTGAAAACCTCCGGCCATTAAAATTTGTAATTTGAGATTGAAAACTACTCAAAATGTAACATTTAAATGACTAAGATTACAATATTTTTGTGGTATATTTTGTTGAATTGTGTACTTACATTATCTCAAGTGTTTAAACTCAGAAAAACCTGTAATTTTATCGAAGGTCACACTTAATGGCAGAAGTTGAAACAGTAAATCGTTCATTAAACAGATGCTGTTCAGAGTCTGAGACAACTTTTTGCACTGTTAATGTTATTTTACAGAAAGACTCAGTTGTTTTGGGGGAAATATGCAGATATAAAATAAGTTATTATAAGTGTAGAAAGAGTTTAAACATAAAAATGACAGAATCTCCTTCTGTTTTCCAGAAAGGCGGTGGTCCTGGAGAAAAAGGATGAGGAGGCGTTCGGTTTCGAGATCCAGGTAAGAAGTTTGACAGAAACGTATGAGGGGGATTTCTTAACCTCTTGAGCTCCATTTAACAGGATTTCCCTGATCGGCGTCATCCCTCTCAATGGACGATAAGACTCAAGTGGCTGAAAACGCACATCTTATCCTGCGAATGTCTCGATCCAAACGTTTGCCAGCGCCAGGGGGGGCGAGAGGTCACGCATCAGTCAGATAGCTGGTTGATGTTGGTCTCATGACTCGAGTGAGGAGGAGGAGGAGGAGGAGGAGGAGGAGGAGGAGGAGGAGGAGGAGGAGAGGAGATGGGTATTTTTCTCCCCTGGTGTGTATTTTTAAGCCGTGTGGTTTGCTCACACGCTTCCCATGTACTACCTGCCTCAGTATCACCCGCTCAGCAGCCAGACGCTTCACACATTTGACCTCAATATCTCCCAGATCTCCCTCTCCCTCTCTCGCCGTGCTCATGTCGCCCTGAAGCCGCCTCACAAGGCCGGCTCTGTTCTGCAGACCTCATTCTTTAAATAGTTTTCCAAAACGTGATTTGATTTGAAAATGTTGAGTTCAGGGTTTTTTGGGCAGTAATGTGGATGCTCTGATGTTTGTCGGCCAGTTCAAGTTTCTGAAAGTGGAATGCGGCATCGAAAAGGAAAAGACATATTGTTCTATTTACGGTTTTTTCGATGGAGGCTCCCGCCCTTCCTGCCTGCCTGTGGCCAGAAGGAAGTGAGATCATGAGGGCAAGTCTGACGGTCAGCGCAGACGGAGGGAGATGAGTTTTGAAGTCTTACGTTTCCTGGCGACTTTCTTCCCAGTAATGCCTGTCATGCTCATACAGACGTAGAGCTGAGGACCCGGCATGTAAATGTGATATTTGCATTTCAGCGATATTTGCATGGTTATGTGTTTATCTTTGGGGCTGCGGAGAAGGAAGCTCACAGTGAGCCAACAGCAAACACAGAGAGGCAGATCTGAATGATCGCAAAATTTCCATAAGAGACGCTCATCCAAGTTGGATTCATGTTTTAACGGGAGCTCTTAACTTTTTTTTTTTCTACGAAGGGACAGCTCGAAAAGTTGCGTGTTATTATGTTTTCTTTGTGAGTCTTGAGAAAGTCCCAGAGTTTCAGACTCCCTCAGCAGCAGCAGCAGCAGCGTGTTGACTGACTGATCACTGCGCGACAGGAGGAAGTCTATCTCTTGTCTGCAGTGACCTTTTGCACAGAGAACACGGTGACTGAAACTGGGAAGAGCATGCAAATGCACGTGGAAGTCACAAAAAACTGTTCCCTAGACAACAAAATATTATATACAAAATGAGGTGGTGGTGACATCTTCTCAGCTTATATAAGAGTGTTCGGTGTTTTTTAAGCTGAGCTGCTGTTTCACAATGACTTCATAGCAGAAGCCGGTTAATAAAGCGGTTTATCATTTGAAAGTTTATTTTAAAACAAGCTACTCAGAGGTACATTCAAGTAGTTTTCTGTTGCTGAAAAAAAACCCCAAAACGTTCATACTGGCCACAAAGAGATCTCCTCCTTAAATGATTTCAGTGTAATTGATGGGGCCCAAAAATCCACGTCTGTATTCTGTGCAAAAATACATTCCAGCGTTCAGTTAAAGATAATATGAAGCTTCTGCAGTCTGACCTTGACAAATCAGATGGGTGTCATCCAGAGTTACTGTTTTTATGGTATAAAATTCCCCCTTTCTGTTTTCATGGACGGTGTGTTTCTTTTGCTGGGGTGCAGCAGAGGGACAATAGCACAAAGATGGAATTTTGTATTGGAAAGACCTTCACTTTGGAAGATATCAGCTTGACTCGTGTCACTCAGTCTGAACTTCTATTTTAAAATATATTTTTTTTGCACAGATGACTTTTGTCTTAACATCTTTTGATGAAAAAGATGAAAATCTGAACAGGAGGAACAACCACAAGGACTGATAACCTCCTTTCAGTAACAAAAAACATGTGAACGTTTGGTGTTGAGATGTTTAAAAAAGTCTTCCGGCAGTTCCTGTTGAATCAAACAAGAAAAACAAAACCTCTCACTTTGCATGCTTGAGCCACGTCTCTGCATGTTCACTGATACCATCTGCCTTCCTGCATTGTTCGTCGTGGCCTCCTTTCGCTCGTCATTCAGTGGTTATCAGTGTTGCATTGAATGGCTACATGATTTCAAAACTGCTGACATCAATCGCACTGTGTAAGACAATTTCTAAATGTACAGAAAAAAGGAAGTATTTTTCCCTTTTCTGTCATTCAGCGTCATTTTTTTTGTCTCTTTCAGACTTACGGTCTGCACCATCAGGACCAGAACTCAGTGGAGATGTGCACGTTCGTGTGCAAGGTGCACGACAACAGCCCGGCTCAGCAGGCAGGACTCAAAGTCGGTGAGTTTGTGTTTGTTTATTTCCTAAGAAGCCCGAAATAACCTGGAAAACACTGGAAACAGACACGAGGGGAAGTTAGCGTGTCAGGAGGTTTTTGGTTCGGCTCGTCTTCTTTTTTGTGTTTGCCAGCTGACATTCATGCACCGCACGTCAACAAAAGCATTTGTGTGTTTCTGCCGGCTGTTTAGGGAAGTACAAACATAACTGTGTGCCTACTCATCCTCCAGTCAACAAACAGCTAAGTGAGCGGCTTTTTCAGCCAACATGCTATTTGCCAGCTCCTCTCACCAATGTGCCAGATAGAGTAAAGCAAAGGCAACCAGTTTGGAAAGGAAGTGTTATTTTTATTTGTTTACCACAAACATGCTTCACTTCTTTTTTTTAAAATAAATTCCTCACAAATAGAAAGAGTGTGTTGACAAAAAAAAAAACCACCAGATGCAATTGTGTTTATGTAAGTTGAGTATGACAAATGTTAATCAAAGTGAGCTGAGGAGGAAGAAGAAGCTCTTTGCCAAAGAGCACTGCAGCGGTTTTTCAAGTGGTCTATTTACGTTGATTTTGGTTTTTAAACCCATGACTGCTGTGTCATAGGCGGGCCGTACTTAGCTCCGTGTTGTCGTCAGTGTCTCAAAAAAAAAAAAAAAGAAGTGGGCTGGTTCTCCGCCCCCTGCTGCCTCCTTCCTTCATCTAACCTTCATGCGTATGTCACTTCAGTTTCACTTCCTACATTCCTCGCATGCTCGCCCTATTGTTCCCCGCGTCTCACTGCAAACACGGTGACTTCATCGCATGCAGCAGATTAGGCGTTGGTTTTTCTTAAAGAGGACAACAGGCTTTGTGCTGAGGCCTCACAAAAGGCCGCTGTCACATCACGTCTAATGACTCTGAACTATGTGACTCTACTTGATATAAAAAAACACATTTGACTTTCATATGTTGAAGTAATGAAAGTGTCATTCCAATGGGGGGGTGGAGGCTGCAGATGCATGCTCCTCCACATTTGTGCTGCACATGTTTGGAGGTTTTTTACTCAGAATCCAACGAGCCTCAGTTGGCTGCAGTTTGCAGTGATTGAAGCTCCAGTGGACTGAAATGCATCCTGATCTGAAAGCTGTTGGTTGACACGCATGTTGTGTGTGTGTGTGTGTGTGTGTGTGTGCAGGAGACACCATCGCCAGCGTGAACGAGTCCACTGTGGAGGGATTTCGGCACAAGGAGATCGTTCAGCTCATCAGGGCCTGCGGCAACACGATCAGGTACAAACTGACAGAAAACAATACAACTAAGGGTGTTTAGAAAAAAATACAGTTCAGGCAAAAACTTATAAGTAAATATTCTCAGTTTTTAATTCATCTTTAAATACACTGAACAGCCACAACGCGAAACCACCTGCCTGATATTGTGTAGATCCTCCTCGTGCCTCTGAAAACAGCTCTGACCCACTGAGGCACGGCTCAGACTGTCGGGCAGAGTCCTGTCGTGTCTGGTGGCAGATCCTTTGAGTCCTGTGGTTTACAGGGTTGGGCCTCCATCGATCGGACTCGTTCAATCCCACAAATGTTCCATCGGTTTGGGATCTGGGGAGTTTTGGGGGGCCAGGTCGATGCCCTGAGCTCTTTGTCGTGTTCCTCAAGCTGTTGCTGAGCAGTTTTTGTTGTTTGCCGGGGTGCATTTTCCTGCTGGAGGGGACGCTTTTGATCTGTAACAGTGTTGATTTGGGTGGTTTGTTCAAAGTAGTATCAAAATGAAAGTCAAATAAGGTTTCCAAGCAGAACAATGTATCGTAGCAGGATGATCGATGAGATATTTCCCCTTCACCCGTCTTTGGTTTTAACGTTGTGGCTGATCAGTGTGTATTACATTTATTCTAGCGTTTCCTCTTTATTTGATTATAAGAGCTGAAGAGAGGCAGGAAAGGCAGGGAGAGAGGAAGAGGATGATATGCAGCAAAGGAAGCTGGGAGCTGCAGGAAGGACTCAGCTATGTATCACGTTGCACACAACTCACCGGATCATCGGGGCTTCCTAATCCTCAAGATGTTTTACTCAGTGAACAAAAATGCTCTGATGCTAACATGGCCGTCAAAGTGTAACATGTATCATAACAGGAAAGAAAACAGGAGAGGAAAATGATTTTCTCTCGACCTCATGGTCAGAGTAGCTCTGACTCAAGCTGTGTCACAAGTTTTCCAAACTCTATTCATGGTAAACACATGTAATCGAGTTCACATGCGGAGGAACTATTTCCACATTTTTCAAAAAAAACGTTTTAGTGTCACTGGTGTAAGGATTTATTCAGAAAAGTGAGGACTTGCTGCATTTCTTCATCTTGCAACTCTGTTAGTTGTGTAATTTGGACGGCGGTCGGAAAGTGTTACCTCACAGGCTGAGAGCTTAAAGGCTTAAAAACAGTCAATGTATTAGTTCTTCACTCCATTTTATTCAAGTGAAAGAGATTTGTCATTCATAGCGCAGTCATCATGATCAGGGCTATCAGGATTTGATATCTGTAGGTTGCGTTGAGTGCTGAGTGGGTGCTTAATCTGAACAGCACTCTCTTCCTCCTCCTCCTCCTCCTCCTCCTCCCTCTCCGCTTGTAAAAGATTAAAAGGACAATTAGCGAGGCCCCATCTGTAAGCTTCGAGAGCCGCTGCAAAGGAAGTGAGGTGAACCGCATCAGAGTGCCAGTAAGGCACAGATTTTATGGACTGACATCATCAAATTATACGTACAACTCCAGACTGTGTAAACTGTCAAAGCGAGAACGAGCTCTGTAAGTCGCTCAGTCACATGAGATTCAAAGGATTTGCCACATTGAAGGGTCTCGAGTGGAAAGTGTACATGTTTATCCTTTTCTCTGTCTTGTAAACCGTATGATGGCAGACACCATCCTGCCTCCGTCTTATTAAAAAGAGCCTTTCATATGGTCAAACGTGCTTTAAAATCTCTGTTTTTTTTTGCCCTTGTAGTTTTTATTTGTGCCTCCTGTTGCGCTAACAGTTTGGTTTTCTTGTGGTCTGGCTCTTACAGGCTGGAGACGGTTTACAGTGACTCCATCCGAAAGGCGGAGCTGGAAGCGCGGCTACAATATCTGAAGGTGAGTTTGTCTTCTCGGTGTCGCTGCAGCAGTTTTTTCCACCGTTTGTCAGCAGTGAGTCAGCCTTATTATCTGCCCCCTGGCCACACACACACACATGCATACATTATGTTACATGCTAGATATAGGCCCCCCACCCTCCCTCACACCTGTCTCCCAAGCAGCACCACCTGTTGCATCAGCAGTTTCTGCAGCCGGCCCGCTGAGCGCTGCGCACATTCTCGACACTTGGCTGTTAAAGAGCTGCCTGTGAAGTGGCTCAAGTGAGCGCATTTTCCCCCAAGATTACAGCAGCTGTCCCGCTCTAATCCACGGGTGTGTGTGTGTGTGTGTGAGAGCTGCAGCACAGTCGCTCTCTGATACTGATCTGCAGATACTAATCCAACGTTTTAGAGATTAACGTGCTGCTTGAACGCGCTGCATTTGACGTACGAAGAGCTGAAAATGATGTTAGACGTTGATTTATCCATAATACGATACTGCTGAGTGCTCAATAGACTAAAAACAAAAACACTGACTGATAAAGTGCCACCTAAAACAATATGACGACAACTAGCACAGTCATATTTGTAGTAAGTAATACTAATATACGTCATCTTCCTGTTAGCTTTTGCCTTAAACTCCTGTAATGTGTCTTAAGAAAAGCCCCCTAAACATGAGAAGTTATCTGGTATTTATTTGATCAGTAAACCTGCAGTGTGAACACGGGAAGTTTGGTTTTTTAGGCTTTGGTTGCTTTGAAGTTTGAAGAAATAACACTATGTTGTAAGTCTTGAGAATTGTTTTTTAAGTTGTAGTTGCTTCAGAGTTAAAGATGCCTTTTTGTGGGTTTGGAAGCAGCCTGCATGTGTTGTGTTTCTTGTCACAGTCATTAAAAAAACTGTCTCTGTCTTCCGTTGTAGCAAACACTTCATGAGAAATGGGACGAATATCGGTCGCTGATGGTGCAGGAGCAGAGGCTCGTTCATGGTAGGTTGTTTCAGGAGTTTTTTTTAATTCAGTTTGACTTATTTCACAAAGATAATCCTCCTAGTCCCAACACGGTTTCCACATGCTCCTACATTAATAAAAAATAAAGTTTTTGGATGTTTTTTTTACAAATCAGAACAGAAGAACTAATATAACAATCAAAATTGTTACAGAACTGCACGGTCCTAACTCGGCTCTTTTTCTCGTAGGCATAGTGTTGAGTGATGCTGCGGTGTACGAGTCCCTGGAGTCAGCAGGAGTGTACGGCAGCCTCGGCACTCCCAGCCCTGCCGCTCGGAGAGCCCTCCGCGGCACCGGCAGCACCAGCAGCAGCGCCAGCTTTCTCAGCACAGCCACCGAGGACGACCCTCTTTACCAGACCTGCATGTACCAGGTGGACGGAAATGTGGACTCAGACAACACCAGCGCCGACAAAAAGAAAGAGCCACAGAAGCAGCTGCGTCTCCGCCCGGCAAGCGAGCTTTTCACCACGGCCAAGACGCAGCTGACCCGCAGCGCCAGCACACGCAGCTACATGAGGGGATCCTCGTCGTCGTCGTCGTCAGCGCCGGGGGAGAAGCAGGGAGGGTTCAACTCGCTGCAGAGGAAGCCCAAGCAGAAGAGCTTCCGCAGGCGCCTCCTCAAATTCATCCCGGGCTTGAACAGACCGCTGGAGGAGGAGGAGAGCAAACTGTGAAGCTGTTCACCAAAACTTCACAGAGAGGAGACCCGAAAAGACTCAAAAGCACATGTTGACTGTTGAGCTAAACTGCCAAAGATTAAAGTGCAAAGCAGAGACAGAGACCAAAGTAACGACTCTACAGCTGCACCTCTCCATGTTTGAATGGGAAGACCAATGAACATTTGGCTCTGGTTCTGTAGCCCTCAGTGTTTCACAGCTGTACATAAACTTTTGTTTCCAGTCGTTTTGTTCTTTAAGTTATTTATTTATTTTAACATGTGTCAGGTTTATGTACAGAATGAAGGATATTCCCGTTTCTACTGCATGCACCACTTTTGTTTTGACAGTTGATTAAATTACCTGTTATGATTGTGATCATGCGAGGCAATATTTTGTATGTTTGATATCTGCTTTAGATGATTCAAATTGATGCTGTTTTATTTTTTTCCGCCCTAAGTCACGGTTCCTAAGAATAAAAAAATGTGGCATTTTCAGATTACATGCTCGTTATTTTGTGCCGATCTTGCAAGAAAAGCAATGTTGTTCAGCGAGCCACAACTTTTTGTGGGAATCGTAGCTGCCAAACATAAATTAGTGCTCAGACTTTCAGCGTACACACAAATCTGTTTGTGATTTACCCGGTGGACATGTCTCCTGCTCCATGTGATGTTTTCAAATATAGAAAAGCCTTTATAGTTCCACAACTCTTCCTCCATTTAAAAAATGTTATCACACGAGTTTAGGAGGTTAGTGCGCGGCTTTGCATGGTTTGAGGCTTTTTGTGGTGCAAGGTATCCAGAATGGAGGCTGTTGTATCGACCGTGACACTGTTTATTGTTGGGAGAATAGCGAGGAATGTGCGGAGAAAGGCATGACCCAAAATTCCAAACACAACCGCTTTCTTTCAGCTCCTGCAGGCGAATGCCGATTCCTCTTCTTCCACACTCCCATATTCCCATGGAGGCCTCAGTTGTCCAAGGGTTCACTCAGTGTGTGTGTGTGTGTGTGTGTGTTTGGGCGGGGGTTGCTTGGAGTCTTTTCATTCCTGGCTCCCAGCTGACCCATGAGGTCACGGTGGTCACTTTCTCTGCCGCATTGATCCCTTTTGTCCTCCGCCGCTCATTCACAGATGCATCAGGAGTGTTGATGATGGCGAGCGATGGTATGTGGCCATGTGTTGGAGCCGAGCCCTCTTCATGTCCTCCGCTGACTGCTACAAGCACACTGAGGAGGAGACGGGGGTTTGGAAAGGCAGCTGACACCAGGGATTGTTATGCAAGCTTGCCGGTGCTTGAAACATGGGCTTAGAGCGAATGGGCTGAATGCATAACGAGGGGATAATGATTCAAGATGATGCTACACTAACACACTCAGCCTTTAACCCAGTGGGAGGTTAGTGTAGGGTGGAGGCTCGTCAATAATACAGTTGCAAATGTTTGAATGTCGCCCTGTTGCTAAAACACCACTGTTGATTTAAGGACTATGTGGTGAGTGGCTTTTGTCTGCGCCGCAGCGTTTTAGCATGAACTGCAGACAGACTTACGCTGTTTTTCCACTATTTTGGGGGAAAGTTATTTCCTAATTATTACCATAATATGTGAAAACCCTTATTAAGTTTAGAAAGGTTTAACAGTCTTCTTGTGATGTTTTGGTGAAATGCAAGACACCAAAAGCAAAACTTTAACACTTAAAACTGAAAATTACAAAGAAGTTGTTATACGAGCTCTTTGTACAATCAATAAAATGACAAACGTAATACTGCAACATAAAATAAAGAAAAGGAGAAGAAAGAATGTCAAGTCTTGAGCTAAAACCTGAAATTATTTAGTGAAGATCAGAAAATAAAATCATTACATTTACCATGAATTAATCCAATTAGCTCTGGATTACTTGACAACCATTCTTCCTAAAAACATCAGAAGAAAAAAGTAAAGGATTTAATCCCCCTTTCCATCAAATTTTTGCCCCAAACCTCAAATAGTTCAAGTTACACTGATATTAAGTCAAAAAAGAAAAAATAAAAGGCAGCAAATTGTTAAATTCAAAAAACTCTAACTGTTGTTTTGTTTCGCTACATTAATTTTCTTGATTGATGATTTAGCAACAAATTATTGCAGCCTCAGTGGGTTCAAACTGAAAATAAAATGAACTAAAGATGTAAGGCTGCCTGTTTACTGTTTAATTTCTAAACTTTAATATGCATCTGGTCTTCATGTCAACTATAATTATCTCTGTTGTTACACAAATCCAGACTTGGCATGGAAACCCTGAGCAGGACAACATTTTCCACACAGAACAAATAAAGGACCGTTGTTTAGGATGATACATATATTTGGACGAGTTTCCTAAACTGCAGGCTGATGGAAACTCACATCCAGTTTGACTCTATAACTAAGATAGATTGTTTGCAGTTTTTGGGAAGTATTACTGCATATATTAAAAAAGTCGTATAAGCCTTTTATCACTACAGAAGGAAAAGCTGGAGGTCTAATAAATTGCCTCAAGTGATGTCGCCTAAGTCAGCATTTGGGGCAGAAGACAACAAGCTTGAAAATCAATGTAATAAAAGGAAGAAATGAGCTCATCCTTTTGTTTAACTCGTTCATTTTGCATCGGGGAAAAGCCACTTTATAAAGACAGTCTGGTTTACGGGCCCCTTGACCACTCGACCCCCCAGGTTTGTGTCTCATAGGCCTGTTTGGAGATCCATCAACTCCTGATACCAGTCTGCACTGATTATAAAAGTTTATACATCAAAGAACAAGTTGGCACAGCAGAAACAGATGTATTTACCAAAGTTCCCATTGGGTCTTAGAATCCTTTAAAGTTTTTGTGAATTTGAGGGCAGGGCCTTGAAGGGTCCTTGAATTTAGTGTTGAGGACAAGATTGAGGACCCTAACGCAGCAGAGGACGCTTACTTTAAGTCTGCACTTACAATAGAAACTCTGCAAACCATAATTTTAACAGACAGGTAAAGAAAACCATGTGAAATCATTAAATGTGAGTGAAATTCGAGTTTAGATCAAATATTTAGACTTTGAGACACATTTTATAAATATTGAATCTACTGGTGGAGTCCTGTTGCTGCCTGTCAGTGATGAAAAATGAGCTTTCAGAGGAAGAAGCAGGGGCCTGCAGGACAAAACAAGCCTCTGTGGTGAAACAGCTCAGACCAAAGCGTTGTTTCTCAAGCACCACGAGCTGCAATGGTCTCTGATGCGCCTTCACTGCCGCTGGTCAAATTAATGGATCAGTGCAGATGTCCTCATAGGTTAAAAATAAGGAAGTGGTCGGATGTCTGTGCTCAGCCCTTGCAGCATTTTTACAGATGTGTGCACAAAAAAGACAGCAGACAAAACCACACACTTCAGTCTCACGCAAGAGGCAAACCTTTTTTAAGACGAAATATCACTCAAAGAGGAAGCTTTTGGTGACATAACGCGTGGGTGGCCCATGTGACATCTTGGAGTGGTGTCTGTTGAGTCTGATAGATGGATAAGAGCTCGGGCGGCCTGTCAGGGCGCAGGATGTGAGTGACAAATGTGCCGGAAACCTACCATGAAGATAAGACAATGCAACTAGCTGCAAAGTTAAAAAAAAAAAGTCAGCATCATATGCATGTGATTATTTTATTGTTTGTCTTTCAGTGTGCATGTGCTTAACAGAGAGGCAGCATAAGGTAACAGCAATAAAACAAGCAAGCGGGACTGGACACCTGCATAAAGAGATGACAGGTGTGAGTTAAAGAGGAGTGCAGGCTAAAAAGCTGAACATAAAAAGTATTCTTTCTTGTGAAATGTCAACAAAACAGTGAGTTTAGCACATGTGGCTGACAGAAGAACTGTGCAGCATGACTTGGATGAATCCGCTTTGCTGCAAAACTAACAGCCGTCATCCTCAACAACTACGCTCTCCGAACACGTGAATAAATGCAAATTAAAAACCGTTTTTCATAATCAGCTTCAGAGATAAAGATCCTGCATTTGGCTTCCAGCAGCAGCAGCAGCAGCAGCAATAACTGCTAATACCTTAAAGGTCATATAGTCTCTTTGTGGCTTTAACAGCCTCTTTCCTGAAACCACTGCTCATAATTTTCCACCCAACAGCTCAGTCGTATAGTCAGAACTCCTAATTTAAGAACTGAAGTGCTGTATATTTTAAAGACTTCCAGATACAGTCCATAAAATGTTTTCCTGTAGCTGGATTGACCAACAGATCCAAAAACACTTCGGCACACTGTGCTGCTTGACTTGTAAGATTCATTATGTTATAAAAATAGCAGCTTACGCTTGAAAGCTTAAACGTCCTGAAGACTTATTTTCTTTAACCAGCTACTCATTATGAACAATGCGGTTTTGGCTATTTTATTATGAAAGATTTCTATATTTCTGATCTTTTTCCAAGCTTTTTTTTTTTGCTGGTTTGAAGTGGGAGGTTTTCAGTTGGAAAAAGGTGATGTCACGAACTGTATACTTAATGCACAAATCAAACATGAACAACGTTGGAATCACAATCTGATGACAGAGTTGTGTGATTTATTCGGAAATGTTGCCAGGCACGATCTGTGACAGCTGATCAAACAACACCCACGCAGTCCTGATGCAGCAGATAAGCTCAGTGTCAAACTCTGAATAAATAATAAGAAGTTTTTTTTTTTCTGAACTATGGTTGCATGGTTAGTCATTGATATTTAAAGATCTTCAGACGTGTATCAACACATTTTTATATATATAGAGAGAGAAACAGTCTACTTAGAGCATCAGTCTGACCTCTTCTCTCAGCTAAAAATGTTAACTTCCCCATTAAAATCTTTAGAAAGGGCATCTACCTGTTCTGTTTCTATTTAAGTTACATAATCTACTAGAAAAAAACATTAAGTTAACCCGCTGGACACAAGATCGCTTCTGTTTCACTATAAAGTCCTTTTCCAGTGGCTGTTTTCCACTTTCAGCAAACAGATGTGAAAACAGCCTTTTAGTATTAAACTCTGAGCTTACATCACTCAAACATCCAACTGTAGGAACAAAAAGAAAACATGATTTTGAGCAAAGCGTCATGGAGAAATTCAACCTTTGAGGTGGTTTAATTTGCATTTATTAATAAAATTAAAACCAGTTCTTGTTGGAAATTTGTTGTTTTTCTGGCTTACACCAACAGACAGCTGAGGGACGTGAAAGCTGACAAATCTGACAAAATGATGAATAAAACATTTTTTGAGAGAAAGTAATTCAAGAAATGCCAAGAAAAGTAGCTGCACTGAAATTAAATTTCCAAATTTCTGTCTCCTGTACTGGAAAATAGGGGTTTAAAAAGAGCCGTTCAATCATTTTTATACATGAAGATCAGTTTACTTGACATAAAGAGCACTGGTTAGCTTGTAAAACAAGTTGTGTATCATCATCTGTGCTCTTAAGGTGTATTTTAAAGTAAGAGAAAATAACCCTGATTAGTGCATCATGTTCAACTTGAATAATGTTGGAAGTTTTAAACATTTAACAGCAGTCCAAATTTCTTTAACCTCTGCTGTACAAAGGTGAATGTGTTGTGTGATGAACCTGATGATGATGAAGGCCTCAAGTCAAAACAAGTTAGATTCCAACAAATCTATGACAACCTTTTTTATTTCCTCCATTAACCTTGGAAGGGAGGTTGTGTCAGAAATCTCTACTCTCTTTAATTTTTTGCAGAACATTGGGTAGGAGTTGAAAGACATGGGCGTTTTCCAGACAGGGAGGATCTAATGAAAGACTATGCATAATGAGTTGCATTATGGGAATCATAGGATCGAGTATTCAAAGCCTTAACATTAGAGACTATTGGTTAGGAGATCTCTGCCTTTGCTGCACAAGTTTGACTTTTTTTTGTCTTTTTGTAAGTCTCTCAAGCTGATAAAAGTGCAAAGTCAAATGACTGGAATATGTCTTTAAAAGAAGAAGCTGGAAAATGGTTTTACTTAATAGAGCTTTCATAAAAAGCACTGAACATGGCGTTCATTCATTTCTCAGGACAGTCTTTGTCTTTGCAAACAGCTTCCCCTTTAATTACCTGCTCTGCTGCAGTAAAACATACACCAATCAGCTACCAAACTCTAGCTATCAAACTGATATCAGTATTTGGTAGGTGATGTGGGTATGTTTTACTACAGCAGAGCAGGTAATTGAAGTGGAGGCTGTTTGCAAAGACAGCCGTCACCTAAACACCGTGTTCAGTTTCTATAGCAAAACCTCTCGTTCACTGTCTCGCCATGCGGTGATCTCCGGTTACAAAGACCTCAAATGACTTCACCCAACCCAACCCATCATCCACGCACGCACACTCATATAGACTTATTTCCTGTTTAAGAGTGTGACAGGTGTTCAAGTCTATGTCATTGAATATGCTTTTATTTCCCTTCGCTGCTCATGTGTCAGATAGTCATGACCGCTTAGCTTTAATGCCAGCACAGGAAACACAACAGCTGCATGAGGCTAATCTCTGTATAAATTCAAAGGTAAAATGAATGAATCACTTTCTTATTTCACCGTTTACTTAAATTAATGGGTGGTAAAAACATCCTGAAGAGGTGCATTAAACTTTAAACTCTTTAAATCTGCATCTATCTGTCTTTTCCTGTCATGCAGCAGAAGACACAGTAATACAGTTCTGAAATAAATCTGAAGATCTAGAAGATTAAATCTGAATTAAGCCTAATCATTTCTGGGCAATTTTCTCGTTTTTGGGTTATCTTTTTTCTCAGGATGTTAATCACGCACACAGTGTGTACACAGATGGTGTGCAACAGGCCTCGAATGGAACGTTACGTTAATAACCAGGTTCCTCTTTTTCATGATGGTTTTATGACGTTTGAGAAAACAAAGTCAGATAAGAAACCACCTGTTAATGCTCTGTTGCTTCCACTTTCTGACACACCCGACACACAGGCGCTAGAAAGACAGAACAATATTAAAAGTGTTGAAACTACTCAGTGTTCAGGGGTTGTGCTCATAAAACAACTTTATTTTATATAGCACTATAAGCTCTTCACTAAGAGTTTCATCTTTAAACTATTAAAGACTATTGAAGAGCAGATTTGACCCTGTGGATTATATCATGTTCTCGCCCAACAAGTATGAATTATTTAAGGAAAATTTAGAGTCAGGATAACTGCAAAAGCTTAAAAAGAAGCTATAGAAAATATATGCCATGTATCAAGAGTTACTTTTGAATCAGAAAGTTAGAAGCTATTTTTTGCCATGAGATGTTTTGTGAATAAGGCCTATAATTTAAAAACTAGCAGCTGAAATGAATCAATTAATTAATCAATTTTTAAATTAATGACAAATCTATGTTATATTAATACTCTTTCTCAAAATAGCCTAAATCAATGCAGCCTAGCTGAGACGGGATGCTTCAGACAGTTGGTGATTGAGGTGTGGTCAACAGTAAATACCTCACTGAAATAACTGATAAGGATGCAGATCCCTCTTAATATCCAGCGCAAATGCATATGGAACTAATGCAGAGCGAGAGTATTAACTGCCCAGAAAAAAAAATATTAGAGAAATAAACAACAATTTGGAGGATTCGCTGGAATATGAGATATTTTAGTCAAAAACATACTCCAAAATAACAAAAAAAAAGTTAGATTGGCCTCGACCCAGCATGAATCTAAGGGTTAGGGACTGGAACGGTGTTACATAAAACCTCTGACAGCTGTGAGTGTTAGAGCAGAGTGTGCACACAAAGACAGAGAAAGTCCTCAGATACAATGGCAGGAAGTGTCATGGGGTTAGATCTGTGTGGCTGCAGTTTGAAATTTTCCCAGAAATTTAAAACGCTTAATATTTCAGTTACTTTTTTTTTTTTTTTTTTGCCAAAGCACAAAAGTAAAGCACCAAAACCATAGATTTGTGCAACCGCTGGCATCTTGTGCAACATACAGACCTGCAGAAATCAACGCTTGTATGGGTATGAATGGCGACAGTAACTTCTTCCTGTCTCCATAGACAGGAAGTGGTTGGGATCAGCCTGTTCTGATGTCTTTTATTTGTTTCCAGTGGACCCTGAATAAACACAAACACCTTTCTACATCGACTGATTCGCACAGTACAGCAGAGTACAACGTATCATACCACCATGTGCGAGCAAATGAAACCAGCATGCCCGCCTGAAAGGGATTCAGGAATGCTCTAAGCTGCAGTGTTTGTATCAGAGAGGAGAGAGGATGTTGACTCACCGGGGTTTTTTCAGGAGCTGGCTCCAGGAAAACGGGAGGATAGAGCCCAGTGATACTGTACTGTCTTCCCAGAAAACATTACATTTGCAGTTAGCTTAAATGTTCTGTTCCAAGGAAGATTACATTATGCTTTTGTTTGATAATACCTGAGGGAAAAAGTCAAACAGTCTCCCTTCCATGTTAAAACAACCTGTAACTGATACAGGGTGTGGTCTGGATTGACTTTAAGTAGCCATAGGGCACAATAATACAACTTATTGATACAGCATGTGGGTACTGAAGCCTTGAATACACACAGGTACTTTTATCTGGTGCTTTTTAAAATATTCACACTTTCTGCCCACACACACTCCACCTCAAAGTCTTTCACTCTCCATCTGAAAAAAAGGTAGAGCTGACTCATCCGTGGTGATGGTCTCACACACACACACAAACACACACAGACGCACGCAAGCACACACTTCATATTGAGACAGTTTTTTTTTGTTGTTGTTTGTTTTGAGGGGGACGGTGACACGGGAATGACGCTTATGAAAGGAGACACTCGAGTTGTGAAATCACGCTGCCAAAACGACTGTAACTGATCATTATATTTTTAAACAAACTAGTGGGAAAGGAGGAAGTCTGCACGTCACTTTGTGGTTTCTCAGCTGCTGCTTCTTTTTTTTTCCATTTGGTTTTAGATCCCATGATTACTAGACTACATCTCCCTCCATTTTTTTTTTCTTTTTGTTTTTCACGGTAAGTCCAATAATCAAACTAAGGTCAGTTTGCAGTTCAATTTTAAAATAAAACTCATGTGTTTAACTTTTAACACTGATGGACTTGTAACTTTAACATGAATCATTGTTTCATCATTTGAGAGCAGTTTGTTGAACTGAATGTAGCACCAAAACAAGACAGGGACTGTACTCTGCATGCTGATGAGACCGGGGAATTCACTGTGATTTGAGAAGAGACCAAACATAAGCACATTGGGGCAAAGCTATTATCCATTTCCAGCTGAATGGCAGCTGTGGTTGTGACAGCTGACATTTCTCTTCCACTCTCTACAAGTTTCTTCAATCCCTGTATAATACTGACAAGCCAGGCTTTGTATTGTTTGGGGATTTCACTTGCATCGGTGCAATCAACCCCGATGCGTACACAAGCTCTTTATAAAGTCCCCCTGCAACTGGCCGCTGACCTTGAACAGGTCCAGGAAACTTTGAGACAATAACGCTGCTATTTCATCCACGGACTGTATCTGGAAAAACAAGAGGAAATTCATTGAGGGGAAAAAAATGTTTAAGATGAAAAAGGGCCAAAGTCAGCCAAGAGCCAATATGTGTGAGTCACTGATGGCGACTGTCCCAGGCCTGGAGAGGAATCAAAACAAAAAGCACCAGCGGCCCACCACCACCACAGCCATGCAGGCCTGTGAGCAGATGCTGGTTATGCTGAGTTCCTGGAGATGTTCATTCAGGGCTGCCTCCTGGCTTGGCAAAATTTTTTGGGGCCTTGTGTACTACTTCCTGACTGTTTTCCTGCGGGACCTATAAGAAAACATTCCCCGCCCTCGTCCACGCCTCTGCTCAGATACAGCAGCAATGAGCACAAGCACAACAACATCCCCTAAAAAAAACCAGAAGGAGACACAAAACCGAGGTGTGAATAACAGCAGAGTTGCCTGCTGTGACCTTGCTGTTTTCTCAAATCTAGCTTTTCCCACTAAAAAGCCAAGGACATGAACTCAGCAGCACTGTACCTAAGCACAATTGTGAGGTACTCGCACTTTACTTGGGTATTTAAATTTTATGCTTATTCATAGGTTAATAATCTTTTTCATTTCTTTGACAGCCTCGGTTTCTTTTCAGAATTTACACAGAAAACATATACTAATCTTGTAAAATACAATAGTAAAAAATAACCAGTTTCTCCCAACCTATTTGACTTACAACCTCATTTCAAAAAGAAGCCTCTCCTTGAAGATATATTTATGATATCTACTTGGTTTCAGATGTCCAAGAGTTACGCAGATTAAAAAGAGACATTTCCTCTCTGAACCTCTCCGATGGTTTTCTTTAAATAAACCCAAACAAGTAAAGTTAAAACAATAAAGAGAGGCAGAACTTATTTTCCCAACCTAAATAATTACCTCAAAATTCCACAATTTTGAGGGGAGACTTAAACCTATGAGAACCAGTGGACAAAACCACATCACTGTACATAAAACAGTTGAATCTAGCTTTAGTTTGATAGCTGCAACAATAAGATGCTATGAATTAATGAATCAGTATTACTAATACTGATTCATTCTGATGGCACTTAAAGATGCCATTCTTCAAAATGAGCAGTCCTACTTTTTCCTCTTCACATTTTAATTATTCTCTAGGCCCATTGTATATTAAGTAGCTGTTTGAATGCCATATTAATTTTTTACAATGTTGCAATAGTATTTTATACCATGTGTTTATTCGTAGTGCTCTCTGGCAGAGTTACATATATTTCTCTCAAGTTTGTTTATTAGATATGAGGCTACAGTCGACAGTTAGCTTAGCCTAGCTTAGCTTAGCTTGGCGCGAAGACAAAAGGGGGAAACAGCTTACCTGGCTTTGTCCAACAGTAACACAATTCGACTAACAGCACCTCCAAGCAACCCATTATACCTGTGTTTATTAATTCTTAAAAAATATAAGTGCAAAACTGAAATTTTTCGTATTTAATGCAGTTGTGCATTGGACTTAATTCCTGGAGTTGCCAGGCGAAAAAAAACAAAAAAAAACAGGGTTTTTACAAATAATTTTCCTATAGAGACTTTTTTGGTTTGTGCATTTTCAACAAGATAAAACGCATTAATCTGTGAATTTTAGAGGTGCTCAAAGCACAAATAGGGGTTATGTGGTTTCTTGAGTTTTGTGTTTTTATACAAATAGCTACAGTAGGCTAACTGGCTGTTAGCTATAGCTTCATATCTAGCTAGCTTGAAGGTACAAAAGCGGAAACATGCGAGTACTTTGACCACTTTTTTCTTTTTCAGCTCTAATTTAACAATCCACAACTAGCATCCTGTATTGCAGATGTGCAGTAGACTGTTAGCTGTGTCACAGTGACACCGACAGGTCGGTCTCTGAAAGTGAACCCGGTGCTGTGCCGGTCCATCCCGCTGTGTGTGGCCCGGCGTACGTGGGCAGTCGTGAGGCAGGAATGTGAGAGTGGGATGGCTTGAACAGGGGACATTCTTGTGACCTAAAAACGGTTGACAGAAAAGATTTTGTCCTCCCGCTTGACAATAAGTAGCATGAAGACAGAGCTCATTATCCAGACTGAGCTATGATGAAATGTCTGTGCTGACAGCACAGCGGGGCCTTGCGTCACTTTCACTTAATGTAATCCGGATGGAAAGTTATTGTCCAACACTGGAAGCGACATGGAGAGTTCATCATCATTACTGTGTGAAATAGTAGCTGTATGCATGTACCAATAACGTTTATTAGTTTTCATCTAAATACGTTTAACGTCACATATGTTTGTGTTTTACATCTGGTTATCCAGTCATGCCAAATGTCAATCATTGACTGGTCTCTTTGTAAAAACAAGAAAGAAAGCAGCATTGACTGTACACTGAAACCGAACATTACAAAGCTGAGGCTACTCAGTTATGTCAGGATGCTGCCCTCCAGTGGTGAATTACTGCACATACAGGGATTTCTATGCTCTGTAACGAAACACTGGTGTTGAATCATACGAAGTGGAGCACATAAAAACCAACCCTTCTCTTCTTTTAAACACAATTTTGTTTTGTTTTATTTCAAACAAAAATTTAAAGACTTATTGGCCACAAGTTCATGCAGTTTGTGCAAAGACTTGCAAAGTGGTATATTTTGACGCTAGTGTTAAATAAAGAGAACACAATAGAATAAGAGTTAAGATTAAGAAAAAGTGAATGAGTTAAAAAAAAAAGATGAGAGCAGAGTTTCTATAGAGCAATCTGACATGTACATGTGATAATCCATACATAAATAATTAGGCTACTATATAGTATCCTACTCATAACATTAACAATTGCTTCAGCATATTCAAGCATCTAGTTGTGACCATGAACCAAAAGCTTGGACTATTAACAAAAAACTGAAATAATTCAAAATTAGCCATCATTACACATATTATTCACACTTGTAATCTCACTGTGATACATCTAAAGCCCGCATGTAAAAGATCATGCGTGAGTTATCTGTCTCCTTGTACAGTCTCTGTTGCAACCCCTGCTAATATTAACACTTAACCCATTTTAGTTTAAAACATTAACATGCAGACTTGAAAAATACAAATATTCCCCATAAACTGGCTATAATTTGTAAACAACTATGAAAAAATTCAATTAAGGCTTCATTGCTCACATATTTGTGTCTGTTTCTTGACATACTGATCTATCACTTCTATCAAGATCATGTTTTCACAGCTTAAACAAATTTAAAGCTGTCAAGTTTCAAAGAAGACTCATAGCCGGCAGCACTTAAACCAATGACTCAGTAATGTGTGAAATGCTCTTTGACAGACTCTCATAATCCTTCAACTAAATTTCAGTCCCCACTTGAAAGGCAACACAAGCCATGCTAATCAATAAGCATGCTATCAACTTTTAGCATCTGCTTGATATGAAATGTGAAGGTTTCAGCAAGTTGGTTTATATCTTATCGTATCATAGTTGATTTCTGATCTGATTCCTGTGGCCAATTTCATGTTTCATGTTGCGATAGAATCTGTAGAGGAACATTTTAATCACTGCTTTTACCGGATCAATAAATAGAGAACATTATTATTAAATATAATGAAAGGAGAGGTATCTTCTCTTCTCAGCTGGTCAAGACAGTGCTGAGTTCAGGCCCTCAGAAATCCAGATATCAAAATGAGTTTTAACTAAGCAGTTTAAGATCAACATACCCAGAACACTACAGTAGCGGCTGTGAAACCACATATGAATGTTGTCATTTCCTAGTTTTAAAGGCTACATCACAGTAAGGTGATGTAATTTCCTAACAGACTGCTTTAGCTGTTCTAACATTTGCACTTTCAACACTTTCATCGTATGCATATTACTGATGATTGATGATCTATCAAAAATCTTATTGTGTTAATATTTTGTGAAAGCACCAACATTTGTCTCGACACTATGCTGCAATAATGATATTTAGGTCATGTATCATGATATTTGATTTTGTTCGCTCAGCCCTAATCACAGGGGTTATATTCTGCAGAATAGTTATTTTTACTTTTGATAGTTTGCATTGTATTGATAATATCTTTAGTAGAATTTTCCATGCAAGACTTTCCCTTGC
>JAPZDY010000002.1:21919191-21929527 GCA_029783645.1 Ctenochaetus hawaiiensis | reverse complement strand
TCATTATTAGGATGTTAGCAAACTGATGTTCAGATTCAGTTCAAAAAGCAGCTTTCCATAAATACACCCTCGTAGACTGTCATTGACATCTATCCATACTGCTCGGTAATGTTAACAGTCTATATCACTATGCAAATGTCGTTAGAAAAATATGAGATATACTAGATCTTCACACCGTAATGCTGTACAAAGTATAGCTCCAAAATACACCTCTGAATTGAATCAAATGGACTTCTTAGTAAACCCGTGCTTCATAAGTAATGTAGCATTATTACATGGCTGTTGCATTGCACTGCATTACATCACACAAGGTGTTTCTATATTTCAGGACTTTTAGTGAGTTCGAATGACTCCATAAACAATAAATATTAGATCAAGTGAACATATGAATAAAACACAAATAAATATATACAAATGCACATATGAGCACAAGCATGACCTCATATCATGTTGCAGGGATCCAAACAATTCACACCCTGCACGCCCCATAAACCCATCTATGTGACTGCTTAGTATGAAGAAGCCAGTGGGCACCAAGTTTGAACCTGATCACCTTGTGCTGTAGTTCTCCATACTCTGCATGCTGGGAGAAGCTGATATATCGGGTGCAGAATATGAGCTGTGTCAGATGCAATTTTATGTCTTAAAATGGACTGCTTGTAGAATTGTAGAATCTCACGTTGTTTTTTCACACTGTTTTTCCAGTAAGTGTGAATGCAGAGGTAGTGTACGTGGGAGAAAAAAATAGCAGAATTCATGTGTCAGGGTAACCACCAGCTTGTTCATCCTTTGATCTTACAGCCCAATAACCTCTGCTAACTTCCCAATCAATGAGTGAGACTGTAAAGATTTAAACCCGATAATTTCAACAGTCTATGATTGTGCACAAGCAGCGGAATCCTCTAAAGTTTAAGGGAAAGATGCAAAGCACAGTGATACCGTCATGTCTGTCCCTCATTTAAATGTGTATGCAAACTATCAGAGATCTAACAGACAACTCATTTAAATAGCTATAACTATTTCCAGCTGTAACAGTTGAAGCTTAGTTCGGTCTTTCTGATAATAACACTGTCATTAGTGTCATCACAATGCTTATCCCCCTCATGGACTCCCCACAGTTCTTCTGGTTGCTCGGGGATTTTAAATTAGACACAGAGCCGGTGAAATATCAGATATCAACACAGACCCGTTTCTATGGACTGAAGAACTAGAGGGTTTTCTTTTCAATGACAAACATCTTCTCAACTCAAAAATAGCACTCTGGAGGAGCAACAGGTGGTGGGTGGAGCTCTGGCCATGCACATGTGATAATACGTAACAAGTACGTGTGTGCATATGTGTGCATGTGTGGGAGAACAGTTGCACATAAAGGCCACATTTCTTCCACATTGCATTATAACATCCACACTCTCACAGCTTCTACACACGCATACAGATAACAACTGAGGGAAACTTTGTCCTCCCGCTAAACAACTTGTAGTTGTTTTCTTTCATTCGAATCTGTGCACAAAGGAGACACAAAGAGAGGATCTGGTTGATGTCACAGAATGTGCCCAGCGTCCGATAACCCAGATCTGATAACCAGTGACACTGATTTCCGTGCAGCAGGAAGGCCCAGCCAGTGCTGGCATGACATCACAGGTGCCAAGTCATTCACAGGAAAAAGAACACTTCAATGGGAGGGTGATTAGTTTTCGCCACAGACCACAACCGGTAGTTCCTGAGCCAAATATCCAAGAGGTCCAAAATCCAAAAAGTTCGTCTCAAAGCTGATGGCAACCATATAATCTTGAACCAACAGAAAGAAAGGAGATCGCAGTGCTGCTCTCATCAACAAACAGCTGAGTTCTTTACTTGAGTAATTAAATTAGGCAACGTTTTTGTAATCACAATTTCACCTCTCACCTCCTCTGACCTCTGTTACACCAGACTGTGAAAAGCTCTTCCTCCCATGAGGCCACCGGGGTGTTATGAATGACATTCAGTGGCAGTGAGAACATCATTAGTGAGAAGCCAAACTAGAAAAAGGAATTCAATTCAAAATACCTCAAGGGGTAATTCAGGGTAAGTGAGCCTGCAAACAAAAGTTCACATAGTCAGTTCTTTTAAACACATAATAAACAATCTATAAAGTATATTAAAAGGTTAGAGAGAGTTTAAAAGTGGAAATATTACTAGCAGTTAGCATTACCAAGTTTGAAACAATATGTAATATCGCACACAAAAATATAAAAAGTCAAAAGTACATGAGCATTTAGCAGTCTATGCATCCACCGAACTGACCATTTCTCTGTTCGCAGGTCGAACAGAATAAAACACAAACTCCTTTCTATTTGTTTTACATACAGGCAATCTAAAAAGCCTTCCTGATGGCAGCAGTTTAAAGTTGTTAATGAGGACATGCAAAGTAATGAAAATCTGGGAGCTTAAAAAAAAACTTGCAAAGAAGTAGTGAACAAATAAGGGTGACTGTCAGAGTATCTCACTTAGTTTCATTAGACTTGTAAAGAGGATCTACGTGATCAAAATATAACCCTTTCAATGACCTTGAACATACACATTTAGCTATTTAAAAAAAATCCGCCTACCCTCTGTGCAATGTATACAGTTTATAGTAGAATAAAGAATACGCTGGAGTTATTAAATGAGACGCAAGTGTTTTTCACTGGGCGTTTTTGTGTGTGATGTCTGATATGCAGTGCTCACATGCAAGTAATGCAAAATAGTGACGTTTCATTGTACCACAGAAAAAGGGAAGGCTCCCCTAAAGCAAACATTGTGTATCGATTAATCAAGAAATGAGCTCATAATAGGCAAACTATGAAACTATGTCAGGTGTTTTTCAGTTTACGTAGAGGTCTCGGGATAAGCAACGTGCAGGGCTTTATTTTTATCTTAAAACTCTCTTTGCAATGTGTACAGTTTCTATGCTAGAATACTGCCTGGTCACATATTGCTGCTTTGTTGTAACACTTAACACAAATTTATTTAGTAACATGCCAAATAGAGGCAAATTACCCCCCTGAAATTATAATAATTAGGTTTTACAACCAGAGTTCAACTAAGGGATGGACCCTCTTCAAGACAGGCCTTTACAGCAAGACCCACCTTGAGGCCCTCATGTCAGGGTATTTTATTCTAAAACACATTTTTAAATTACATTAGCACAAAGTAGTTCTCACATAGTAAAGCTGGAGCCTTGAGGATCCCAAGGCTCCAGGTTTCAGGCTCCAGCCCTGTGGAAGTTTACTACTTACCCAACTTTACCCCTTCTCAGAAAGCACATACAGCTATTTTTGTCATATACTCTGTTTACACCTGATATTTTTTTCAAATGCATTTTTTAATCAAGATTTCTTTACTTTTATCATAAGATAAAAAACATTTTTCCTCTCTTAAATAGAAGACACGTCTAAGTTACTGTGGCTTCCTGTTTATATGTCTGAAAATCAGAATTTTCCACTATATCAGCAAAATGCAATACAAGCTCTACAACTAAGAGTCACTCGTTATATGATTCAATATGATTTATATCTATCGCACATACTAGCGCCTTGTCAGCCTCCTCATGCCCGAAATGTCACGTTAAATTCAGCTTTATCAAGTTTGATTTAGCTGTACGTGTGCGTGTGTGCGTGTGTGAGTTCGTCTCGCAGGAGGACAATGCTGCTGCGGTTCCTCGCTGAACTCACGTCAACGGAATCCCGTAGTGCGTCATCCAACGTCTATTCTCCTGAACGCGCGCTGTGATTGGCCGAAGCCTGGAAATCTCCCCGCCCGCCGCCGGGCCTTGTATGGAAAGCTTTCTGTTACGTCATGGGTGCAATGAAGCCGTATAGTATAAAAACTGTTGTCGCGTTGCGAGCGGAGGGACTGTTCCTCAGCTGGGAGACTGAAGATGACTGATGGTTGTTGGTTGTTCGGTACAGACAGTTTAAAACACCTGTAAACGGATCCAAAAGGTAAGAAGTGTTTATAATTTTTAATACAGTATTCTTAAATGCGCAAACAACTTATTTTTAAACATGACACTTAACATCGATATTGAAACCTGGGCTTTAAAATGACTTCAACTGAAATTCGCGGACTTAAGCTGTCACAAGAATAATGTATTTTGTCAAATTGTTATTAAGTTTAAAAATTAAAAATGAGCTTTATTTGTAAAATAAACTTTGGAAATCAAAGCGCAACTAAGAGATCGCCCCAGTGTCTTTAATAAGTCACTAGTGCCTCATATGTGCCTCATATGTCATATGTTGGCAAGGTCCATTTACTGTACTTTACAGTCATGTGCAGCTGACCATGTTCATCTGCCACATGGTGATATATGATAAGATGATATAAGACTGATCCTTAAAAGTGCGGAGCACTTTCCAGGGTTTTTTCTTTTAATTTAATGAGAATACGAATGAATTTCAATGCAGTTTGCCATGCTTGTTGCAAGGCTGGATTATCCAACTGGGAAACTGCATCAGGGCACCACATCCCCTGGAGGACCCAATAGCCTCTGGTTCACTGGAGAGCAATTGATTTATGGTAACTTAACTTAAGTTAAAATTTAATTTACCATTTAAAATATAATTTGTTTGTGCCACTTAAGCATTAAAACAAAGAAGATTCAGAAATGGCCTTGAGGAGGGTCCTGCATTGTTGCCTTATCCTAATCCATCACATGAAAACTGTACACGATGCACAGAGAAAGGCAAAACGAGGCTTCAGCTCTTCCCTTGGTTAACTGACCATGGCTTTAGGGTTAAAGATAAAGATCGAGATCTTTAAAACAAGATTGTTTGGCCATAACTTTTTTGAATCTGTGTTTTCCAGGCTTGCAGTCATGACTTGCGTACACCCCCGGCATGGATCTCAGCCCTGTGACATCAACCTTGGCAGCTCTGAGCTTCAAAGCTCAAACTTCATCTCCAGGCTGGCTACCGATATGAGCAGCCCACGGGACCACCTCTCTGCTCCATCCCTGCCAAGCATCAACTCTCTTGTGGGCACTCAGGCGGGCGACTTTGATGCATATTCATGTCAGTTCACCACAGCCCCTGCCAACGTCACTCCGTCCTCAAGCCAGGAGACTGCCTTCAAGCTGGATGACCTCCATGTTTACGGCTGCTACCCTGGAGCATTCACGCTGACTTTCCCCGATGAAGCCGCTTCCCCCGCTGGGTCTGATTATTTCGGCAGCCCCGCGTCAGCCTCTTCTCCTTCAACCCCCGGCTTCCAGAGTCAGCATGTCTCTAACTGGGATTCAGCCTTCGGGCCATACTCACCCAGTCCAGGATACTGGGTGCCAGAGGAGACCTCAGTGACACACGCACCATCTTTCTTCACCTTTGGCTCAGGTTCTGTGGAGGATATGTCTCATTTGGGTCAGCCAAACTTACGAGAGCAGGATCCTTACACTTTAACCCACAATCATCCATCTGCACTGAACTTCCCCGCCATGGTGATGGAGCAAGCACACAACCTTGATGGTGCTGACCAGCTGGATGGGAGCTTATCACCCAAGTTAAAAAGTCCCAGTGGAAATGAGGGCTGTTGTGCCGTGTGTGGAGACAATGCCTCCTGTCAACACTACGGGGTTCGAACCTGTGAGGGATGCAAAGGGTTTTTCAAGGTAATAAATTCTTGCTTATCTATACAACCAACTTCTGTGAAAACATGAAGCAAATGTGTCATAACACTGATTGTTTTGTGCCAGTCCTTGAAACGGGTTTGAAGTATTTCTCCTTTTTCTTTCACAGCGTACAGTACAAAAAAATTCCAAGTATGTTTGCCTCGCCAACAAAGACTGTCCTGTGGACAAGAGGAGGCGGAATCGATGCCAGTTCTGCCGTTTCCAGAAGTGTCTAGCTGTAGGCATGGTGAGGGAAGGTGAGTTCAGTACAAAACCCAGATAAATGGTAGAATTAGGATAGTAATGCTGAACTTAAAGTAACAGTTAATGTCTCTATATTCCAGTTGTGAGGACAGACAGCCTGAAAGGACGAAGAGGTCGCCTGCCGTCCAAGCCTAAAGTTGTCCAGGACGTGACAGCCAGTGTGTCTCCAGTGAGCATGATCGCTTCACTTGTGAGAGCCCATATTGACTCAAACCCCAGTGTTGGGAAACTGGATTACTCCAAGGTAAAAAAAAAAATACATACAAACAGACTCGCTCCTTTTTAAAATAATTAGCGCTTTGGCATCTGTTTGAACTCTGTTGTCTGTGGTTTCAGTATGACGAGACAGAAGTCAGTCCAAACCAGAAAGAGGATGCAAATGACATCAAGCAGTTTTACGACCTACTCACAGCCTCCATGGAGGTCATCAGGAAGTGGACGAAGAGCGTCCCAGGTTTCTCTGAGTTCTGCCCAGAGGACCAGGAACTGCTGCTGGAATCTGCGTTTGTTGAACTCTTCATCTTGCGTCTTGCATATCGGTGAGTGGTGCTTTCTGCAAAACACTGAAGTTAAGGAAATAGTAATAAACATAAACACTGAACATCTACATTTCATCCTGTTTTTTCAAATACCTTGCATATAATATTCCTTGTGCTTTGCATTAAATAAAACTTTTTTTTTTTTTTAAAGTTCTAATCCTGAAATGGACAAGCTCATCTTCTGCAATGGAGCTGTACTTCACAAAATGCAGTGTGTCAGAGGCTTTGGTGACTGGATTGACTCCATCTTGGAGTTTTCTCAAGCCCTCCATCGCATGAAGTTGGACGTCTCCTCCTTCTCCTGCCTCACCGCCCTGGTCATAATCACTGGTAAGAGCCTAAATCATCTTGTTACTTCAGAGATAGAGAGATCAGGCTTAAACCCACTTGTTTTGTGCCAATTAAAATCTGAATTGGAGTTGCTTTTATCATGCAAGAAAGAAAAGTTAGCATGAGGAATCCTGTTTCATTGGTGGGACAAAACCAAGCAGTTACACAACACAGGATTGACACAGCAGGTGTAAAACAAAACGGCCTCAAGTGCAGAGAATATGTAACATGCGTGTCACAGCAGACTAAACATAACCACAAAGCAGGTTCACATTTAAAGCTAAAGAACTGCTCCAGCTGCATGGTTGAAAGTTTGTACTCTATCAAACAGTGTGGTTTTTTGTGTGTGTTATATAAAGTGAAAATGTAGAAGCATAAAGCTCACTCTGACCCCGACATGTATCCAATTCTCCTCTGCAGATCGGCATGGTCTTAAGGAGCCAGGACGTGTGGAGGAGCTGCAGAACCAGCTCATCACCTGCCTTAAAGATCACGTTTCTGGCTGCGGCTCAGACTCTTTGCGACCCAATTATTTGTCCAGACTTCTTGGGAAGCTGCCTGAGCTCAGGACTCTGTGCACCCAAGGCCTTCAGCGTATCTTTTACCTTAAATTAGAAGATATTGTTCCTCCACCACCGATTGTGGACAAAATCTTCATGGATACGCTTCCATTTTGAGAGTGAGATGAGAGACTGACCATCTGTGATATAAAATCTGGAATTCATATGAGAGCCAAAAAGAACAGACTTAGCACTCATACTTCAGGTAGTATTAAGTGAAACTGCAAGAAGCTGAGAAGAAGAGTATTCCAGAGGGATTGTGCAGCTCAAGAGGAAAAAGGGCTACTCTTGATTTATAAAGTGAATGAGTTAAAAAACTTGTAAAACCTTTGCAGTTGCAACATGTATGTGGATCCATGAAAACATGCTCTTCCTAGTTTGTGTGTCCAAGATATTGCAGATGGAATCTGACAGGCCAACTCATGGACCAAAGGGTGACTGTTTACATACAACAAGGTGCCATGAATGGAAGCATTTCTGATGGAGGGAGGATGATTGCACTTTCCAAACAGTTACAAATGGAATACAAACGATATCAGTGCCATCATTTTAAGGATGTAAAGAGCACAATAATTTTAGGTTTTTTGTAAAAACATGTTGCAATTTGGATGACTGTAAATTGCACATAAAATATCCAACAAAGCATTACATTTCTGTTTAGGTTAAACACTTGAGGTGCGTCAACATGTTCAAACAAGCAAATTATTTCACAGAACCACTTTCCAAATTGATGCCTTCACTCATCAACATCCAAAGCATCAGCGACTGAAATGTCTAGTTTGCTTTGTATTTGATGCCACCGTATGTATTTGGTGAACACGAAGTAGGTTAAACCTACAGAATTATTCAGTAGTACCATTCATGTATCATGAATAGACATTGAGCAGCTAATAGTGTATACTGTGTATCATCCAGTACAGTCAAATACACTGGTCTTGTATTTAAATTATTTTTAAATTGTTTTAAACCTGCTGGTGTTATTACCACATGAACTGTAATCTGCAGTGTGGGGAAAATGTCATTTTGTTTTTGGCCTGTTGTTTTTACATACTAAGAAATTATATTTTACTGCCGCTAAACAAGAAATAAAATTTTAAACTGCATACTCCAACTGCTTTTGTCATTGTTTCTCAGAATTCTTAGAGAAGTATATTAAGTTATGAAATAGTCCAGTTTCTAATAAGTCCTACTTGCTGTTGGGCAGCAGATTTGTATTGTAGTAAACTGTAAACAAAAAAAACATAAACAATATTATTCTCTTTTAATAAGTTTGTTTGTTTGTTTCTGTTTGTTCTTCCATTGTGTTGCTGTGCTGTGCCAGCAGCCTGGAGGCCCGAATCAAGTGTAACTTCTTCTTTTGGCAAGAGATCAGAACATACAGCTGAAAAATGTTCCCCCGTCCACCTCCCTCCCAGTTATGTGCTGATCTCTTTTTAGAAACCGGTGGAATTCCCAGTCCGGTCTCAAGTAACCCAGACTACTCTGTCATTGTATACTGCCAGTCCACATCCGTGTGTGTGCGTGTGTGTGTGTGTGTCAAAACATGTATGCACATGTTTTATAGCTTAAAGAAACAGTTATGGAAAAACTGCAAGTCACAGTAATGAAAGCTTATTTAGATGATAGGTGATAGATTACTCAGCTGAACCTGTTGACACTAGCTATGATACAATGTAATGGTTCAAAAGGCAAAGTCAGCAGGAACACAGAGGCTCGGGATCCTGGATGATTATCAAGTGATCGAATTAACTGAAAGAATGATTGTAGGACGAAGCAATTAAAAACATTCATCAAAGTTTATAATAGGTCTGTGAGGGCAACCTGAAGTTCGTAGCAATCCATCCAATTTCTGTTGAGACATTTAACTCAAATCGAAGAGGTCAACCTCATGGCAATGTGAGAGGAAAAGTCAGGGGATCACTAAAGTCGTTGGGCTTTATCCTCTGGAGACCAAGAATGCCTGTAGGGAATTACATGGCAATCCAATCAGTAGTTGTTGGAGCGACTGACATGCAGCTAGCATGGCTAAAAACATGTGATGACAGCTGAGTAAACACAACCTGAGAAACACAACCAAAGACAAGCAAACAGGGCTGCATCCACAGTAGAGGAAGACTGATAAATATCCCTAATGATATTACCTTTTTGCCTGTATGTATAATTATCACTGTATATGTTGGTTAACATTTAAAAAGAACTAGCAGTACAGAAATGCTGAGGATTTGTTTGAGGTAATTTAAAATCATTGTTTGAGTTTGGCCACATGAGATGACAAACATGTTTATTTTTTAACATATCTTTTTCACATCTCTTCAGTTATTACATTCATGGAATTTAGTTCCTTCTCTTTGAAAAAAAGACAAAAAAAATTTATGGCCAATGTATTGATGTTTTTTTTACTGTAACAGGCTTTAAAATCAATTATTATTGAAGCTTTAATCCAGTCCAAATACGTATATAAGCTATTTTTCACATAGTTATTTTTTTAGCCAGACGTTGTTAATATAACAAGTAATGATATTATTTGTTTACTATTAATCTAACCCACTCTATCAGTAGTGAGTACACAGATATGAACACTATAAAAGTTGGCGCTACTTAGCGAGCTAGTTGGCTAACTGGCATGAGGACAGAGGATGTCCTGTTGCTTTGACTTGTCACTAGTTTTTCTAAAAAATATCATGAGCACAAAACCAGATTTTTTGAATCCTCACAAATTCTAAAAATGTGAGCAGCAGTGCAGAAAAATGAAGCCAGATTATAGCTTTGTAGGAAATAAATGTTCTTGCAAAGGCTTTGATGAGCTGTCTGGTTGCCCCAGTTATTCAGTAGGAAATATAATCTGCCTACTAAATGGTAAAAATTTTCTTGTATAAAAATGTATTAGTTGTAAACAACGTCTGATAAAGATAACCAATTTGTTACATCTGAAAAAGCCTTTATGATGGATGTCTTAATAAGAGATTTTTAGACCCTGTACAGACCCCACAGTGTCCTATTATATAGTAGTCCCCAGCATG
>JAPZDY010000002.1:21888405-21916633 GCA_029783645.1 Ctenochaetus hawaiiensis | reverse complement strand
GGTTGCTAATATGTAAATGCATGATATGTTTTTTGAAAATCTCATTGAAAAATGTGTTGAAAAATCCTCTCCCAAAAGGCCTCTGACGAGTGGATTTCAGGGATAAACAGCCTCAGTTTTAAGAATCAGAGGGCATCTGAAAAGTTTTTTATACTGACAGTATATTTTGCTTTATGCATATTTTTTTTAAACTCTTGTCCAATTTTCATCTGGCAGCATTGGTTCCTACACTGGCAGCTTCTGACAGATAAGAAACACAATGACTTGATGGTGTGAGTTCTGCTGAGCACAAGTTAACATCACTGACTTGGTTTTTAGAGAGGATGATATGACATTTAAGTCCAGTCAAATACAAGTTCAAAAGTTCAAAACTAACATGAGCGTCACTGTGTCACCCTATAAACACTCTGCAGGTAGTAACAGATATACAGGAGGCTTACATCTAAGAGGAGACGATGGTTCCTCGACAGACATGCGAGTTCCAGTATAGACTACAGGTCCTGCACGTACTCTGTTCAGAGGAATCATATCTCATCCTTACAGACGGTGACAGGGCAGCGCAGAGCCCATCTGAACACTTCCAATAATAGCCTCAACAAAAATAGTCATCACATGAAATCAATAATGCCACTTAGATATGACAGAGTGAGTTGGCTGGTCGCCCACACACTGGGATTATCCGCACACTCATCACACCAAAAGGTTTCACCTTGAACACTTAATCATAAAAACTAATGTCAGGTGTCTAGAGTGACACTTCAGGCATAAAACATACTGTTATAAAAATGTTTTAAACACAGAAAAGGTATTTGAATAAAAAGGAGATTGTACAATCAAAGGAGTGACGTTTCTGAAGGACTGGGAAGCACACTGGGGTAGGGATTATGCCAATGCTTGAGTTACCTCCTGGAGCGAGAAGTTGATGTGTACCGCCATCTAGTGGCCATGCAATGTAACACAGTTTATATGTTTCCACACAGTTGCTAGCATGGGGTCAAGAAGGATCATATAGAGGCAACTGTGATATATTATACAAAATAAATTATGAGTTTAACACCTTATTAGATAATGCACATTAAAAACATGCGGTCTTGTGTTACATCTTTATATTTCTATTGTTTGAATTAAAAATGTTTGTACCTGACCTTGAACCGTTGAACCTCCTGGCATCAGTGTAAATAAAAGGGTCTATGGTGATGATTAACAAACAACAGTGGCTAAAGCAATATCTGCATTTCCCAGCAATTGTTTTGGTGCTTTTGTGCAAAGAGAAATGAACTTACAGTCATTTTGAGGTAAAATAAATCTTTCAGTGAAAATATAAGCTACACACCTTGCGGTCAGGCTAATTTAATGAGAATATTAAACTTGGCAATCCAAGTAATGGCTGTAACTTAAACTTAAAATCCCCCTCAGAATTCAACTTTTCTTGTTGTTCCATCTCAAGTGTAAAAATATTGTTCTTGCCTTATTACCTTCCCTAATATTAAAAAGTGCAAAACTCAGTCACATCACAAAGTCCTGTCAAACTGCTTGTATTTTCAGGGTATTCACATAATAATTCAGTCAAATTATTTTTTAAACAAAAACCTTTATTATAGCAAGCAAGATTAATGTCACTGTCATGAAACAATGCAATACAAAACAGGAACAAGAGGCACTAGTGTGAACAGGCACTTCAGACACTTAACTGTCGCCATACTTGGCACTTGTACTTTTGGTATGACTAAAAGTCTCAACCTAGATTCAGTAAAAAAAGGCTAATATTTTTTTCTTGCAGTTTTGCAAATTAAAAACTTTGCCTGTGCAAAACTTAAGAACAAGTTTAAAAAGAAACATCCTTGCAGGCATAAAGACATTAGGCCCACTTAGGCTTCTACAAGGATTGAGGACAGCACAAATTAGGGTTTTATAACCCGGACCATGGAAGGGTACTTGGTGTTCTGAAAGTTGGACCAAGATTGTTGGTGGTCTTCTGAGGTCTGCAGAGAAACAAGACAACAGTTAACCAAGGAAGCTGTGCACAGACCAGAGCTACAAGGATACAAGGATACAAGGACACAAGGAAGTTTATTGGTCATAATGCAACAAAGGAGGATGATGCATTAAGTAGTCTCTCAGCCTGGGGGAAGAAGCTGCTGTGTAGTCTGGTGGTACGGCAGCAGATACTTCTGTATCTTTTGCCTGACGGCAGCAGGCTGTGGCTGGGGTGGGTGTTGTCTTTTTAAGCTGAAGTAGACCACTTACTTTTGCTTCAATACTGTGTCTACACCCCACACGAATGGGGGAGCACTGTCATCAGCCTCTGCAAGGAAGAAATGATCTGTTACCTTTACTGACACAGGCTGCATTGGAAATCAGTTTGTTCAAAAACTGTATCAGAGTAAAAAAGAGGGGGAAAAGGATATAACTCAAGAGCAAATTGTTACTTTTAGGAAATACACTTCACTTTCTTGGTACTACAGTGATGTCTGTATGCTAAATGTGTAACAGGAAAAGATTAGCATAGCTGTGCATAGACTGAGAAACAGGGAAAAACACCTAGACTGGGTTGTCCAAAGGTAGAAAAACTGAACTACCAGCACCAATAAAGCTCATAAATTACATATCATATACTATATACAAGTCATATATTACTTGTTTAATCTAAACAAAATCTTCAGTGTTAAAACAAGCGGTTATTATCAAATAGCACCTTTGTCCCAATCCTCCGTCATGTTTGTGTTCACCCAGGTACTGACAGGGGCCTGCCATCTACAATGTCCGTTTGTGTTTGCCCCTGCTAACAAAGCAAATTTCAATTTAGAAACACAGTTAGCACATGCTGACTCTGCAGTATCATGAATAGACGATCAAGTGATTCTCATACCATCTTCAGTGTCCACAGATATTCTGTCCTCACAGGTTTCAGTATGGTGAGTCAGCTCATGCTTGGGAACCAGGTGGCGAGCATTGAAGGGGCAAGTTTTTAGCTCACTGGCCAGTTTAGGATGATTCTAAATGAATGTGAGGAAAGTGAAGTTACAGTGAAACTATGTGAGGTGATGGCAGAATAAAACAAATAGTCAGAATAAAACAAATGGGAACAGGGGGAGTTACAGAGTAACACATGACACCATCAGCAAAGCACAGCAGCTAACAATATGGGCTCCAACTGGCTGTTTGAAACCACAGTGATCTGATTTCGACTCTTTTAGTGCCCGCCTACACAGATAACAGACCAATCAAAACATGGTACTGCCTTAATGTTAGTAATGGTACCAAAAATTCTCACTCCCTGGAGAAAATTATGCAAGGGCTATCAGGGCAGCAACATTACAGGTATAAACTAAGGTCAAGCTAAGTAATATCTATACCTATAAATAATTCCGTACAATACAACAGTCCTGCAATATATCTAATCTTGATGAAGGTAAGAATGCTTTGTGCTTGTTCAAACAATATTAGATGTGGTCATTTCAGAGGCTGCAGTTTGTACTGTTGAACTGAAGAGTGCTTTTATCACCTCTTTTTCCTACCCCATGATGTGCATACAACATGAGAAGGTATACTTTATTCCAGGGCTGTTGCACAAGACTATATTTTATCAAAGTACATTGTACATAGTAACAGAGTGTAAGTTAATAAATGCACCAACAATAAATGGGATTTTTTTTTTTTAGCAATTATAATCAATCTAAATCTACCATGTTTTTCCATACCTGCAAGGCTTTGTTGCAATAAACAGTTGCTTAACTCACCTTCCTGCACTTTATTAGATGGTATGGCAAGCGGGAAGCTCGGATCTGGTGGTTCTTGTCAAAGGGACACTGCAGAAGTTTGTCTGGGTCACAGTTTCCTTTTTCATCTTTAAAGTCAAAGAAGAACAAATGATTATTATTATTATTATTTACCCAATACCCAATTATGACAATTGAGGAAATTCGAGATGTTTAATATCTTTTGTGTTACCTCTTTCCTCTGCCACCACTGCTCTCCCAGCAGAAGCAATCTTGCTTGGACCGCTAGTAGTTCCATGTCTGATAATGGTCGCCATTTCTATCGGAGACATACACTTTATGTTCAATATGAATGGTAAAACAACAAAATTCAAGTTACTAACAAATAATGACGAGTTACGTTACTATGTCACATGCAACATTCAAAAGATGCGGTGATGTCGCAACCCTTCTGATCCTGAAAAATGTGCAGAACGTCGAACTCTTCAGTGAAGGTAACACGTGTGTTAAATTATCCGCGTAATTACTAGTAGCATCATAGTATTTTTTTGAGAAATTCACGATACTCCATAAACCACTGCGCTGACCTAAATGAAAAAATAGAAATTAGCAGCAAGAGTGGTCTGCTTATTTCTATTTTTTTTAATTAACGTTATAGCTTTAGGGTCCATTCATGGGAGAACCTTTTAATGTTACTACTTATTTCGTGCTTTCCAGCCTGTGGGTGGAGAAGACTATCAATAATGATGACTATTTAGAAAAAGTTGTATTATTTCACGTTTAAATATATCAAAGACACATTAACGACTGGTTTACCTTTTCAACAGGATCTACACAGCAAGAGAAAGCATGCAGTTAAAAAGTTTAACTTGGATGGGTGATTTTGTAAAATGGTCTAGACTGCGACTATATTGCATGGATATAAACGTGTAAATGTTGGATTAGATATGAATTATAGTGAAAATAATGTTAGACAATTATAAAGCAATGCCGTAAATCGCAGGACTGATGGCTCGCAGCCAAGTTTGCTAGAAAAAAACAACAACTCCTCACCCACTTTACTCCCCCAATTCGACTAGTTAGCTAGCTAATGTAGGATCACATTGACTGCGGGAAAAAACGCTTAGAATACTTTAGTCTAACTTTCTATTAAGATTTAAGCAAGTGCTTTACATGCAGTCATCAAAACTGTAATTTTACCGTAAAATACAGCCAAATTTTGTGTTCCTCTATTTGCTTGCTGCGGGCCAGCGAAACAATTCAGCGTTGGTTGTGACTCCGCCCCTTCGTTTTTTTTAATCGCGCAAAATCACGTGACTTCCTGTTGGAACAAAAGCGGTATCTTCAAGTAATTTTGGCTTACATTTTTCCTGTAAGAAGTGTATTACCGCGGGAAAGAAAAATACATTTTAAATTGCTTAAATTACTCGAATTTGATTAAAAATACTTTGCTCGTGTAATTTACAGTGGTGGGATAATTAATCAGATGTTCAAGTTAACGTAGCACTACCACAATATATCACATGCTAAAACCAAACTCGTAAAGGTTGATTAATTAAATTAAAGTAAGTTAAAATAAAAAAAAGTATAAGCAAATAATGTACATGGTACATTAAAAGGTAGAATATTTATTATGAGGAATCTTTACAATAATTTTCTAATCATTGTTTTATACTGATGATCATATAATGGAATTCAATGCCCATGCTATGTTTACTGACAGTAACAAAAAAAATGCTGCTTTAAATATTTGAAACGTAAACTTTCATTGTGTCTGTGTACTGACAGTTTTAATTTACATTTCTCGGCGTAGGCCCATGTGTCATGAGTTAGCTTATGTACACAACAGAAATTACGGTAACCGAACAACTTTTTGACCTTGCCGCATATTAACGTCATTACGGTAACTACGCGGAACTCCACAGTGTCAGACATGGCGCTGTCCTGTTCCAGCCTCTGTAGCCGTTTGTCTTTGAGCCGACTGTGCGGTCTCAGGACAAACAGGATAACACATGGCTTTTATTCCTCTCATGTGTCTTCTCAGTTCAGGTTCGTCTTAAACTCCTCAAGGTTCATTCGTCCAAGACTAATTTCTCGTTTACTCGCCTCTTAAATGAGCTTGCTAAGCTAGCTCCATATCTTGATGTGCTCAGCCGTTTGTTATGTTTTATGTGATGTAAAAGGGAATCGTTCACTTTATATTTAAAGTATTATTCTTTGCACTGTCATCAGTATACGGCCAGCACAAAAATAGTTTTTTTTCCATTTTTATCCTTAATACATGTAAAATTCAGGGTGTGGAGGTGTAGATCATTTCCGGAATTCAAATAAAATTCCTCATAAATTCCTGTTTACAGTTACATCTCCTCCTTTACAGGTTGCCCCTGTGCAGACACTACTCATCGTCCAAAGTTAGACGAGGTTTCGGTCGATACATCGCCACCAAGCTCCAGAGGGCAAATAACAAATATGAAGTTTTCCTCAAAAGGAGATTTCCCCGATTTTTTCTGCTCTACCACACTTTTGTGGAAGGTGAGCGACTTACCTTACAGGTCCTAGTTCTTTCACTTTAGCGTTTCATGTAAAGTCAGATATTTCGATGTAAATGTTTTCTTTCGTTTTCTTTTGTTGGTTTTATAGTTTGTTTGATTTTATTTCAGGTTGAAAATGTATTTGAGTTTGTAGTCATGAGCCAAATGTCAAAGTAAATGGGTTTGAGGGCCAGTTTTTAAAGATAAAATAAGTTATCAAGTTGGCTTCAGGCTATATAAGGCAAAATAATTAATTTAATTAAAACTAACTTCTTTCTTTATTTTAACTTAATCAAAATAAACCTATTTGTTTCATGCCAATAAGTTGTATCTACAGGTCACTTATAGCATAAATCTAGTGTTATATTTAAATCAAAGTGAAGCTAGTTTAGAATTTTGTGTCTCCACAAACTTTAGAAAGATAGAGAAAGAGAGTTTTAAGAGAACAACTGTGTTTTGATGCCCTGTTGCTAGTGTTTTTTATCAATCTCCGTAAGACAAACACGTGGCCATTGCAGCTTAAGTGACATCAGTATATCATTGTTGCATATTGTTAATTGTGTCCATAAAATTTCATCATCATGCAGATTAATATTTATCATTGTATCATTTTAGGATTTAAACTGCTGTTCAGAGACGCCAGAGATGTGAGGAGGATAAAGGCAAAGATGTTGTCTGATGGAGTTAAGTTCCAGGATTTGCCCTACAGGGAGATGGAGAAACTCAGACAGGTGGAGTGTCCTCGCTGAATGTTCTCCACCATAGTTACACACACATAGTGAACTGTGTGTTTGAAACAAATTGGAGCAGGAAGGTGATCTGGAATAAAATGTATAGTAAAAGATAAGTGAAAAAAGTGCAATGGTCTAAGTCAATAATGCAGTCATACCAATATATGCTAAATAAGTTCACAATGGTATTTTGATTTTTGCAAATATTACCGAGCATTACATCCTCACAACAGGAGCTTAAACTTAAGACAGTTCTCATGAGTCACAACAGTATTTGTTTAAGTATTGGCTAAATCAGACTAAATCAGATGTCTCAGAGTAAGAATTATGTTCTGTATGTGAACAAAGAGCAGTAGTTTTATTCAACTGTCTGCAATTGTTAAACTCGGATCTGCCATGTTTGTTGCATCATATAAGTTTATTCACTTTCTTTACTTTTTTCCAGTTTCGCAGAGACTTGATCAAGGGCATTCCTCTGGTGGTGATATCCATCCCACCCTTTGCCAACTACCTGGTTTTTGTCTTGATGTGAGTTATTTTTTACAGAATAATGGTTCATTTTCGGTTGGTTTTCATTTTCAATGTTATATTTAGCAAAACATTCTGAAGTAATTGATGATAATTCTCATTTATGTTCCTGGTTATGACACTGTATCCTAAATTGTACTTGCTTTTCCTTCCTGCCCTCATTACATATGATAATGATGATTATATTTATTTTCCCATCACTCCCTGTGTCTCTTCTCTCTGCTGCCGTCCCTTCTATTCACTGCCAGGTACCTTTTCCCCCGCCAGCTCCTGATTCCTCATTTCTGGACTCCCAGGCAGCAGGTAGAGTTTCGGGGATTCTATCACTCTCTCAGAGCCGAGCACCACTGGCCAGTACTCAAAGGGCTTGAAAACACGAACCGCCAGGTCAAAGACAGTCAGCTACAGAATCGCCTCAAGGACCTGTGCGCTAAAGTAAGTGAATGCATCAGAAATTTTTAGTGATGATCATACACTCTTTGGCTGATATGTGTCAGAGTGCAGAACAGGTTGTATCTTTTCCTTTCAGCTTCTTCTTGAGCTTTAATATATGCATACATTAAGAGCTAATGATACAAACAGATAGGTATAATATTGGGCAAACCAGTTCCCAGTGTACTGGCAGCCATGTAATGGTGGATATATTGCAAACCATTTTGTTTTGAGGACAAAAAATACTCATGAATTTTCCTACATTTACAAAGAATTTGTAATTTAAGTGAAATACATTTAATAAATTTTGAACTGTTTTAATTCGAGACTATGTTACAGCCTCCGATGCTGCAGTAAGTCACTGTTTTTATTCAGGAATGCTTTCAATAGGAGGGCATCTCCAAATGTGTCCTAGCAACCAGTTTACAAACTACTGACCTCCTTATCAGCTACGGTGTTTTTAAAACTAGATAGTAGTCTCTTAGAAGTTAAGAACTCTACACAGAAATTTTGTGATTCTTTTGCAAATAGCTAATGCAGTTCTGATTACTTTCTCCCTCCACCACTTTAGCTGTGAACTTTAGAAAACTGCCTCGTCACACTTGATTGATTGACTTGATCAACACATACATCTGACCAGTAGTGATAATATAATAAATAGTTAAATGAAGGTTGAAAGTGTATCCATTGTCTCCATGAAAGTGGGAAAAGCTGACTTTCTGTCCATTTGCAGGTCCAAAATGGAGAAAACCCTCGAGTGTCTGACATCCTCGCTGTTCGGGGGCTGTTCTCTGGACCCCCTCTGGGTATAAAGAGGATGAGTGTGGCTCATATGGTAAGTAAAGCCTGCACGCACAAACACTCATACATAGTTGCCATAAAATGCAGAAGGCAGGGACCTGAACACCAGTGAAATATCTCATCTGTCTGTCTTTCTGTCTGTTTGCATGGCCATCCCAGAGACACATCAGCCCCCTCCTCTTCCTGACGCCTCGCCTCCCAGGTTTCCTGATCGGCCAGCGGCTGAACAGCCATGCACTGGAGCTGCTGCAGCTGGACCGAGCCCTCAGCAGGCTGGGACCTCACCAGCTGAGCGACTCCGAAATCAGACAGGTCAGTCACTCTGCACGGGTCGCCGGCCAACATGATCGATTTGATGAACGTTCCACATTCCTGAGTCATTTGTGTTTCATATATGAAATGTTTTTACTCTTTTCAGGCTTGTTATGTAAGAGGACTTAATTCTGACAGTCTTGGCATCAACCAGTGTCGTGAGTGGTTATCCAGGTGGCTTCAGGTGTCGTCCTCATTGAAAGGTATTCTCTTTTGGATGTGCAGCAGTTTTGGAATATCCTGTTTGCATGTCCTTTTTTGTATCGCATTTAATGGGATGGCTCAAAATTTGGGGAAATAAGCTTGTTTTCTTTCCTGCCAAGAGCTGATTGAGAAGATCGGTACCATTCTTATGTCTGTATGTCTGTTAATGTGAAGCTAGAGCAACAGGTTTTATCTTGTTTTTTGTCTTTTTTAACAGACAGTTATTCTCCTCAAACACTTGTAAAAATTTGACATGTAAAATATTTGGAATTCTTTTATGCATGAATAAGAAAGTGGTTTCGATCTTGTCCTCGCTCTGCCAAAATGTCACACTATTTCTTTAACCCTTCCTTTTTGACATGTCCATCTTTTCTAAAATTTATTGCCATTTTCTGCCTCTCTTGTTCAATTTTTTTTCAGACTCAGAGGTGTCACTGCTTTTGCACAGCATTGTATTTCTCTCTGCCAACTTCCCGAATGGGCCCAGCCGACAATGACAGGAAATCTGAAGCAATCTGCTGTGGTGATTATGTTCTCTTTAGTGCCCCGGGCAGCACAACTTCCTGAGAGCTGTCAACATCTCGTTTTTGCCAAGGAAAAAACATTTTAAATCTGTTCTAGGCAAGATTTAAGAGAATTAAGAAATAAAAACTATCTTAGCCCAAAACCCAAAGAAGGTTTGCAGTAAAGAAAAGGATCCCATCGATTCTAGAAACCTTAAAATTGCCCTATGTGCCATTGTTCAGTGTCTGCGATGAGGATCCACAGATACTGTTAACAAAACACCCAGTTAACAGGATTTCTTTTGGAAAAACAGGGTGAGTCTATTGTGTCTTTATCGGGGGAGTTGTTACAGGATTCCTACTTTATGACTAGCATGATAAAACAGGTCTGTTTTCTCTTAAATCTTGCTTAGAAGAGATCTCATATACTTTAGACCCTTATGAGGGACTTAAAACTTATTGTGATGCACTGAACTAAATGGAATTGTGATGTTGAGGTAATATCATTACCTGTTACTCTATCTCAAGCTTGTTCGCACTGCAAAACAGACTTGTCATTGTTTACTTTAAGGCTACCAATCATAACACATATATGAAAATACACTGGGAAGCAAAAAAGGGTATTGCTTTGTTAAAGTTCAGCAATACTTTGAGGGTTGTTCATATTTTGCTTGGTCAATGGTAAAGTAGTTCAGACACATTCCATTCAAAAAAAAAATGCAGATGATTGTTTTCATGTGGGCATGTTAAATATTCTTTACATGTTCACATCAAACCTGTACTGTATCTTCAAACATTTACCTCACTTTTTGCTCTGCTTACTTCTTCTTGCAATAAATAATGCTGGTCATGACAAGACTGTAGATAACTTGTGGAATAATAACCTTGAACCTTTTGTCAAATACAGAACTAGTCAACTCAGATACCCGTGGATTTAAATGGGAAAAAATAAAGCTGAATCTTAAATTAAGACAGAAAAAAAAGCCCAACTTTATTTGCAAAGACATTCAAGCTTGTTTGTGTGACAAGAAGCTGAACTTTGTATTGTGTAATATCATTGCAAACCATTTAAGGCACAGAATAGCATTTACAAGCTGAGCTGTGATGGCACTTTTATTGTTTACTTGATGTCTTCTTGCTTTGGAGGTTTGAAATGATCTTATTCTAGTCAGACTTCATTTCAGCACATAATTTCATTCAAGCATTTCACCAACTTCAGCTTAACAGTAGGTGGAACTACTTGTCCTTGTGTGCTGGTGTTGTAAAGTGTAAAAATAGGAGGGGCCATTCGCTTCCTGTACCTTGTCGCAAAGACTGGCATGATACATCTGAAAAGATTTGCAGAAGTTCTATTCTGTTTATTAATAACTTTTAAAATATGTGATATTACTTGCTCAACAGGTTTTGAATGTTGTGTTGCTGTGCCAATATTATGTTTATTGTAATGGAACTGTGTCTGAAATAAATAAGCTTTATGGTGCATTTATTTCTGTTGTTTGTATTTACTTTCAGAGCAAATTCAGATGTATTTTCAGGAGTCTTTAATAAAAACAGAAGCTGGCAACCAGCTAAACATAATAACTCAGCCCCAAAACAAATCTAAAGCCTCCTAAAGGGAAAGCTCAGGTTTTTAAAGTAGGATTGTGTGAGATACTTATCAAAAGTCAGTCTATGATCATTTATAGAGAGTGTATAGTAATCTAAGGACGATACAGTCTTTCTCACATACATGTGTAATACAACTTTGAGGTGTTATGTAGAAAGTCTGAAGTTAATAAGGTTTGTGGTATTTATATTTTAGTTAACTTAAAACTGTCAGCACTGTCTGAGAAAGTGGATAACGCTGGCAATCATCAGCTCCCTCCATCATAAGGGTTCACCCAGGGAGGTCCACATGCAGGCAACACACAAAGTGGGTGCTCTTTCTAAAAACATGGTGAAGACGTGGGATTCTGGATTCCAATGTGGCAGAGAGAAATGACTGCATGAAGGCTAATTTGGTTCATTTTCTCAGACAGAGATGACTTGCAAATTTCAGTTACTCTAAACAGAAATACCACAAAAGTTATTTACTTGGAACTTTCTGCATAATCACTCTGAGAGTTGAACTGCATGTGTATGCAAACAGAGCTGCATAGCTCATCTCCCTCTACCTGAAGCTATCAATCACCCCTTTGTACAGCTTGAGGAAGCAGAGGGAAATACTGCCATTGGTCTGCTGTACACAGGGACAAGGTGACAATACACTCATTCTATCCACATGAAGAAGACCTTAACCTCACACATCCCCACTTTTAAAAAATCTGAACTATTTACAGAACAAGCAAAGTAAGAGATGCTAGAAATCCTCTCCACGAACAAGAACATAAACTTACATTTAAGTGGCCATTAATCTTTTCTATCATTTCCAACTAAACATACAGTCTTAAAGCAGAGATATTGTTAACCTATACAACCTAATCTAGAGTAAGTACAAGGAAAATATATTGTTCTGTGCATTACATCAGCAGTATAAGATAAACAAGTTTCCAAATTAAGTTCCCAATAAGCGTAATCTGAACAACCAACTGTTACTCAGGTGTTCAACTGAATCACATGACTTCATAGCCACTGCGGATGCCTCTCATCAACACGCAGGCGAACACGATGCCCATTATCTGAAATTAAAACAGTCACAAGAAGGGGAGGACATTGATGTTAGACTTTATGAATAATTTTTTGACAGCCATATAAAAAGTCTTGATTTATGTCCTGTAGCACTCAGCTGAAAAGCGTTTACAGGACAGAGAGACGATGGAACAGATTCTAAAATGACAAATTATCACAAAAACAGTAACCTATTTTTCAAGTGAAATCATTTCACTAGGTCTGGGTGTAAGAGGAAAGAGTCAAACTTAACTGCAAGTTTTTTTAAAATGATTTTTTTATTGATGTCACTTACCTGCAGGAAGGCAATAACAAGAGCTGCAACAATCACCCACAGGATGTTTTTCTTCAGTAACTCCACCACTTTATCGTGACAACCCTGAAACAAAAGAAAGAGAGAAGTCAGATGCAGTGTGGAACGTGTCAGACACTTTTAAACACTAACTTACTTTTTTTAAAAGCTCGTTGATGACTTTACATCCTCCTCGTTTACATACCCGCCAACGCTGTATGTGTTAAAACCACAACTACACCAAAAAACTTTTCTTTTCTACAGTTTCTTTACTTATATTTCCCCCTGACCTAAGTAAAACTCAGTATGTATCAAAGCATTGATCAGGTAATCATTCACTTTATTGCAGACTTGGCTTGCACATGTGATGAGGATGACTAAATATGTCAACATCATAAAGCTCTGTTATAACACCAGCATGTGTTTTTCAATTTACTGTCTCTATAGCTTGGTGGATGTTAACGTTTCCCTGCAGTAAGCACTTAAGTGCTGAACATGCAGTAAACTCTGGGTTTATCAGGGTTTTAGCTAAAGATGAACTACTGCTGTTGTGAGACTGACAATAATATTCGAGAGGATAAAAATACAAAGTGCAGCTGCAGAGTTGGGTCATAACTGTCTGCAGGGTTTGTTACAGTGCATAAGTTCCTTCCCTTTACACTCACATCTAGTGCAGAAATAAGTTTAAGAGAATTAAGGAACAGTGTTGCTTATGCACCACATGTCATTGCACCAGTTGTCCAAGCACTGATAAGTTTGTTACATCTAAAATGTTCTGCTCAACATAATTATTTTTAAAAAAGTTGAAGGAGTAGTTATCCAAAATGTTTTGTAGAAATGTATACTGATTTTTTTTTAAATTTATATTGATATCAGCTGAGTTTTACTTTACATACAGTATTTACTTATTTATCTTTTATTGTTTGAATGCATTATATGTCTTTATTTGATGGTGGACGGAAAACAAGGTATGTATGTAATCAGCCTCACAGCCTTACTGTTCACTCTCCTACAGCCAAATCCAACGCTGAATTTCCTGCAGCTGCTGCTTTCAAAAAACGTAATCCAGTTGTTTATTGTGGAGCAGTCACATCAGCACTGGTTTTCATGCTGACTGAGATCACCGAGAACGTGTGTGTAGCAAACTTTATTGTGCCCTGTTGTTACATGATAACTACCTGCACTCAAACCACAGTTGCTCATGGTTGGATGGAAAAATGCTGCTTCTTGACTGACTTCTTCATTAAAACAACTTCAGTTTGTTTTTCTCTACTGCAAACAGATCAAGAAGTTTTACTGTTTATCTAAACGCCAAATATGCCAAATATGCTGCTAGCGCCTGTAACCACTTGTGTCGCCACATCAATCGATCTCTAACTTTAACTAAATGATCAAGCACTGGGGGAACTTACCTGCTGGTGCACTTTGACAGGGTCTGACATGGCTCCAATTCCACAGTCTTTAGTGACATTCACACAGCATGAGTCAGGCACAGAGTTTCCTTCAGCTGTGAAGCTTCTCCAGTCAGAAGTATTGGTCACACCACAGCATTCCAACTGGAAGCGCACATGAGTCAAAGGAGAAACATTTTGATATAAACATGCTAGCTATAAAGTTTGACAATGATCATGTGATAAATATGCAATAAAACGACAGAGCTCGTGTCAACAGATGGTGCAAAGAAAAACACTGTCATGCCATGTCACACCGACCAACAGGATGCAGCAGTGTTATGTGAAGGTGTTGTCAGACTAAGTAAACAGTGGGAAGGGGAGTTTACACGGGACTTACATCCTCCTGCATTTTATCCACTGCTTCTTTGAATTCAGGTTTACCAGTTTTGTAGTTGTTGATCATGTCAGTGAGGCTGTCCTGGACGACGACTGATATCTGGATTTGAGACACAAGATGAAAGTCAAGTTAAATCCACACCTTCTAAAAAAAAAAAAACGTACGTAACTATGAAATTCCACACTCACTTTATTTCTCAAGACGTATCCAGCGATTGCTGCTGCAACCTCAATAATGATGATCAGTGAGAGAAGGACTGCAAACTGGGAGTAAAAAGAGAAATTTAACATATTTAAGTAACTTTAATGCACATAATTACTATTCTAGCTACATTACACACTTAATACATTACATAGATCATCATTTATATGTAACTTAAATCCCACACAGTAGTTATTTCAGCCTTAATCTCATTGTGTGGCTAAAAAGACGCCACACTATATAATTTACCGTGGTGACCATGCAGTAGTTCTCTTTCCATGCACCACAGCAGCCGAAGAAGGCGATGAAGAAAACCACCACACCGACGACGATGAGGACAATGGGAGCACCTGAGGCTGACGCATCTTTGATCATGAAGGTTTTGTGCAAAGCAATTTGGACCAGGATTCCCACGACAATCAATGCCAGGCCGCATAACTGCAGAAAAGGGAGAGTAGTTAGATGGAATGTATTAAGTATTTTCTGTTCTTTTGCTCTTTTTGAGTTACACAAGCATGTTTCTCTGGTTTTGTCCTTCAGTGGAAACTGTAACTTTTTTGGTTTTTGTTTTTTGGATTATCTGGGGACACAATGAATGTTTGTGAATAACTGACTCTAATAATAAAAGTTTGACCAGAAACAGGGAACCTGAATTTGCAGTGTAATCACTACTAAAGTAATCTCAAAATTGAACACATCTGCATTCATTACAGTGAAATCACTGATCTGAATTCATTTGGTTTAATTTTCTATTTTCCATGTCAAGTCTCACCAGACTTTTACTCAGGTTCAAAATTGTATAAATACAAGTCTTAAAGTTTGATTTTTATTTCATCCATGTGAAAATGTCAGACAAACACAGTGAATAAGCACTAATGCTAAACAGAAGGCAGGAAGTTTCAACAGCTTTAAGTTCCTGTATACAGTTGTAAAAGATTAGATGATAAAAGTGTAATATTCATTAGTCACTGGGTGGACCGATGAGAGTACTCTTTAGATGTTTTGCAAATATTGCAGGGGGAGCTGTTTGCCTGTTTGCGATCAGCAAGGATCGACGAAACCTAAAACAAACATCACAGTAAACTTCATATGATGACAGTGTTTCATAAGAAGAAGAGCAGCCCGTTCGCTCAGGGCCAATTCGACTTTGGTGGGATTCAATCTGAACACAAGAAGAAATTTAACTATTAGAACTAAAAAAGTTAGTTAATTCATTGTTTAATCGTTGCAAAGAAAAAAATCGGCAAGCAATTAACTGAAGTGTTTTTGTGACCACTTAACTCAGACACTCAAGTTCCTTATGCTCAAGTGTGAGGACTTCTTTTTCTTAAAATATGCTAATAACTACATCTTTGGATTTGAAATGCTGGTCAAAAACAAACCTAATAAATTTGATTATATCTATTTGGGCTTATTTATTCAAAACTGCGATGATTTTTATTTATTTTTTTTGGATTAACTAAGAATGAAATGGATGTTCCAACACTTACTGTCACTGAATCAGAAAAGCTCTTTACCACTGTAATTGTACATTAGATTAAATGTAAAAAAGATCCTTTAACACATTTCTTTCTGTCACAGTTTCTACCTCATCATAAATGCTGACAGGCCATGAATGTGCCTTAAAACAGCAAATTATATGATGATGCATCAATGAGGGTGTTAGGATGAGGACGTCATTGGCCAGTGATGGGGTTACATGAAGACTGAATAAGGAGGGAAAAAAACTGACCACAAGGAAAGAATTACTGTAAGCATGGTATTGTGTCAAGGTGGAAAATCCATTTACTCAGACTTCAGACTCTGTCATTTTTGACTTGAAAATAATGTTGCTTTGACCACAACATGCTGCTAAACAGACCTCTAACTTATATTTTTTAATCTTTAGCTTATTTTCCTGATTCATAAGAGTAATACAGAGGAGAAATATAAAATAATAAAAGAATAATAAAGAAGAAAAATTATGGAAAAAAAAGCAATTATTCAAGTTTGATGAGCTTGAAAAAATTCTCGTTGGGGATTTTTGCTCAACAAAGGACTCTGATGATTAACTGAATAATAAAATTGTCACTGATTAATATTCCCTAGTTAGGCCAATCTGTTCTTTACGCTAGCAAATAATTAGACAATATGGCTATACCTAGAGTAACAAGAGGTCGATTAACGGATTAGCTTAAAAGAACAATAGCTGTTAATTATTCATAAACATCCTCCGTAAATGTAAGAATCTGCTGCTTTCTAGGTCACTATGGTAGTACATGAAGTCTGTAAGTCAGCCAAAACAAGCTTTAATGAAAATAAAGAAAACAATACTAAGTAGCAGTCCTACTTACACCTTTAAGGCTTATGTAATTATTTTGTGATTGAGCTCAGACTCAGATCATTTATTAACCTCTTTATCGCTCTTATTTTACATGTCACCAAGTCAAAACAAACACATCTCGACAGGAAGTTTCACAGGACAGAAGCATACATTCATTTCAGGGTTATTATAGACGAAGTCGGTTGTAACTTCTTCCTTCTGCATTCCTCTAAGCCAATTCTCTAGTATTTTTTCTTATCATCTTCTACAAAGAGGTAAAATAGAGTTGCCTTGAACAAATAAAAGACTCCCCAGGAAAGACATTGCCTTGCCAAACTGGTTTTGCCACTCTGATGTGATTCCACATGGTTCTAAAACAATTTTATGTAAAATGAATAAGAATGCTTGCAACAGGATAAAAACCTGCATATTTACACAGAAAGTCTGTCAGTAGCATTGATGTCAGATCACCTATAGTCCACTGAGTTGACCACGTTAAGCCCTCACTGCAGCTGAAGATCTTTTCTTTGCAGAACCACCAATGTAAATATTTAAGTATGAGTCAAATAGGTGGCTAATGATTGACGTGGTAAAACATAGAGGAGTGAACAGCACAGGCAAACAGAGAAAAGATGGTCGCATCAATCCCGGAAAAGATTTTTTTTAAAAAGAATGCAATTGATTAATGTGACAAAAATAAATGTAGCTTCAAATAATCTTAAATATTACTTTTTCCCTAAAGCTTGACCTTCATCTTGATAACTATTTGAAGAGCTGAAACACTGATATAATAATTGAGTAATTATTAAACAAGTGTAACTTCATTGTTTGAGTCACTTCAGTAAAATCTTCAGCTTTCCCAAATTTAATATTGGCTGTTTATTTCTTTCTATTGTATTAAACTGAATAATACTCAGTAAGTTAACATGTTACTTGAACTCTCTAACAAAGCATTGATAAGTAGTATATAAACATTTAAATAATTTAATGTAGTTATGAGCTGATATAAGAACATTATTTTGTATTTATCAATGTTTTATCCACTTGTGATTAAAACTTTCTGTAAAGACACATTTTAAATGGTTTCAACTGTGCATAACTATATTATTATTCATTACCTGTGAATACATCAGCCTCAATAGATGGGAAAAGACAAATACACTAATAAACACATCTGCATACAACTACACTTAAGTTAATTAAATTGTTATAAATGCTACAGAGGGATTAAAGTAAAGTGTTACTTTAAATAATTAGGAGTTGCAGTCCTGAGACGAGAGAAAAAAAACATCTTTGTCACCCTGCATTTCCTCCTTTCTTGTGAGAGATGATTATCAGATTTGTTCTCAGCCCTACAGAGGTCACTGTGTAAACACAACTGTGTGCAGCTTTACGTGCCATTATGTCAATGTGAGAGGGAGAAGAAAAAATTTAATGCTGCTCTGGATGAGTCACATGATACAGTTACACTTCAAACTGTGCAAATCTGGTCATAAGATTCACATTCCATTATCACTACTTCTTGCCATAAAACTCTCAAACACACAATGGAAAAAGCTGCAGAATGGTTACATCCGGGACATGTCTGGTTGAGTCCAGGATATTAGAGATGTCCTGTGTGTGTCACTCACACTTTGTTAAAACTGATATTAAACAAACATGTGAGCCGGTTTACAAGGAAGTGTAAATCAACCATGAGTTGTCATACGTCGTGGGAGTGTGTCTGCTCATCAGCTGATTTAACAGATGATCACATACTGTATGACAAACCTAAAAGTAGGATAACAATACCAGCGTCCATTGTCAGAGTCTCAGGGCTTGCAGAAAACTTTTCCAGCCCTCTGCCAAAAAGATAAGCTGATTTATCTCAACGGCACATATAACACTTGACAAAATAACTTGGCCTGGTTTCCTGTTTGCTCACTTGTTGCTTTCACTTTGGCCACCACAAGCTCGCTTCACTCTCTGAGTTGCTTTTTGCTCTGGCTGCTGTATTATAGTTCCCATGTAAACAAGTAATTAGCAGCTACTCACCCAGAAAATGAAGTTGAAGAAGAAAAGCAGGAACTTGACACATTTCATCCCACCTTCTACACCCATGGTTGATTACGATTAGCTTCCTGTATAGATAAAAATTTAGAAAAGTTATTTCATCGAGGCAGAGTTATATAAACATTAAACTGTAATCAGCAGTAACGTGGAATAAACTGAGTCATTTACAGGAGGGACCTAGTTAAGACGCCTGTGGCTATAAAAGGCCTTGACCAGTGAACAGGACCGCGGTGACAAACTGCGCATTTTGTTTATCATCACACACCTAAAAGCTGGGTCAGTGGAGCACACATGTTGCCATAATTAGGGCAAACTAATGACACCCCGTTCGCCAATCCAAACATCATTAACCTTAAATGACAAATCAAAGTTCAGAGCAACCGGTTTCTGTGATCGGTAATCGAGCCCTGGAAAACGAGGGCAGGGCTGTGCTTCAAATACATCTAACTACAGCAGGTTGGAGGCCTTAAACGACACAAAGTCTGGGTCCTACATGGATAAAAAGTACCGTTTTGAGGAGGCAAGTGAGCTCGTGAAGCCCCGTTACGGACCGTTAATCAAAGCTAGCAACAATACCAACCTTGTCGCGAGGCAAATTAGATCAACCAGAGCACTTTCTCTTATTAAATCAGTTAAGGTTTAAATAATTTAAGTGGAGTTACAAAAACAGAAACAGCTGGGCGGTTTCAGACACGTTTCTCCCACGACTGTGAAGGAAAAAAAAATAAAGGAAACACCTCCTTTGTAAGAACTTTTTTTCTGACAAAAAACACAGTTAACGGTTGAACGCGAAGGCTGCAAAATGTTTACGCTACGTTTAAGTTTGCGAAATAGTAATAGGTTCGTTACTTCGGTGTTTTTTTTTATGATTTTTACCTTTGAGGAGAAGTTTTGAACGTCCTGCAGCGAGGCGAAGATGTCGATATACTAAAATTTTAGACAAACTTCTGCCGTTTATAAGACCTCCCTCGGCTCTCCCCACCTCCCTCTCTCACCACTTCTGTCTAGTTAATGTCGGAACTTTACATGTTACCTTCAAGGTCTCCTCGTTAAACACACACCTCTCGCCTACAGTCCCGAAGACGTCATCCGACGGTGGTATTTTGAGCATCCGTCTACTGTTTGTTGACATTTTGACCTCTCAAAACCACCGATAATATGGTGTTTTAATCATGTTTAAATGAATAAATAACAATGTGCAAGCCATATATATCTAATGAATTATAAACATAAAGAAACATATTATAAACATTATGTGGCTAAATATTCGCTGCTCTTACTTAAAAGGGGTTTAATGTTATAATGTTTAATCCACATTAAGAATTACCCTTGTAAATCGTTTTAAAACATAAATTGATTCAGTTTCAGTAACCTAATGAAACAACACGTGACAATTGTGGTAGTTGTAGACAACAATGGTGGAAGAAGTAGGTGTATTTAGGTGTTTAAAAGTAGGTTCAGAACAAAATTTCACTGTTAATACTCACTGTTAAATACTAAATTAAAAAGTATTGGAATATGGGTGAACCATCATAGCAAAACAGGTAATTGTCAAAAATACCTCAGTGTTACTTTTTCTCAAGTATCAGATTTTGTCAATTGCAGTTTGGGCCAGTTCAGAACATATTTTGGGATGCAAGATTGGCTTGTGTTTCTTTCTCTTTGGTAATAACACTATTACAAACATAATTGATTATTTTCTGATGCTTAAAAAATGTTAAGAAAATGCTTTTGGTCCAGATCCTCCCATAGTCCTTTTACAGAAGTGAGTGGTCATATGGTTCAACCAGTCAAAAGGATTTTTTTCACAACCTATTTGAAAGTAGTAGCAAACTCTATTGAGGACATATTGCTTTTAAAGGCATTTTAAATTCCTAAATACAGTTCTATTTAATTAAATACACTGCCATTAAATGACTCACAAAGTAATCAAAATATGAAGTCAGGTAGTTTATCATAACGGTAGTACTAATTGGTTTGTATGTTTCTGGGCACATAATAAATTTACCATGTATAGGAATATACTCATTGATAGGGTGTATATAAATGTACATGGACATGAGTTGGGTGGGGTACATGGTCAGTATTGGCTAAGAAACAATCTTTTGCAACAACTTAGCAGCCACATGCCATGATTAAATTCATGCAAAAGTCCTGCATTCAACATTGTATTCAAATGCAGACATGCAGATAAGAGTTATTTATTGAATAATTACTATCAAATCATCATATTTTTACATAATTATCAACTGCATTTATCATGTAAGCGGCATTCTGGTGCAGTGGCAGGTCAAGAGCCAGACATACATATACTGTATATTCATCTTTAGCAACATTCATCTCATATTGTGTCGGATTATCGGAATTTTTGTATGTGAAACAACAGTAAATGTACTACTGTATTTTTGTAACACATTTAGTTTCATTTAATGCCAAAGCCTGATTAAAATGCCATTTAAAAGTATGTATTTATTTAAATCTGTATACAGTTTTCAATTTTAAATATTTAATAATAAAATATTAATACATTAAAAGCATCAAACAGTTGACACCCACATGTGTCATTTTTCCCAGTGCTTTAAGTTGTCATCCCAGTATTTAGAAAAGGTGGCTGCTATATTCAGACAGCTGCAGAGCGAAGTTCTTTTCTCTCTGCAATGATGCTATAAAGAGCTGATAACAGGGCAGCAACACGTGTCAAAAACAATGTCTAACAATAATAACAATATTTCTGGAAGGAATTAACAGTGTAATAAACACTTCCTTAGTTTATGTACAACATGGGACTCACCACCCTTATGAGAACTAAAAGCTGAGCAAACAGCAGTAACACGTCAGACAGAATACAATTTCATACTGCGGTGAGTCTATATGATTGATTAATCTTAACTACACATATCATAAAAAGCAAAATATACAGCAGTACTGGAAGTTATCTGATTCTCCCCACCGACATGTATTCTCTAATTTCCTAAAACTGATTTTTTTTTTTTAATGGTGAGTCAAATTCTGTTACAGTCATATGAAGCAACACATTGTGTCAAAGGTTGACTGTGAAATAGCCCATTCCTCAAGCATTTCCTTTTTTCACATTGAGTAACATCCTCAGACTACTGAATAGCCTCTTCTTGAGCAATGTTTCAAACAACACACTAACCATTCAACTTTTTGTGAAGATGTGAGAACAATTTCAATAAGCTGTTAAGCAAACTCCAGATTTTACACTTAAATTTTGCTTTATTTGTAAGCCATAAATCATCCTAAAGACACATCATTACCCTCCAAATGTACGTTAGGGCCTAAAATTATTGATTAGTAATTATGTTCCAAGAAATGACTGATTGAATGGGTTTATACAAATAGATGAAGGTGATAACTGGTTATGTGCTCTATTATATCTGATTGCTTTCAACATGAATGCAGCAGATTGAGTTTTTGACCTCATTTAATTTAATAACCACAAGTAGATTAAAAACCCACATCAAACTGTTCCACAACTCTGAACATATCATAATCAGCCAATGTTATCAATTTTGACCTAGTTTACTCAGTGTGTGTGTGTGTGAGTGTGTGTGTTTCGAATCATGCTGAAAAACTGAACTGATCTCTACAGATATAACAATTTAACTGAATGTTTTATGAATGGCTGGTTTCTCGAACACTTTTTTAACCTCTAACTCTCTTGTGATACACCCATTTAGCAAAAGGCTGTATGCCGCATATCTCTTCATTCACAAAGGAAGACACAAATGTCAGAACCAGATTTTATGACAATCTATCCAAAAGGCCTACTTGTTCATACAATTAAGTAGCAAAACAACAAAAATGTTATGAAATGATCTTGAAAAGTTGAGTTTTAACCTGCTTGTTCACAGAGTAAAAGCAAGGGGATCATTAAAGTCAGAGGAATTATTCCTCTAGGGATCGTGGATGTCTCTACATCAGATTTTGTGTTGCATATTCTGCATATGATATAATTTGTCCAATACAACAGTACATTACTGTGCAACAGATACATAACTTAGTGTGTTTTTTTATTTTGTAGGTTGAAACTATTTTTATTGACAGTAATTCCTAAATTAGGTATTTAAAATCTATAATTGCCACCAATGTACCTTGTAATAACATTTGAAGGCGATGTTTTCAAATTTGTGTCCTTGTTAATACTTAGGCTCTAGTCTTTCAAACAACAAAAGAAACGAGGCTGATATTGGATATTCAAGATCTGCTTTGGGTGTGAAGTTAGGTAAGAGGCTGGTCGCTGCCACCTAGTGGTTAAAGATTATAGAGACGTAAAGCCTTCCTTACTGAACCTCTAAACTCTCATGTTGTCACTCATCATTGTGTTTTCAAGGAACAAATCCTTAGCTTAGCTTGTCTCTCAACACTCATATCTCTGTTCATATTTACTTACTTAACTGTCAAACCACAGACACTCTTGTTTGTTTAAAAGGTACACAGTTTTGGTTTGACTATCCATCTGGGCGGCAAGTGAATGATCAATTAAAAAAAAACAAATACTGTCAAAATTAATCATCTTAAACATAAAATCAGGGACTTCATAATGGACTGAAATGGAAACATGCACAGATACTGTTTTTTTAAGGAACTTGTTTATTTGTTTTCTTTATTTATAGATCTTACCTTGCTTATAATACATAACAGGCCAAAAAATACACATTTTCAAAGATGTTTTTTTAAAAGGCTGTATCAAATTGTAGGAAAACTGCAGAACTCTACCGACCTAGTTTATTACATAATGAAAAAATAATAATACGAATGTAAATTGTAAATTAAACTGTAATTTGAATGTAAATTTAAGCTATCCTCTCAAAATGTTTAGCCCTCTCCCTTATTGACAGTCATGTCTTGTGTGTCTGGTTTAATATGTAGGTCAAAAAGCTGTTATGTCAATTATGTATTGTCGTTTTTTTGTCTGAAGATCCTTTTTTTTTGTTGTTTATTTTCAATAAAGTGTATAGTTTGGCAGCAAATGTTGGCTCAAATGACGGCAACAAGACTGCTCTGGTGGAGACGTTGAACGTACACAGACAATGACGACATCAGGTCTGCTTCTGTGATTGGCTGGGCGGCCTGTAACTCAACAGTGCTTTCAAAACAGGAAGGGGCGGGACAAAACAAAAGAGGAGGGATAATTTCTCTCATCATGGCGGGATGCATGAAAATGATTAACAGTTTCATTTCTACAAAAGCTAAATTATTTTATTTCATGGTGCTTCTAACTTGCTTACCTCAAACTTCACGCCAGGATACGGGTAAGATGCGGCGTTTCGAAGCAATAACAGGGCTTTGCATTGTATGATACGTATTTTAAAATGAGTATTACTACTCAGGCTAACTCAGGTTAGCTTGTCTTTGGTTTGTGAAATTGAAAGGTTGACAGAAGTTAAGGCTACCAGATGCTAAACCTTGTGCGTCTTATTCTCAGAGCTCAGTTTTTGCGGGCTGTTTTCTGATTTTGTCTCTGCATTTGGATGAACATTAGTTTAATTTCGCCATTTATGTGAACTGAGCACAAATCCGAAATCATAACGTGCTGTAGTTTACAAGCCCGACCCACTAACATGTCAACAAGAGAATTTTTTGTAAGTTTTTAATATAATCTCTAGCTGGGACTGAGAGGAAATGCATCAACTGCATATTAGCATCAGATAGACAACCTGTATACACATATCTGTTGTACTGCTTATTTGTTTGTATCAATGTTTACATGTATGCTCCCCATACATATACGCATAAATAGACATCAGGCCACACTGCTCATATGAGTAAAAACAGATAATAACAATATAGACGAATGATGGATATGTAAATATTCTTGAATTTGCAGCTGAAAGTATTCCCAAACAAATACACTTTCACCTGGTTGAGTAATGTTTGCTAAAAACTCTCTCACCCAGCTGATTTACAACATGTCTGATGTAATTGTGACCAATTTTTAAAGAATTTTGTTCTCAGTAGGAAGCTGTAGACAATAGGGAACACAGGAAGTGCTGTTGAGGGAAGTACTAACACAACACTGTACATAATGATATTTACATATTTATCCAAACAATGTCCTTAAAGCACTTGACTTAATTGAATTCCTCCAATGAACAGTTTATTTTTAACTTGTTTTACATGTCACTTTTTTTCTGACATGCGTACTCCTGTTTATCGAACCCAGGTAACAAACATCCAGTAATCGATCTTCAGGATGGACAGAATTATATCACGTCAGGGTCCAACAGGTTCTGTTATAAAAACTCTGTAGTGCCAACCTGGAGGCAAACATGGACAAGAATTCAGGTTAGTTAATTGAATGTTGTGATTCTTGATATCATGAAAAAAATATATGCTTCAGTATTAAACTTGTCATTCTAACATTTGAGTAGATTCATAATAACTGAAGATTTTTGACAGGTGAGAGTGTGGAGTTCAAACGTGTTTAAGGTGGAAATTGTAGAAGGTGAGGAGGAGCTGAAGGAGCTGGACCGCTTCAGTTTCTGGGGCTGGTTTCAGAGCTTGTTACGTGAGCGGCAAAATGAAACCACTATTAACATCAGTCTATTTAGCAAGAAGACGTGCTTCAAGATCGATCCTGCCGACAAAACTCAGTACACCGTCAAGCCCCTCCGCAGTAAGTGGATAACAAATAAACAACATGTAATAAAAGGTCATTGACAGATATTACATGGACAACAAAATGTTTTCCTTCTCTTTCAGAGTTTGATATCTATCTATTTTTGGTCTTCCTTGCTGGAATACTGTTGTTTCTCTTTGCAGAGTCACTTAGCAGGTAATTTTTCAAACTTATGTGCCATTGTTAGGAGTCAGCAGGATTATGATATGCTATTAACTATGTTTCCGTCTTACTTAAAGGAGTCAAGTTTTCTTCTACTCTGCTGGTATGAGCACTGGCATGATCGCCTCTCTCATCATCTTATTCTTTATTTTGTCACGCCTTTTGCCAAAGGTAAGATATTTCATTGTCCTCAAATGCCTACAATTTTACATGTCAAATCACTTTGGTGTGATACTTATTTATTATACTCTTTGTCTTTGCTGTTTCCACAGAAAAGCCCTTTTTACGTTTTGATTGTTGGCGGCTGGTCATTTTCTGTTTACGCCATCCAGCTTGTCTGCAGGAACCTCAACATAATTCTGCGAGAACACTGGCAGGTGGCATTAGGTGCAGACCCTTCATTAACACAAACTTTACGTAGATGGTGAACTTGTGGAATTGGAAACATCAGAGCTAAGTAGGCCCTTTATTATAGTGTAGTAAGTTTTACTGTTTTTAAACCACTAAGTGAGAAAGTTATGCATTACCTGTAGTTATTACCTTGAGACTTCAAGCAGTGAGCCCCTTTTTAAGTAAATGCATATCTGTTAAAATTCTCAACGTGATTAGATTTCTGACTCCAGCCTCAGGCCAAATAATGTGGAGTCTGTATCTTTTGTTTTTAGTCGTATGTAGTTGTATGCTTGGTGCATGCCTAAATCTACATGTAGTATACCATCGACCACACTTAGAATCACCAAGAGATAAAATGTAATATATCTGATGGACTGCAGGCTAGAAAAACACTGGTAAGAGAGATTTATAGAGATTAAATAAGAGACCAAATTCTGCAAACAGGTATTATTTTGCACAGCTCCACACAGTGTTAGTTCTTCTTAAACATTTTTTATGTCAACACCTCTGTTGTTGTTTTGTTTTTGTTTTTTTGTCAGGTTATGTCATATTGGTGGGATTCATCAGTTTTGCTGTGTGTTACCGTTACGGTCCTCTGGCAGATGAGAAGAGCATTAACATCTTGTCATGGACGCTGCAGCTGTTTGGCCTGCTCCTGGTTTATTTAGGAATTCAAATCCAGCAGGTTGCCTTTGCTGTCATTGTGGCAGCTTTTGTCTCCAAAAATCTGGAGTATCCAGTCTTGCTGGCAGTGGTCGCATGGAGGTGGGTTTCTACAGTGCTGCCACAGGGTGGCGTGAGAGTGCAGTACTAGATTTAGCTGAAAGTCCCCTTAAAGACAGCTCATTTGTTGTTCTTGTTAAATCGTGCAGTATAATGCAGTGTCACGCACTTATGTCCAATTTGTTAGTATCTGTAAGAGTTTCTTAAACTGCCATTATTAAAAGCAAAAATAAAAGTCTAAAGAGATTTCTTTGGAAAGCTTGCATGATGTTTTCTTATTTCAGCCTTGTTGATCTAGTCAAGTTAACAATGCTTGAACTAGTGAAGTTCAAAGAATCAATAGATCAACCTATAAAAGATAAACTGCATTTCCCCTCTAAACCCTGCAGTCATGTCCCTGTTTTATAATTAGTTTTTTATGAAGCACTTGCTGTGTTGTTCAGGAAAATCAGACAGTTTATTCGCCGGACGCCGGAGCCTCGTCGCCTGTTGACGGAAGAGGAGTATCAGAAGCAGGGGGAGGAGGAGACTCGCCGTGCACTGGAGGAGCTGAGAAAGTACTGTGACAGCCCAGAGTTCAGCCCCTGGAAGGCAGTGTCCAGGCTTCAGTCTCCAAAGAGGTGAATATGGTGATGTTCTGTCCCCAAATATCATTAACTGAAGCACTTAATGTCTCACCAGAAGTCAGACTTTGAAGGTTCAGTAAGATTGATAAGTTGAGATTCCTTGACTACTACACAATGATGATTTCCATTTAAATAAGTTGTTACTTCTAAAAACAATTGGCTACAGTTGTATTCATTTAGATGCATCCTTAGTAGGTGAATAGTTATGCATGCAAGATGTTTTATATTTGTAAAAGGCTTTGTAAAATTAAATTTTTCAGATTTCCATTTATTTTGCAGCATATTTTTTATAAAGGTACCAAAAAAAGGCCACATAATGGCTGCTTTGATTCAAAAAGAAAAAAAGAGCAGCCTCAAAACAAGCCAGATATGGAAGTATCATAACTGCAGTTGCTCAAGCTGCCACTTGAGGGTCTCCAAGAGCAAGTTACCCCATAGTAAGATGCCCAGCTTTACAGCAGACATAAACATGACAGCTTGTACAAAAAAATGCCTGTAGTCTTTGTTGTTGATTTCCTCATTCATGAAAACTGTTTGTGTTGGAAGGGGAATTTTTATATTACGTCCTGCAAACTGCCCATCTGACAGCATTCCATCTCGTTTGTTTAAAGAGGTTTTTAACTCAGTTCAGTCTTT